>KL198075.1:64949-129257 GCA_000697705.1 Botryobasidium botryosum FD-172 SS1
TCAATGTCCGATCCCAAAATGGAAAAAATCGGTGCAAAAATAGCAAAAAAATCGGTGCAAAAACATAATACATTAGCCCTTTTCGCACATTTTCGGCCTCGGACCTTAGGTAATTTTTGGCCCTTTTTTCGGTGATCCAGCATCGGGGCTTGCTCCAGACTACCCTATTTTGATTTTTTTTGGCATTCGGGCACCATTTTAGCCCGTTTTAGCCCATTTTTGCATGTTTTTTTGTCCAAAACCGGATTTTTTTCGGACTTTTCTGCATCGGACATCAAGGAATTTCGTAATTTTCGGCCTCATACCTCAGGCCATTTTTAGGCCATTTTTCGGACTTTTCTGCATCGGACATTAGGCATTTTTTGCCAAAAAACGTACTTTTGAGCATGTAACATCTCCTAGGATAAACCAGGGTCCTGATGGGTGGTGGTTCCTAAGGGTGACCAAAGCAAATGATTGTTTAGTGCTTTAGTACGCGGTAAATATAAGATGCATTCTTTGGGGGACACTTACCGCTGACCTTCATCCCCTCCTGCCGTCGTACCATCCCGTGTGCGCGCGGGGGGTGCCGTTGGGTAGAGGGGCCTGCCCAGGGGCATGGTGTTGAGTCGACGACGCGGCAGGGAGTTGGACGCGTTGGCTGAGTTTGAACCTACACAGGACCAAACACCAAACGGCTCGCCGAACCCTGCCGTGGCTCAGAGCCAGCTCCGAGCCAGGCTCGGAGCGCGGCTCCCCGTGGCTCGTACATTCTCAAACTCACCACCATCACACTCTGACCCCTTACAAGCCAATTACTGTCTCGCATTAAGCCATTGGCCCAAACCGTTTCCGATCTCTGACGCTCCTTTAATTTCCGCAACTACTCCTTCAGGTCCTTGTCTTTGCTCTCCAAGTCTCCAAATACCCAAAGCGTATATGTACTTATCTGCCCGTGGGATCCTTGGCGGCGTGGTGGACCCTTGCACCTTCGAAATGGTGTAAGTTCTTGGACCAGCATGTAATCTTTAGTCAGCCAACGGTGCCTCGGATCGCGCCCTCTCATGTGCCATGGCGAAGAGCTGTGACCGTTTGATCGCTCGATTCGGTCAACAGAACCCCTGGATAACATCGCAGGGCTGCTAGAATCTTGGAGTATGAACGCGCCGAAAAGGGCGAGATTGCGTTGTGCAAGTATATCGGAATGCTCCAGTGCAGAAACGCCAAACTAAGTACAAAACTGGTAACCAGTCTCCGGGATCGCTGCAAGTCGTTCTCTTGCCATCTTCGAGGCGTGGGGCATATGACGACATCGTAGTAATGATACTAGTATATCGCCTGAGGCCGTCTGCACCGAGTCCTTTGACCCGACTCTCACCTCCACCAGCCGCTACCGATTAGTACTTACTTGTTAACCAAGGCTACCAAAGTGACGAAAAATATCAAGATGAGATCAGAATGAAGCGCCGGAGCTAGCAGTTAGTAAGTCACATAAAGTGGGCTGAATGAGTGCTACTCCTTGCACTCTCTTCCTTCTCAATTCACCATTCGCACTCATGCCTATCGTCATCTCTGCGCTCGGATGCCTTGCTCTGGGATTTGTCTTCCTCATTTACAGGCAGAGGAGTCCTTCAAACCCCAGGGGGTTGCCCCTACCGCCTGACCCCAAGCCCGACCCAATCGTAAGTTGAACTCAGTGCGTCGAAAGTCATTGCTTCGTTTCTGATGTGCCCTTTCGAAACGCCTTGCGCTCTACAGATAGGGAATATTCGCCAGATGCCAATTGAGCTCCCCTGGGTTCGATTTGCTGAATGGAAGGAGCTATACGGTGCGATGATATGTGGTTTGCTCGTGTTCGCTTTGTCTCATCGAGACGCAATTTCGACGCCGTAGGAGATATGATCCACCTGAAGCTTCTCGGCGACCGCATCATAATCTTGAACTCTTACAAGAGCTGTATGGATCCGCTTGGCCAAAAGGCCATATACGCAAACTGCCCCAAGTTTCCCCTGGCGAAGTTGTGAGCTTATGACGTATATATTTCCATACTATGTCGTGCTAAATCCTCATTGGTTTACTTGTTGGGCTAGTATGGGCATGGGCAGATTGGTAGACCGAGTCAAAGCCACAAAGTACCTTGGTTTTTAACTGACGCCATCCTACGTCTGTTAACCTAGATGACATTCAACTCATACGGCGATCTGGTGCGACGCCACCGAAAACTGCTTCACTCGGCACTTTCGAAATCGGCAGTCACCCAGTTTTAGCCGGCACAAGTGGAGCAGACCAAGTGGTATCTCGGCACGCTGACCCACGACACGAAAAACTGTTTTGAAAATCTAGGACTGTCAGTAACAATCATCTCCAGCATAATTCAGTATCCGCTAAAACATACAAACAGATTGACAGGCAGGGCGATCGTACAAGCGACCTATGGAATTGAGGTTAAGTCTGTTACAGTAAAACCCGAGATTTTGCATTGCTGCGGTGGAATATGCATGTTCACAGATCAGCATACGGGCCATAGTGATTGCATGCGACATGAGTGCTCTTGGTAGCCTCCCCTGTAACCGATGCTCCCTGACTTAAAAATCGAAAATCTGTCAAGCTTCGCAGGAATGGTGAGCGTCGACATTTTTACGACCTAACCATATAAGGTAATTTTATGTATGATTGCGGTATGCATGATTACGGTTTTTACTGTAATGGTAATGTACGGTTGATTCCTTTAGATTGGGTCTATCCTATAGTGGCCACATTCAGTACATGATGCTTGCGGAAGAGTTTATCCGCTCTGCTGCCATGATAATGTCACCTACTAATAACTTGTGGGATGCCTTCTCCATATGTAAGTATCTCGTTCGACTGCGACGCCCAAAGCGACTTTTACTATTTGTATCCCACAGTTCCTTATATTCCTTCGTGGTTTCCGGGAGCTGGGATCAAACGTATAGCACACCAGACGCGCCAGCTTATTGATAAAATGGTTAGCACATCCATGGAGCAGGTCGAAGCGAAGTTGTTCGTCTCTTTCTTAGGTCTCGATGCCTTGGACTTCTTCCTAATCTATTTTGCGACAGGCAGCTGGAGAGGCACCACCGTCGCTCGTTGCAAACGCCTTGGAATCTGGGGACTACACCGAGGAAGATATAAAGTGGGCATCTGGCACCCTTTATTTTGCTGAGGCAGACACAGTAAGTCAAGCTCACTCTTTGCTGGTTAACATGTAGCTTATGCCATGTGTTTCTTGTATTTAGACATATGGAGCACTCATCGCATTCGTCTTCTCTATGGCCAAGCACCCAGAAATCCAAAAAAAAGGCACAGGCTGAGATTGATCGAGTCGTCGGACGTGGACGAATGCCAACATTTGAGGATCGCGAAGAGTTGCCGTACATTGATTGCATTACCAAAGAAAGTGTTCGGTGGAGCGCGATCATCCCAGCAGGTGAATTTGTTTCGGCATCGCCAATTTATAGTGCTCACCGCCCATGATCGCTCGTGTACGTAGGTATTGCACACCTGGTAACTGAAGACGATCATTACGATGGCATATACCTGATTCTATTTCCAACTTCCAGCCTTTGTGATTTTCCTTTTTAGCTCACGTTAATCGATTGCATCTAGGATACTGGATCCCTGCAGGCACAACTGTAGTAACCAACCTATGGTGAGTCCGCTAAAACACACCCCGGGCAATACGGATTTAATCATTTGCTGTGAATAGGGCCCTTAGCCGCGATGAGAGGCTTTATAAGGATCCAGAACGTTTCTGGCCGTAAAGGTTCGGGGGTGAAGCAGGAAAAGACACTGTCGACCCGTTCAACTTCGCGTTCGGCTTTGGAAGGAGGTACGTAGTAAACGTATATCCAAAGGACAGCTTGCGAACAACCCATATGCTCTCCGCGTAGGATTTGTCCCGGTTTACACTTTGTTCATTCTATGGCCTTCATGGTGATCACGTCAATCCTGGCAAGCTTTGACATCATTCAAGGCCCTTAACGAGGACGGCGAGGAGGTAGAGCCTAATGAATCCTATACGCCTAGTGCCGTACGGTAAGCTGCGTGTATCAACTCTTTCATCACATTTCGTACTAAGCATCACTGTATATAAGCGTCCTCGAGCATTTCGAATGCACGATTAAGCCGCGATCAGCGTAGGCAAGCGCGCCGAGTACCAGCGCGACCGCATTGGATTCTTGTTGAGCTTTTCAGCGATCTCCATACTTACCGAGCGGAGAGGTCCCTTGAAGGATTCAGGCGAAGAAGGGAGAAGATATGGACGCCTGCTTATGTGACATCAATAGTACTAGCCATTTGTACCATCGGAGCTTGGGATCGAGCCGGTGAAATATCTTCCACGTCCTCCTCGGCACGTACAGACACATCAACACCTATGAAAAGAAGAGACAAGAAATCCCGGGAAATGTTATAATGGTGGCGACTCATCTCCGGCTTAATCAACCATTCTAATATGTAATACTTTCAGCGTAGACAAATATAATATCAAAACCCCAACCGCCACTGAACGTTACTCCGCTGAGGCTCCGACTGGGAGCGGGAAGAGGTTGGATGCCAGAGCGGCGCGTAACTGATAATGATAATGCCACTGCCGCTGATAAAAAATCACTGAGGCGCCCAAAAGACCTGCAGGGAAAAATTCTAGGATACGGTCTATTGATTTGTTGGCTCATGTGAGATCGATATCATGGGTCGGCATCCTTCGCCTCAAGGACCAAGGTAGGCAGCTCGGGCTGCTTATGGAAGGTCCATTCAGTATCACCCGTGGTCCTTGTCTGGGTGTGCAATTGTCGCAGCCCATCCACGTGCACAAGAGCATTCGACTCTGATCACTACGTTCACCCATCCACCTCGCACTCCCCCCCAGGCCGAATCGCAGTTCAAACTCCATCTCGCGTTGTTCAACTCAGGAGTCAGCAGCGGCGTCTATTTGAGGTCTTATCATGTACAGTGCCACTGCGGTCGCCGGCTTGGTGTCTGCATTCTTCCTTTACAACTCGCTCCCGAGTATGGAGCAGACTCGCGAGGACGGCGCCTGGCCCGACAGCGACTACGACTATAGCGCCGACGAGAGTATACCTTCAAGCGAGAGCTCGGATGAGGAGATCGCTCGTGGACCAGATCGTTCCGACACAGTCATCCCGGTCTACGCTCAGGGATCCAGGGTGCCCGAGCGTGGTGGGTCCCAGGCGTCAATGTGCATTGTGTGTATCATTTCCCAATGATCTAAAAGATTGCGCCTGACCTCTTAGATTACCAGATTTGTGGTGTGCGCCCGCAATTCGACAACGGCGTCAAATCATATCCAACCTGCGGTCTCTCTTGCGCGAAAAAGCTGGAAAGAGGAAAAGACGGGCAAGGCGGGAGAGGAGGTCGCTCAGATAACATGTGTGTTGTAAGTGATGCCTGTTGATGCGCCTCCATCATACACGCACATCAGACTGCCCGTACATAGGTCTGTCGTGTCCGACCTAAGTACTCCAGGGGCGGTAAATCATACCCTACGTGCGGCCTCACCTGCGCAGCCCAACTGGACCCTCCAAATAAGAGCGGTCGGACCGTCGAGATGTGCGATGTACGCATTTACCTCGCTCAACTCTTTGTCATTCTCGTTGATATTCTTCTGCTCGCCTATTAACTAGTATTGCCACAAGCGGCCTCAGTATTTTGATGGCCGGAAAACTTATCCACAGTGCGGACGTACCTGCAGAGACAAAGCGCGCGCTGCGCGATCAGGAGGCCCCGGCCATAACGATGGTGAGCCCCAATCATCTCATGCGACATAGCCCGGCCTACCACCTATCATTTTTTTCAGCCGGTACAGGGGGAGGAGAGGGTCAGAGTGGGCGCTGGGTTGGCACCGGTAGTGGTGGAGGCGGTCCACTGCCAATCCCGGGGAACAACGAATCGTGCCTCATGTGCTGGAAAGCCCCCAGCCGCAGAAATTCGCACTTTTGCAGCGACAATTGTGCGCAAGTGGTGGCAAATCGCGCGCCGCTGCTCCTGGAGGCGCCCCGCGGACACATCGTTTTTCAGCAAAGCGAGTACTTGCGATCATTGCTGTTGATGTCGGCGTGTGCTCACGCATGAATCCCAGTTGCGAGCCAGTTCCAGAAATCGTGGAAGAGCGGCGGAACACCGTGTCCGGATGTGAAGAAAGTATACAAAATTGTGCAGAGGTCGGTATACGCCGACACGCACAAGGCCTATAGGTGCGTAATCTGACCTTCGCAGCTGGCCAACCTAGACCTCGGAGTTATCCTTTTTGTGTGAATAGATCCCGCGCAGGGGGCGAGCTCCATCGTTGGCACGGGGCGGTGCGCGAATGCACTATCGGTAACGGCGGGAACACCACGCTTTGCGCGCTGCCCCGCTGCGAGTTATGTCAAACTCTCCGGTCTACGTTCAACCCTGCGCAATACCCCGACGGGATGATCCACACGTCATCCACTACCGACAAGTACGTACGTTTCTGAGAGCAGCGAGTACCGTATCTAATGCAACGACAATGGCGAGAAGGTCAGATCGATATTCCAAGAACCTGAACAAGTATCCCTCGAAAGCAATGTTCCTCACAAAGGTCGCAGCGGGGAAATCGGCAAAGCTGACTCGGAGTCAACTTTCGCAGGGCGTACCCGCTGGATACGATTCTGCAAGTCATCTCGATTTTCCCCCCCATCAGCATACATAGTTTACGCTGAATATACTTTTGTGCTTCGGCAATAGATCCAAGTGGTTAACTCGCACCCGAGCTCAATGGTAGATGACGTGGTCGTAAATAACGGAGAGGCTATTCAACCGTCTTACCTTGTTGTTTATGGGTAATATCCCGCTTTTGTACAATTTGTATCTCATAGTCACGTAACTTGAAGCAATCATTTAGCGCCTCAGCGCGATGACCATTCTGTTTTAGGCAGAAATCAAATGGATCAAAAAGCTGTGCGTGGATGTATGGTACATTTAATGGAGCAGACGTACAATCGTAGGGTTAAGCAAAGGACAGAAATCAGCGAACAGACAGGTCCGGTTCTACGTTACGATCATAGAGTCGAGCTCCTCATTGGTGCCCCCGTGCCCTTCCCCTGCTGACTCGAGCGTTGAACGCGCTCTCGAACTCGGAAAACGTTCTGTCGCCAATGATAGCGAACATGACGCGCTCAAACGAGTTTTCGAACCTCGCGCCGGGGACCGACAAGAGGTCGGCCCAGATGGCGGCAATGGTGGACACTTTGTTGCGGAAAACGCCAGTGCCGAAGCTGCCGAGGACGATGTCCTTGACGCCCTCCTTTTCAAAGAGGTAGAGGAGGCGGCCCATGCGCTCTTTCATCTCACGTCCAATCTTCTTCTCGACGTCCGGGTTTCGGCCCCGGGGCGAGCGACGCACGTCGCCGGCGTTGACGGCTGCGCACGTGAGCACGTCGATTTTGAACGGCTCGGTCCACGCCCCGTTATCGTCGCGGAACACGACAACGCCGGGCGAATAGACCATCGCGTGGGTGTAGAACCCGCCGCGCTCGTCACGCTTATGGAGCTGATGGAACTCCTTTGCAGTGCGGGTGATGAGCGTGGGGTAGAGCGTAGAGGCGCGGGCGATGGACTCTTCCTGCGCTCGTGCACCGTTGATGAACCCGCCACCGGGCTTGGTGGCGGACGCGAAGTTGAGGACTCCGATCTTGCCACGCCCACTGGCGTTGTTCTCGTGGATATTGTGGAGAAGGCGGGCGCATTCTAGCGTGGATATTTGAAGGATGGCTGTCTCGGTCGTGAGAGCGGTCTGGGCAGGTCGGGATGTTAAAATACCCTGCCCCCGTGAGGACGATGCCCAGCCGGATAGGGATGGAGAATCTGGGGAGTAGTAACGAGTGCTGGCTTCTGAGATCCGAATATTGTGGCTTAAACCATGCGTTTGGCCTCCATGAATGGAATAGGATCCCGTTCGCAGGACATCGAGGGTTTCGCTGGCCAGCATCCGGAGAGAGGCACGAACGCTATCATCAAACGCGGGGAGAGCCATCACGAGGAGAAAAGTGTGAGAGGCGACAAGCTGGGAGAGCTTCGATGAAGATATTTGCAGCGTGACACATAGGTCTGCAAATTGCGCAGCGGTGGTCCGAATTCAGCAGCCTAATTCTCTCGAGACAAAATATTTAGGAACGTGATATTAGTCGGTGTCGAAACGCATGAGTAGTTAGGCGCTTGAGCACCTGCGGTAAATGCTATGAGCTCAAACCCACCCTTGCCGTATTCAAGCTTCAAAGCTGAGGTCCCGGGCTCAGCGATCAGCAGATAAATCATACTTGCTTATATTTCTATATACTTACTGTCCTAATCAATGCGCTGATACCTGTATAGCTCCTTGACTTGCTTGACAGTGATATAATTTCTGCTGTGCAAGGCTGAAGAGGTTGCCAAAAGGATGCCGGTGGGTGACCGTTCGGCGTCGATGGTGTTGAGTACAAAGCAAGGGCGCCGACTGGTCGGCCGGAAGCAGATGATCGAGTCACGCTTTGAGCCTCGTATATATCGCGATCGTCTCGCAGAAATATCATCGTAGCGAGCACCGGATCGCACGTTCAGGGAGCGGGTATCCTCAGCTGCCGCGCAAAATTCTCAGCATGGACTCTGCAGACGAGAAATACGACCTTGTCACTCGCAATCTCCAAGAAGTCCTTGGTGGAGATATCATCAAGGAGATCCTGGCGAGCGGGAAGCATCCCAAATGTTACTGGGGTATGAACTAGCTGCCCGTTTACCAGCTCGTGATCCTTACCATCAAATGAGACAGGAACCGCCCCAACCGGAAGACGTACATATAGCTTCTTCATCATTTTTGGAGCTCCTAGCTCACGATGAACCGCAAATACAGCGCACATCGGGTACTTTGTTCCCTTGACCAAAATCGCAGATTTCCTCAGTGCCGGAGTTGAGGTATGCCCCGTCTCCTCAAATAAGCTGGGTACATGAACATATTAACACTGATCATGATTCTGCTGTAGGTGAAAATATTACTAGCAGGTGCTACCTTGCTGCTCTTGATCAACGTGATCTCCCGATCTCATCATTTCACCCAATTCGACTTCAACAGATGTCCACGCCTTCCTCGACAATCTAAAGGCACCCCTAGAGCTCGTAAACCATCGCGTCAAGTACTACGAGTACATCCTCCGCGCAGTGTTCACCTCCCTCGGCGTACCGACCAATAAACTCATATTCATTGTCGGGTCGTCCTACCAGCTCACACCCGAATACAACATGGACAACTACCGACTGTGTGCAACAGTAACAGAGCACGATGCCAAGAAGGCCGGTGCAGAGGTAGTTAAACAGGTCGCGAGTCCACTGTTGAGCGGACTGCTCTATCCCGGGCTACAAGCCCTCGACGAGCAGTACCTTGACTGTGACTTCCAGTTCGGTGGTGTTGACCAGGTAAGTACAGACGAAATGTACCTCGAAAATCAAGTCCGTAATCCTCATCCTCCATCGATATAGCGCAAAATCTTCACGTTCGCCGAACAATACCTCCCCCGCCTCGGCTACCGCAAACGAGCTCATCTCATGAACGAGATGGTCCCCGGCCTGACGGGCGGCAAAATGAGCAGCTCGGACCCAAATAGCAAGATCGACTTCCTCGATGAGCCTGCGCTCGTGCGGAAGAAAATCAAGGGCGCGTTTTGCGAGGAGGGCAATGTGGAGGAGAACGGCGTCCTTGCGTTCGTCAAAGCCGTCCTCATCCCCGTCAGTCGACTCCGTATTCGGAACCGCGCAGAGGCGCAGACCGGGGCGGAGTCGCTACCCACTCCGTTTGTTACGGAGGACGCTCCCGAGGGCGCACTGTTTACCATCAAACGACCGGAGAAGTACGGCGGGAACACGCATTACTCCGACTACGATTCGCTGCACAACGACTTCAAAGATAACAAAGTCCATCCCGGAGATCTGAAGAGTGCTGTTGCTGACGCTCTGGTGTCAATGCTCGAGCCGATCCAGAAGACCTTCCGAGAGAGCGCGGATTGGCAAGCGGTCGAGCAGCTGGCGTATCCTCCGCCTCCATCTGTTGCTAAGCCGAAGAAAAAGAAGGTGCGTCCACTTCTTTTATCTTATCTTCACAGGGAAATGGAATACTGATCCCGGTTTTGTCCCGAGCAGGTTTACCACCCTCCGCCTCCCGGCAAGGGCAAAAACGCAGCCGCTGCGCCAAAAGACGCACCAGCGGCTGAGCCTGCATCATCCGCCGCAGAAGGATCCTCACCTGCACCACCAGTTGCGCCAGAGTCGGTCTCCGTTCCCCAGCCCACCGTAGCGCCGCCGGTACCTGAAGTAGACGCTGCAGTGCCTCCCACTATCGCGGACGCAGTGCTCAACGCACTCAGCGAGGCCGTCATCAGTAACCCAGAAGAGAAGCAGTAAATCTGATAGAGTCCGTGTATCGTAGATAGCATTGCGTTATGATGGAATAGGAAATGTAGTTTGTCCGTGGACCGGGCTAAGCAGCAAGACTGAATATAGAGAGCTATCTAGGACGTATGGAAGTAACGCGAGCGTAAATATGGAAAGATGTGCGAACCAAACCAGAACGAATGGGCATGACACTGCATTATCCCTATCTTGGAGGAGTGCCCTGTCTCTCCCGCTCCTTGCTGGCCTTCGTGTCTACCCTGACATACTCGTCTTCTTGCACCCCCGCGCCTCCCTCGGCATCGTCCTTCTTCACAGCCAAATACGCTTCTCCAAGAATCTGCAGCGCGTACGCACGCAGCGAGAGCTTCTCCCGGGGAACGCCTGGGGCAGACAGAACCCGGTCGCACGTTTCGCGGATAACGGAGTCAATCTCCAGCTTTGTCCCCTATATATATTATAGGCGCAATTTTAAAGATAATCAATTGTGGGATTCAATCGGAGGAGGGCGAAGAGGGAGTGAGTTGGGGCTAACCTTGAAGAGCGCTTGAAGGCCTTTCTCGGCAGCTTGTTCTTCGAGTTTCTTCCGTTCTTCGGCGCTGGCGCCGGACTTCTCAGCCGCCGCGAGCTGCTCGAATACTTGTTTTAATTCGAGCGCTGCATATCAAAGTCGGACTCTCATTTAGTACTCGAGTCACCGTTAACATGAAATATTCTTACCAGACCGGACCGTCGATACGCTACGAAATCGGAGGTGGCCGTAGTGAGATCAAAGGAGAAGGAGATGGAGCGGCGATGTGCTCACGTTTCGCTGAAGATGTGGTATTTCCCCTGTACGTTGTGTAGCCAGCCCCCGACACCCATAAACGTCGTCGTTGACGCAAGATATTGCCTTGAATCGAATGATGATAAATCAGCACTACGCGGAACGAAACCGAATTTACGTACCGGCTTTTCGCAGCATAGACGAAGCCGACAGCGTGCAACAGATCCACGCCGTAAGATTCTTGCTTCAGCTCCCTGCAAAAGCGAAAAATTAGCGCCCCTAGGACTATAGAGTATAGGAATGGGAGGCGTTACTCACTCCGCTTCGATCTGACATATCTCTCGCCAACTGCGCCCGACGTCGCGGTCGCCCACGCCATAGGCCGACTCTGTGTAGATCGCGAGTTTCCGCTCCAGGTTCTCGACAAGCTTTTGTACCCGTGCTTCCCGTGCTTTGGCTCTCTGTTTTACGCGAAGAATGTTCGAGTGGAGTGAATATGAATCCTACAGACGATAAAGTATACCACGCATGACTTACCTCGATCGACGCCAGCCGATCTTTCTCCTCCTTCTTGGCTTTCTCCTCGGGACTCAAAAGCTCTTTCCCCTTGCCGCCTACACCCTTTCCCTTGCCGCCAATGCTCACCTCGCCCTCGCCTCCACCAGCAGCGCCTGTTTCATCATCCGCTTGCTGCAGCGCCTCCTTCATCTCCCTCCCCAATGAAATTTCCCCGATAATCGGCGCGAACCGCTCCCCACCAAAGATCGCGGAGAAGACCTCTTCGGGATCGACATATCCGCCCTCGGGCGCGCCTTCTTTCGGGCCAAATTCGTTGTACTTCTTGCGTAGCTCGGGGTCGGAGAGGACTTGGTACGCGATGGCGATTTGCTTGAACTGGATTTGAAAAACGATGATTGACTCTGTTATCCTTTGGCACGTAAAATGAAAAGGAGGCATACGGTTTCTTCTGCAGTAGGATCGTCGCGGTTTTTGTCCGGATGGTGCTTGATAGCTAGCCGACCTGTTCAGAGCCAACAATTGAGACATTAAAGTCGATCTGTTCCGTGGACAGGAGCTTGGATAGCAAAAAAAAAGTAAGACGTACGATATGCCTTCTTGATATCATCCGTAGTAGCGCTTGCCGGCACACCAAGCGTGTCATAGTATAGCATATCCAGCGGCCTTTCCTGCGTACCGATCTTCCTCCCACCTCTTCTCGCAGCTTCCTCTTCCTTCTTCTGCCGCTGCTGTGCCTGGTACTGCTCCTGCGCTGCGGTGCTACTTGGTGGGCTCGGCGCTTGCCCTTGCGCCGGGGCCGCCCTGCCTTGCTGTTGAGCCTGCTGATAAGCCTGGGCATAATGCTGTGGGATAGTAACGGCCAACACGCGCGAACAGGAGAAGCATTGGATGTGGAAGGGGGTGGCGGGGAACGGCGGGCATCCTGCTGGGGGGAGAAACTCAAGGGGAGTGCGGCAGTTGGGACATGGCCCGATAGGAATGTGACCGGGGTTGTGCAGTCGTGAGGGTAGATAATTGGAGGGAGCTGACATGACTGGGCTCTATTCGAGCGCGAGTTTACGGTATAAAGTACTGTTCAGAGCCGATCTGAGAGTAGCTGACTTACGGAGCGCGCGTTTACTTGTAATTAGTCTGGTCGAGTGATAATCGTTTCAACTCTACAGATACTGAGAACGCGGAAAGTAGAGAATGGGGTGAGGACAGTTGTGCTAGCTTCAGCGGCAGCGTGGTTGCAGTTGGACGACGCTGCGGTGCAGAAAGTGACGCTGACGTTGGCGGCGGCGTCTTGCACGATGCTCCTTTGGGCTCAGGCCTTTTCCAGCCACCGTGACCACGGACCCCTGTCTTCGTGCTTGCTTGTTGCCCACATTTACTTACTTTGTCCAGACTTGATTCTCAGGCGAACATAATCCATACAGAGTCCAGACGACATCCTCTTAGCGGTCATCAAGAGCTATACTAAGTAGTACAACGAACTACGATATCAAATTCAAGCAGCGCTGGTGGACGCTAGCGGACGCACATATGTTGCTCACGGCATTTGCTCGACAAAACCACAGTGCTTATCGCGAATCGGAGCCCACCCAAGCATGTCTAACTGGTTACATACTGCACCTGCTCTGAGATGACTCCATTTTGATTTCATACTCGAGAGTTTTGCTCTTCGATCATCTTTAAGCATCTCAGACAAAATCACAGTCGATCTGAAATCGGAGGTGTATATATCCAGTGCCAAGCTAGGATACTGTCTGGCATCGGCAGTTTTTCTTATATTTAAACGGCCTAGTGGAAAATTACAGGCAGCCGTGCGGGCCCCAGCGTCAGCTCAGAGACAACACGGGGGGCTACTAGGCGTGGATCCTTTCACCATCTTCTGGCACTAAAGTCGCCCTGTGCGTATAAGCACCTACACGCAAAAAATTATATGCCGCGCTCCCTTGATTATTTCCCCTCGCCTCACCAAGTGAGCTCGTGCAGAAAACACAATATTGGGTGTGATCGATGAGCAAGAGCAAGTACAGCAGAAGAAACCACCCTATCACTGATATACAACGGCCACCCAAAATTGACCACCATTCACAAAACGAAAAGACTCTTTACAATGTCCTCGAGCCACTCTCTCATCGAAATCAGGTGCTACAGGTCCATGCGCACCTAGTTGAGGCGACAATCACACGAGCCACCTTTCCAAACGACCTTACTGGTCTCAAAACAAGCTCTCTTCCTTGACATAAACATCCTCAAATTTCACCCTCTTCTCGGGCTGCGATGAGGGGGAAATGTTAATGCATAACCACGGGCTTTCATCAGGAACAAGTCAATTGACGTACGCTTTCGTCCTCGTCTTCATCACCCTCCGACATTGACCTCGCTCGCTTGCTAGGCTCTTCAGAGTCTCTGTACTTGCCCCGAGATTTGACGAGACCCCGCAAGCGGCGATGGAAGAACTTGGCGTCGCTCCTCTGCGAAGGCTCAATATTCCAGGAGTTCTCCATCAAACCCCATACTTCGTCAGTAAGCCCCCTGGCTATAGTGTCCTTGTCAATGGGCTTTTCGGGAAGGTCACCGCGCATGACTGTGAGTGCGATTGCGCTATCTGTCGATATGTAAAAAAAGGGTATGTTCCTTGTTAAGAGCTGTTAAGTTGCGGTTGAGATGCAGTGGGGCAATCGTGTCTATACTTGTGGACGAACCTCAAGCATGAGTCTCCCAAACGCGAAAATATCCGTTGCCTTCGTCCTACGAGCTTCTTCGTTCGTCTTGGCTTTAATCGTTTCTGGTGCCTGCCATCTTGGGTGCCCAGCTATATACCAGGGTGTCGAATATCGTGGGGCATTTTCTTCGACCAGTTCGGATAAACCAAAATCAGCAATACATGCATCGCCGTCCTCGGATATGAGTATATTTGCCTAGGGTCGTTTACAAAGGATAGTGAGTATGAGCACGAGACTGGCAAATACAGAAAGCGTACGGACCCCTCTGATATCGCCATGGATGATGGGCTGCTTGAAGTGGTGCGGGTATACTAATCCGTCCGCCACCTGCGCCAGCTGTTGCGCATAAAATAGCTTGTGAGCATAGCCAGGCACGATGGGCGTTCGGCGGAGTTTACGCACAAGATAAAGACTATCAGCGTTTGGATTCTGCTGCACGTATTCCAATGCACCACCGTTGTGCTTCCATGGGGAGACCATGTAGGTGACTGGACCTTCGATGTATAACCCGATAAAAGGGAGAATGTGCTTGTGCTTCAATCGTCTCCACACCTTAACCTCGCGCTCAAGCCGCTTCAGAAGCATTAAAGATCAGCGGAAGAGGCTTGAGAGAAGGCAGCGCGCTAGCAAGAATCCGACTTACCCTGGCTGCCACATCAACAGAAAGGTGAGAGCGAAGGGCCTTCATGGCTACCTCGTGCCTACCCAAGAAAATTCCCTTCCAGCAATCGGAAAACCCTCCGTAGGCTGAAACGTGGCGCTCAGACATCTCGATTTCCGATTCTGAGATTGGTGGCTCTGCGAAGTAGTAGGAACCGCGAGCAACATACAGAGCGGAAAGCAGGGAGAAGCATTGGTCACGAGAGGGCAAGTGTAGTGATGATATCCGCTAAAATTGTTCAGTGGAGCAAAATAGTCAGACAAATGAGATGGGTGTCATTTTAGTAGGTTTGACGTACGTTTCGAAGCTGTGTAACTGGTTTCCGTAACTTGGTTTTATCCCACGAGGATATTGGATACTTTTACAGGGGATATACATAAACTAATCAGCTAGCTAGCATATGCGGTCGAAACATGACACCAGCGCAATACGCACAAGAATATCCACATCACCCCAAGCTTGCGCCACCTTTACGTTTGCATCGAATAGCGCAGTTATTATTTCCATAGCTTCGGGATGAAGCATCGCGAGGATGACGTGGCGCAGCGGGACATAAGAACCATGGGGGCTCGAGCGTGGTTCAGAGACGGGAGGCTGATTTGGACACGGCCGTTGGGATGATGGTGTAGTGATCGGTACGGCCTTATCATCAATAATCGTAGTCGCGCCAGCTCTGAGCAGCTCCACAGTCGCGCGTGCGTCGCAAAGGTCATTGGAAACATGCTGCACATGGGAAACGGCTTCGTTCCCTGCCCCCGCAATCCTGGCGCCTACTCTACTAAGAGCTTCAATCACGGCTGAGCGGTCGGAAGCGTACATAACCTTTTCAAGGACGCGGTGCGAGATCCATGTATATCTCCCCTCCGCGCGGAAGTTCCAGAGACCTGGTTTTAACGTCATCAGCAGGCGAATAGGGTAGGCATTTGTAAGCCACGTGTTGAGCCACATGGCTGAGAGTATAAAGATATACTTGCCTGCCACATCGACTTCCAGCGCCTTGACTGCATGTTCGTCCAGGCTCAAGAGGTCCGCAGGAAAAAGAAGCCCTTGGGCTTTCTGGGTATGTGGATCTGCACCCAGCTGTGGTAAACGGGCAGTCGATTCGCCGCCCTTCTTGTCGGCGCTGTTGATATCGGTACCTCTCTTGAGAAGTGCTTCGAGGGCGCTCCTACCTGAGCTGTGGTAATCCGAGACCAAATTTGCGGCGAAATGGGGGGGACCCTGCCCGAAAGAATTTCGATTATGTAGATCTGCGCCTAGATCCAACAGCAGGCAGACATTCGGTATTGCGCCGGATTTGGCCGCGATAAGAAGGGGGGTATACCCTTTACGATTGAGGATATGCAGGTTCGCGCCCAATTTCAGCAGCAAAAAAATTGTCGATACGCTGGTGGACTGAGTTGCAAGATGGAGAGGCGTATTGCCGTCCGCATCCACCATATTTACATCTGCTCCTGCGTCGATTAAAGCCGCGATGGCGTCTGAACCACCAATGTTGTGCATCAAATCCGTGGCGAAATGAAGCGGCCCCTGGCCATCCGTATTTCGATGTTGCGGATTGGCTCCAAGACGTAGCAACAAGTGGATGGCGGAAGCGGAGCCCATACGAGCGGCTCGGGAGAGTGGCGTGTCCCCCTTCCGATCTACGGCCTCGAGATTCGCGCCCGCTCTTGCAAGGGCCTCTACGGCCTCTGCGCCCTGGGCATCCTCCATCAGCTCCACTGCGCAGTGCAGGGGATACTCGCCCTTCCAAGTTTCTGGAGGATTCGCAGCCGCACCGAGATCGAGTAACGCGAGGACAGCAGCTGCGGAACCGAGCCACGCCGCGCGCGCGAGCATGGTGGCTCTGTCTTTGTCCAGCGTGCTTGGATCAAGCCAGTATCTGATTACAGCGCTCGACACATCTAAGGCGCGTGATATGTCGGCCATAAAATTGTTGATGTCGTGCCAATTATGTTGGCACTTGTGAGGATCGGCTCCGGCGGCTAGCAAAAGGCGCACACATTGAGGGGCATCGTACAAACATGCGGGATCAAGAGGAGTGAACCCCCCAGAACTTGTAGCACTTGGCGGCGACCCAGCTTTCAAGAGAATGCGAACAACCTGCGTTTGAAGGAGCTTTGACCGACTCCTTTGATCCAAAGCATGATATAGGGGTGGATAATGGCTGTTATCACGGGCGTGGACATTCGCTCCAAATCGCAATAAAAGCTCCACCAACGGAAGGTCTAGGCACCGAGCAGCTCGGTGCAATCGGGTCTGCCCATCCTTCAAGTTCACATTCTCGACATCTGCGCCTGCTTCGAGCTCCCGTTCAAGCTCCTCGAGCTGAGATTGTGAATACGGCGTGGGCATAAGGGTTTAAACAGTGGAAGGGGCGAGGGGGACGGAATGGATCGATGGGGACGAGGTAGTGGAGAAGCGGTGGCGGCGGTGGTGGTGGTGGTGGTGGTGGTGGTGGTGAAGACAAGGAGTCGTGGGAGTGACTAGCGATGGCTGACGATGGTTGATGGTGGTCGTTAACGAGAGGATTCGAAGAGTAGGAGGATGCGTGGCACCTCGTGGCCACTGCAGAGTACAGTGCAGAGTGGGCGCTTACATTCCATTCCAGTGCAGAATGTTGCTGCGTTAGGCCCGAAACAGCAGTGCTTTGTCGGCGGTCGCAAGCACTTACCATAATGAGCCATTACATGTCACGAGATGGAATTGATTAAGCGCTCAAGCTCGCACAGGTGTCAAAAGGAATTGTGATCCTATGCATAGAGCATTGAGTGTATTCACATTGATGTGTGAATCCTTGGAACAGAAGTGAATGAGTAGGCATGCAATTGCGGCCCTGCGGACGCAGACAAGAGTTATAACAGACTGGCTCAACGACGTCAAGGAGGCGCGAGATGGGTGAAAGGCTTTGCGGAAACACGACTCACGGAGAAATCTGCATTGGATAAGATTCCCGCCCCACTTCCTCCAGGCCAGCGACTCAGGCTTTCATAACTGCCCGACGCCGACGATGCGTCTCCTCCCCAGACACCCTTTTTAATCACATCGGATGCCTCGTCTGGAGTCGTCAGTAAGCGTCGAGTAGTCTCAGAGAGCTGCGTTAAAGTGGTGCACGACCATGATGCGCACCGTGAACAGACTGGCTTGCAATTTGGCAGTCCGATTTCTGTGAACTAGGCTTACGTAGTATGGAACGCTAAAGCGCTGAAGGGACTCCAACCCACTGGTGCGATCCTACTAACGAGGAGAGATTCAGTGTAGCCCGGAGAGAAAACGCAAGATACTCCGAGCTCACCGCTTCAGGAAATCCTTACAGGTCAAATCTGCTGCAGGAGGTGCCGCAGAGTACGCGGAGCATGTGGTCGGGCAAGGTGCCAAGTAGCGCGATCAAGTTCATACGGGCGAAAAAGAAGAAAAAGAAAAATGGGATCATATGTAAGGAACATGGATGTACAACGGGTACGTGAGAATCGTGGAGACAGATGTAAAACGTGTAGGTATGCGATTGCAGAAGGAGAGAAAAGAAGAAGAATATAAAGGAAAGGGAATAGAGAGTAGAGATAATACCTTACGTCCCCAGGAGCAGCGGCACTGTAGTGTAGCAAAAGTGTAATTGTAGCAACGAGCACGAGGTGGACCGGGGTTCCAGAATCGTGGCGGAAACAGGGAAACAAGGACGAAGGACTCCGCTGCTCCGCCAACCAGACCGACAACAATCAACCCATCAGACCATCAGACCCGCGTCCGACTCCCTCCAGGCCTAGCAGCACTCCGACTCCGCGTCCTGGCCCTGGCGCTCCCGTACATCACCCGGTGCCGCTATTGCAGATGTAGCTCCGAGTCGTCGCCCGTCCCCGTCCCTCCGAGGAGCGCCTCTTCCTCCATCGTGGCAGAGCGTGACAACCCCACTCCCAAATGACCCTGCAGGCGCGGCGCGCGGCCCCGGTATATGAAAGATTGTATGAAGATGGTGGTATCGAATATTAGGGTACCGCCCGAGCCGATCAAAAATCTATCGTCGAGGCAAAACAGACCGAGAAGCAAGGATTAAAATGAAAGGGAGGAGGATGGGTGGGTGGGGGGGGGGGACGTACGGAACGGCCTCGCGAATGTAGTCTGTCGAGACCGGCGGAAGGAGATCGAGCGTGGGGCTAGTGAGCACAGAGGCGACATAAAACGCGTTGCCCATCGCGGCACAAAAGAACAGCATGATCGAAAGGCCCTGCGCATGAGATGATATAGCAGAGCCGTTAGTTTCGAATTTTCGGGCAGTAGCTTTTAGAGCTCTTGAGCAACTCACCTTGACAGACTATTATATGTGATCGATGAGCAAGAGCAAGTATGGCAAAAGAAATCACCCTACATAACACCAATATACAACGGGTACCCAGAATTGTCCACCATTCACAAAACGAAAAGACTGTTTACAAGGTCCTCGAGCCACTCTCTCATCGAAATCAGGTGCTACAGGTCCATGCGCCCTAGTTGAGGCCACGCCCACACAAGCGTCACCTTTCCAAACGATCCTACTGGTCTCAAAGCAAGCACTCCTCCTTGACATAAACGCCCTCAAATTTCACCTTCTTCTCGGGCTGCGATGGGGGGGGATGTTAATGCATGATTACGATATTTCATCAGGGACAAGCCAATTGACGTACGCTTTCATCCTCGTCTTCATCACCCTCCGGCCTTGACCTCGCTCGCTTGCTGGGCCCCTCGGAGTCTCTGTACTTGCTCCGAGATGCGACAAGATCCCGCAAGCGGCAGCTGAAGTGCTTGGCGTCTTTCCTCTCCGAAGGCTTAACATTCCAGGAGTTCTCCATCAAACTCCATATGTCGTCAGTGAGCCCCCTAGATATGGTGTCCTTGTCGATGGGCTTTTCGGGAAGGTCGCCGCTCGCGACTTTGACTGCGACTGCTTCTTTTCGTGAGATGTAAAAAAAGGGTATGTTCCTTGTTAGGAGCTGTTAAATTGCGGTTGAGACACAGTAGGGTAATAACGTCCATACTTGTGGACGAACCTCAAGCATGAGTCTCCCAAACGCAAACATATCTGTCGCCTTCGTCCTGCGAGCTTCTTCGTTCGTCTTGGCTTTAATTATTTCTGGTGCCTGCCATCTTGGGTGCCCAGCAATATACCAGGGTGTCGAATATCGTGAGGCATACCCTTCCTCAACTATTTCGGATAAGCCAAAGTCACCGATACATGCGTCGCCATCTTTAGATATGAGTATATTTGCCTGGGGTTGTTTAGAGAGGATAGTGAGTACGGACACGAGGCTAGCAAATACAGAAAGCGTACGGACCCCTTTGATATCGCCATGGATGATAGGCGGCTTCAAGTTATGCAGGTATACTAACCCGCGGGCCACCTGCGCCAGCTAGCACACACAGAACACCTTGTGAGCATAGCCAGACGCAATGGGTAATCAGCGGAGTTTACGTACAAGATAAAGACTATTGGCGTTTGGATTCTGCTTCACATATTCCAACGCACCGCCGTTGTATTTCCAGGGAGAGATCATGTAGGTGTCTGGACCTTTGACATATGTCCCGATAAGAGGGAGAATGTGCACATGCTTCAATCGTTTCCACGCCTTGATCTCGCGTTCAAGTCGCTTCGGAAGCATTGAAAGATCAGTGGAAGAGACTTGGGAGAAGGCAGCGCGCTGGCAAGGATCCGACCTACCCTGATTGCCGCATCAGGAGGTATATTAGAGCGAAGGACCTTCATGGCTACCTCGTGCCTACCCAAAAAAACGCCCTTCCAGCAATCGGCAAACCCTCCGTCGGTTTTAACCTTGCGCTTAGTCATCTTGATTTCCTCTTTAAAGAGTTTTGACTCTTCGAAGTTGTAGGAGCCGCGGGCAACATACAGAGCGGAAAGCAGGGAGAGGCATTGGTTACGAGAGGACAAGTGTCGTAATGGTAACCGCTAAGATTGTTCAGTGGTGCACAATAGTCACACAAATGAGATAGGTGTCATTTCGGCAGGGTTAACGTACTCTTCGAAGTTCATCAGCTGATTTCCGCAAGTGTGAATCCCACCAGGTGTTCGAAAACTTTTAGAGGGGATGTGCATATATTAATCAGCTGGCCAGTATATGTGGTCAAGATATTACACCAGGGCAATACGCACATGATCACCGAGGATGTCCAAATCACCCCAAGATTGCGCCACCTTTACGTTCGCATCGAATAGATCAGTTACTATCTTCGCACCTCCGGGATGAAACAAGGCGGCAATGGCGTGGCGCAGCGGGACATAGAAACTGTGGGGGCTCGAGTGTGATTCAGAGACGGGAGGCTGATTAGGACACGGTCGTTGGAATGATGGAGTAGGGATCGATAGAGTCTCGCCACCACTAGTAGTGCTCGTAGTTACGCCAGTTCTGAGCAGCTCCACGATCGCGTGTTTATCGCAAAGGTCACTGGAAACATGCTGAGATTCATGGGGAACGGCTCCGCCCTCGACACCTACTTCCTCCACAATCCTGGCGCCTACTCTGCGGAGCGCTTTAATCACATCTGAACTGTCAGAAGCGCGGATAACATTAATAAGGGCGCGGGCCAAGTTGCTTGGGCTGTCCCCGTTGCAGAGATCTGGTTTCGAAGTTGTCAGCAGGCGAATAGGGTAAGCATTGGGAGCCACATGTTGGACCACATGAGCTCAGTGTATAAAGGTACACTTGCCTGCCACCTCGATGTCGATACCAGCTTTTATACGAGTCTCGGCCGTGCTGACAGAAATCAAGCCCCTCTCCATAAGAATAAGAAACCCCTTGATTTTCTGGGTATGCAGATCTGCGCGGCCGCCCAATCCCGATAACAAACGGGCGATCGATACGCTGCCCGGCCCAATCGCGGTAAGGAATGGTGTATGGCCCCTCTTGCCGACGCTGTTGATCCTGGTAGCTGCTCGGGGGAGCGGCGTGTGCCCATTCCGGTCTACAACATCGAGGTTCGTCCCTGCTCTTGCGCGTGCCTCGAGCTCTCGTTTAGACCCCCCGAGCTGACATCGCGGATGCAGCGGCGTATCCATAGGACTTTGAATAGTCGAAGGAGCGAGGAGGATGGAATGGGGTGGGGACGAGATGATGGGAGTGATGACAATTTTTGCGACGGTGGTGGTGGTGAAGACAAGGAGTCGTGGGAGCGACGGCTGATGATGGTCGTTGGCGAGAGAATTTGAAGGATAGGAGGATGCGTTGCCACCGCGTGGCCACTGTAAACGCACAGACTGACTGCGAGCGCTTGGAGTCCATCCCGGAGGAAGACATCACCGCGTTGCCAAGGCCTAAAACAGCACTAGTAGTAGTGGTTGGTTGACGGAGGTCGCAAAGGCTTACCATAATGAGCCACGACAATGGAATCAATCAAGCGCTCAGGCCTGCCCAGGCCCATACGGGTGTCAAAAAGAGTTGTGATCCTATGCATAAAGCATTGAGTGTATTCACATTGGTGTGTGGATCTCTAGAACAAAGGTGAATATGAGTAGGCGCGCGATTGCCGCACTGCGAACGGAGGCAAGGATTATAACATGCCAAGAGGAACCTGACTCACCGACGGGTCAAAGGCGCCGTTGCCAGTGCAGAAATACGACTCGCAAAGAAATCTGCATCGGATGGGGTTCCGTCCGATTTTCGAAGTACACCAGCGGCTCACGCTTTCATAACTGCCTGACACCGACGATGCGACTCCTCCCCAGACACCCTTTTTAGTCACATCGGGCGCCTCTTCTGCAGCTGGAATGTACGCGTCGAGGAGCTCGGTTACATAACGTGGTGTACACAACCCATGATACGTACAACAGACTGGTTTGCAGCTTGGCAGTCTGATTTGTGTGAACTAGGCTTATGTAGCATGGAACACTGAAGCGCTGAAGGGACTCCAGCCCACTGATACGATCCTACAAGGAGAGATTCAGTGTAACCCGGAGAAAAAACACAAGGTACTCTGGGCTCACCGCTTCAGAAAATCTTCACAGGTCAAATCTGCTGCAGGAGGCGCTGCAGAGTACTCGGAGTATGGAGTCGGGCAAGGTGCAAAGTAGCGCGATCAAGTTCACACAGGCAAAAAAGAAAGAACAAAAAATAGGATCATATGCAAGGAACATGGATGTACAGCGGGTACGTGAGAATCGTGGAGACAGATGTAAAGCGTGTAGGTATGCAATTGCGGGAGGAGACGACGATGACTGGAGAGAAAAAGAAAAAGAATATAAAGGAAAGGGAATAGAGAGTAGAGATAATACCTTACGTCCCCAGGAGCAGCGGCACTGTAGTGTAGCAAAGTGTAAATGTAGCAACGAGCACGAGATGCCTGCTGGACCGGGGTTCCAGAATCGTGGCTGGAATAAGAACGAAGGACTCCGCTGCTCCGCCAATTAGACCAACAATGATCAAACCACCAGATCATCAGACCCGCGACCGACTCCCTCCAGGCCTGGCAGCACTCCGACTCCGCGTCCTGGCCCTGGCGCTCCCATACATCACCCGGCGTTGCTGTTGCAGATCCTCGTCCGTCCCCGTCCCTCCGAGGAGCGCCTCTTCCTCCATCGTGGCAGAGCGTGACAATCCCACCCCCAGATGACCCTGCAAGCGCGGCGCACGGCCCCGGTATATGAAAGATTGTATGAAAATGGTGGTGTCGAATATCAGCGTGCCGCCCGAGCCGATCAAAAATCTATCGTCGAAGCAAAAAACAAGCGTTAAATTTTCTTTTGTTATTGTGAGGCGGGGGGGGAGGGGGGGGGGAACGTACGGGACGGCCTCGCGAATGTAGTCTGTCGAAATCGGCGGGGGGAGATCGAGCGTGGGGCTAGTGAGCACAGAGGCGACATAAAATGCGTTGCCCATTGCGGCACAAAAGAACAACATGATCGAAAGGCCCTGTACATGAGATGATATAGCAGAGCCGTCAGTTTCAAATTTTCGGGTAGTACCTTTTAGAATTTTTGAGCGACCCACCTCGACAGATTGTCGTACATACTACAAAGCGTGAAACAGAGAACAAAAAGAAAGATACCGCCATTCGAGTTCAGTATGATGCTAGAAGACCCCTAGAAATGGAAAGAAGAGCCGTACATTTTTCCAGATCTGGGGCAAGCGTGCCGTGAGATACATGGTCGCACACGTCCACGCGAATATCCGCCCGATGATGCGTTCGGTCGAAGGACGCTCTGGCTTGGGCGGAGGGACGGGTATCGGCTCGTCGTCGTCGTCATCTGTGGTGGCCCGGGTGTGCAGCGCACCATTGGCCTCGGGGACAAGTCCAAAGCCAACGTTAACGAGCTCCGGGCGTGGCACATCTAAATTTACGTATGGGCTATTCAGCACGACTCCCACAGCACGACCACCAGCCACCCCCCATCCACCATCTCCCACCCCCTTGCCCATGAGCCTCCCGATCCCAAACAGCGCCCACACACCCAAGAAGACAATACCGGCCCCGCGCCGACTCGCACCCGCGCTCCGCCCCCTCCGTCCGGTCGGCAGAGTCAGAGACCGCACATAGTCATCCGACATCACCGAGCTCGCGTGTTGTGAGCGCGAGAGCGAGCGGCCGCGATCATCTGCCTGTGTTTCGGGGTTGGGCTCGGGGTCGCCGGGTAGATCAGGCACGATCGAGGGGATTGGGGAGAGGGTCGTGTTCATCCCGAGACCCGAGTCAGCCGGACCCCATGAGACGTTACGCCGCGCGCTGGTGCCGGGGAGAGGCTGCGAGGACTCGAGCTCGACGGGTTCCATACCGCGTGCGAGGGGATTGTCGACGACGGAAGGGCTCCCAATGATCGTAGGGGGTATAGCACCGTATCGGAGATCCGACAGGTCAGATGCGGCGAGCGCCACGTTGGAGGCGACGTCGGAAAGGGTCCGGTAGTGGTGCCGTCGTTGCCTCGAGCCACCTAGAGACCCGCTCCGGACGCGGCGCTCCATAGATCGCGAGAGTGAGAGCGACTTTGATCGTGGGGTGCGAATGAAATGTGCAGGAGGTGGCTGCAGCTCCTTGGCTTTCTGCCTCTTGGAATACATGATGTACTGGGCCAATAGCACAATATCAATGAAGCAGAAGTAGGTGGCGAGGTATCGTTGGAATGGGAGCTGGTGGGTTAAAATACATCCTAGAACGTTTATCAGCCCTCGATCACATTGAGGGAATTATATGCGGGGTTTGTGCTAACCTACTAAGTTTGTGAAATCGCCTATACCGCGAGTTGATGGAGGTCAGCGCGTGCGACGATTGGGCACGATAAAAAGACGCGATATATACCACAGAACCAGCTTGCTAAGAATGGCAGGGCAACTCCTTCCACAGATTGTCGTTGGTAGTTGGTTCCTACTTGGCTGCAACATGAGATGAGCAAGTGCTGATAACACGCGCTTGATAATAAGGAGCCAGCACCCACAACAGCTGCGCGCCCAACCAGACAAAAAATGACAGGTTCCCGTATACGTCGCTCGCGGTTGGCGCAAGCATGGCGATTGCAGCGGTGGGTGGTGGTGGTTGGGGGGAAAGGACGCGGTGGGAGACTAGTGGTGGCAGTCAGGGGTTGAGCAAGTCCAAACGGGCCTCAAGGACAGGTCACACGACCGACTCTGGCGAGGCTGGGCACCGAGCGAGCTGGCTTCAACTTGGGCTCCAGCTGGCGGCGTCTGCGTGGAGAAAAAGACGGCGATGGGGACGATTTCGCGTGGAGATTTCGTCGGCCAAGATGCCCCACACTGACAGCTGGGCCCCCGCGCTTTTGCGTTTTGGCCGGCCAAACATCGTTATCAGCTGGGCATGTGGCCTGCCGTATCTCGGATCCTCTCACGCCCTCGCCGCCACCTCTTCGCGTCCTGGGCTCCAGCCAGCGCGCGAACTCGACGGGGACTCGGGGGCTGGAGAACGCGGCTCGGCGGGCTCGGTGTCCGGATGGTGGTGGTTTGGCAACGAGCACGGCCAGAAGCAAACCGTCCGGGATTGTGGCCTCGAGCGCTTTTCCAGATTGCGCACACGTTTCAACTGAATGAACATGACGTCTCCACTCTCACCCTCCTGCAATTTTCTACCCAACGTAGCTGGCAATGCGCTTTTCGTGACTGCAGGGCGCACCAATTTCACGCGCGGTCTTCGCCATTACCACCCTGCTTGGTTTGGCGTTGCCTGCACGAGGATTTGAAACCTTGTAGCATTGGGTCTCCCCAAAGCGAGCCTTTTACTTGTGCAGCAGTGGCGCTTTCATTCCAGTCCACTCGGACCTGAAATAACCTGGTCTTGCTCTTGTGCAACAAGGTCCGGCTCCTGGTGGCGCGCACAACACCGGACTCGGGACAAATTTTCAGGAATCAGAAGCGCAAGGTCTTGCAACCTTAGCCCGGGGGAAGCGGATCTTGTCTTCGAAACAGTTTGGCGAAACGCCAAGGATGTCTCTATCCAAAGAGCCTTGGCCGTGTTTTCTCACCGCTTACTTACAATCATGGGCACCGTTGAATCGATAGAAACCGCACATAAACAACGACGGGGACCTTGAGCCTTTGGGGAAACGAGCTCCAGATACCGACGATCACGGTGCGTGGGGCCCATCTCTGCGTCTCTCCGCTAGTACTCTTTGCAAATTTGAGGTCGCCACCATCGCGAAGATCTTCGTATCCTTCTGCGAGTAACCTCGGCGTGCATACTATAATCCGCTTCAAGAGAGCCTCAGATAGCTTCTGGGAAGTTTAGCTCCCCGGCCCGCACGAGTCTCTATTCACACGGAGGAGCCCCCCCCCCCATCCCGTCTCGAATGTAGTCGCGATACCTATACCATACCCCGGCCCAAGCGAACTAGCTCGGCAACCTGGGCCAGTATTATTTAATGCAATGCTCGTACTGGGGTAGCGGCAGAAAAGTAGGCTCTTTCATTCGGTTTCGTGGTACTCACATACCCTCACGTTCTGGAGAACGTACATCTGCTCACTTGGGCGGGCGCCCCCAGTCTCGAAACAATTCGCCGGGATGAGCGTACTAGTGGTACTTAGAAGGCACGCTAGCACAACGCCAGGATAAGTACCCACTTCGATCCAATCCGAAAGAGTCTGGAGCATTCATCTCGTGTAATAACGGTACTATTAGTTGATACAAGAACGTCGAAGCAAAGAGTAGTCCCCTTGAAATATCTGGAAAGGAATCCGAATCGAAGAGGAACAAAGCCGATATCGGGAGCACTTGAAAGGGGAAAAGGAGACGGTAAACGAAGCACACACGAACCTATCCCTGTAAGTAATCCAATCCGAAAAATGACCAAGCAAGGTTATTGTAGCTGAGCGGGTAAAGAAAATCAAGCAGTGGGTGCGATGGAATAAGTATGAGGAGCGATGGATGAGAATGAACGATGATAGAATGGATGACGAGAGAGAAGAATGGATAGAGAGAAATAGAGTGAAAAAGAAGCGGAGAGAGAGAGAGAGAGAGAAACGGAGAGAAAAAGAAATGGAGAGAGAGAAGCGGAGTGAAAGAAATGGAGACAGGGAAACGGAGAGAGAGAAATGGGGAGTACGTCTACAGATAAGGTGGCAAGTCATCACGAAACCCAAACCGAAGCAATACTACGATATTCGGTACGCCCAAGGAGCCCCCGAGGCGGTACCGCTGCACTAGATTGTCACAAGCAAGCAGTGGGAAAAAGAAAAAAAGAAAACAAGATTGCGGAGAGAAGAAAATTGATTGAAGCAATAGAGACCTTGCGCAACGACGCGGTCGCTTAGCCGTCGCCTCGGGGAGTGTAAACACGACAAGCCCCGCTTACTATAAACCGCATATCAGTACGCTGATATTTGCTAACTTTGGGAAACCAGATCCACCCACAATAGATAATGCTGACCGAAACATCCACAAAAAAGGCCTCGCCGAGGCGACGGCTAAGCGACCGCGTCGCTGCGCAAGGTCTCTAATATTGTCCAAAGTGTTCGAGAATAAAAAGAGGTACATCTAGCAAGCGAACGCTAATAACCGATCAGCATCGGAGCGCATAGAAAATAAGATTGAAGAAGACAACTTACAAGAAGCAACCAGCAATATTGATAAGCGCTTTAAGCGCTCACATCCAACTCCGGCGGAGCTCTCCCTTTGCCTTTGATGTCGACAGGGCGGGGTCGTCTCCGGCGACCAACGACGGTCCAACCGGACATATCCTCTTCCAATTCTGGGACCGTGTCAGCTTGAGGCGGAACGAAGTACGGGGTTCGAGATCCCGAGGGTGGTCCTGTCACACAACACAGATACTTGTGCTCATCGTTGGCGACCTTGAGCGCTGAGGTGGTAGACGACTGGGATGCACTGGGGGTAATATCGGTGGCCAAAGCCGAGTCAGCAGTCGGGGTGTGGGTGAGCTCGGAAACATTGGGAACGGGTTCGACGACGGTGGGCTCGAGAACGGGGCCGAGAACGGGGGAGATAGGGACAGAGACTGATGGCGTGACATCGTCTGGAACAACTGGAGTCCCAGTCAAAGAGGCAGTAATCGCAAAGCCAGCATCTATCTGCTATATTCAAATGTATTAACGCGGAGAACGGGAGCAAGGGAAAAGAGGAGTGCGTACAGTCGCGCGCGCGATGGCTTCTGAGGCCATCAAGATCTTCGGGCCAGACGGCGACGAGATAGATGGTGGCGCAGGGAGACCACAAGCGAGTGGAGAGGTCCTCGAGACCTCAACCTCAGCTTCGGGTTCCCGTGGCTGTGACAACTGCAGTGACTGTGACTCCTGTTCCGACGATGCCAGCGAGTTGGATCCTTGTTCATGCTCTTGTCCTTGAGCGGCGGTGACGGCGACCGGTTCCTGCACGCAAGCTTCCGCGAGTCCGAGAATGTTGCCATTGGCGGGGGCGCTGTGGAGGCCGATGCAGACGGTCGTGTTGTCGGTGTCCGAGAACGAGGCGGCGAGGGTTGTGATCTTGCCCGGGCACGGTTCTAACAGTGAATGATCTATTTCCAGGGGGGATGACATTACGTGAGGCGATGACGTCACGCGACGGTGAAACGAAATAAAATAAAACGCACGAGCTTCAGAGCCAAGACGGCGTGGCAGTCGGCGGAGGGCGGGAGCTCCACGTCGAAGTCTGTGCGGGTGCGGGTGGTGCTAATAGCGGGGGAGTCGTCCTCAAACAGCGGGTCCAGGATTCGTTTGGCGGCGGCGACGATGATCGCGACAACGAGAGAGATGGTGCCGGCAATGGTGATCGCCGCCGTGCCGTAGACGAGCCATTCGACGATGACAAGTCTGGATGTCTTATGGGTCGTGTGCGTTTCCTTGACGGGCTAGAAAGACAGGAGAATGAGACGTTGATGGGTAAAGGAGAAGGCTTGAAGCGCGACGTACGGGCCTAGAGCACATGTATGACCATTGGACATCCTATGAGAGAGAGGAGAACAGTTAGTACGTGAATTAGTGCATGTACGTGCGCGGGCCGCGGGGCTTACAATTCCAAGAGCGGCATGACCCCAGAAGGCGGCCTCGTCGTCCGAGAAGACGTGGACTGGGCGAGGGACGGGCTTGGGAGCGGGCGAGGTGTTGTCTTTGATATACTGGGCGTGGATGTTCTGGGGGGGAGGTGATGAGGGCGTGCGAGGACGCGTGAGCGGAAGGCGGGGACTTACGAAGCCCAGGGAGACCATGTGCCAGAACTTGATCTCTTCCTCTGGGACGATACGGCGCGGGGGTAAGACGGTGCGGGCGGGCTCAGAGCCTGAATCCTGGAGGGCGGGGGCGGAGATGGTGGGCTCTGAGCGGACGGCGTGGCTCGCGGGGATGGTGGTCGGCGTCGGCATCGGGGCCACGGAGCGAGCAGCTGAAAGAGCAGGAACGGTGGTGGGGACGGGAGAGTTGTGGCAGCAGGGCGAAGCGCAGTAAAGGGAGGTGCGGTAGTGGCAGCAGGGGGCGCAGTGGTGGTAAAGCTGGTGGCTGTAGGCGCGGGGGGGATGTTCGCCGCATGGGTGGTGGCAAAAATATTAGTAGCAATCATCATATTCCCGGCGTTGTTGACGTCGGTAGTTGTGAGGTTGGTAGCGTTGGTAGTGGGGATGGGGGAGCGTGGTACGAATTTCACTAGGTTGAAAAAGAAGAAATCGCCGTGGGGGACGGAGAGGCGGAAGAGCGCGCTGGACGACGTTATATTCTGCGCGGGCGCCTGGAACGGATTATGATTGGACGCAGCTGCGAACGCGGCCATGGCGAGCGTGATGTTGGCGAGCATTTCGAGTAGTGGTAAGAGTAGTAGAGGCGGGTGGTGGTGGCTGGTGCGAGCGTGCGTGCGTTGAAGGTGGGGGGATGGAGGAAGAGAGCGAGGACGCGGGCGACGCGCGTTATATATGATATCCAGCATGTTTGGCTCCCTCGCGTCCTGCTGCTTCTTTATGTCGCGTCAGGTGACCGCCCGCGACGCGTCTGGACGCGTAAACATACGTAGCTCGACCTCACCTCAAGCCAAGCCTGCAATCATCAAGTTGCTAGTACTTACACGCTGCTGGTACGCGGCCACACGTCCAATCCTGCTGTCACCAGCATCCAATGTCCTCTAGATTTGCATCTCCACATCACCAGCATAGCTAGCCATACATTTTCTCTCCGAACCACTCACTCCCCTATTAAGGCTCCCTCCCCACAGACTCGGAGATCCAGCGCTTCAGAATCGGATGATGAGGGCCGCGTCGATCTTGCACATGAAGCGCCAGCATTACCCCTTCAAAGTCGCGCTCCATCGATGCCACGGCCCTCGGTAATCGGAAGGAAAAATATTCATCACCAGTTAATTAACCTTGCATCGGAATCGCCAGCCTGAGCCAAGTAAATTGCTTTTATACCGTAGTGTGATATTGTGAGAGTTGGCCGTGGCGCCTCGGCACAAACAGAATTTGAGCGCCGCCCAGGGCAAACCTAGTTACATAATCCGGATCGCCCCTCCAAGCCAATTTCCTGCGCTCCCATTTGGACGCCTAGACCTGATCAACGTTCAACGTCTCTCTGGCTGTACATGATGATTGCATGGTGACCACTTGGGCTTTCGAAATTAATGATGAATACAATAGTTACTTCCTTCACCGGATCAGCTATCGCGTGTGCGTCGCCGTTTACCTGCATTTTGTCCGAACCTGTTTGCCTGAACTCTATACTCCGATATTTTTCTTTGCGTACTCATACTAGTACTCAACACAGTTACCGTCACGAGGCCCGAGGCGTAAGGGCTCGATATATCCTTTTTTCTCTGCTTTCTTTGCGCCAGCTACCTGTCAATTTACACGTTGCTCGCATCCGTTCTAGGTAGCTATCACGGAGCTCTTACATGTCGACAGCGATCGTAGTCTGGGATACTTTCGAAATGGCGGCGGGGCTCGCTGGCTTTTGGTCTTCAGCTTCTTCCACCTCTGGTACAACTCCTCTGTTGCCCACCAACTGCCTTCTTCCAACGACAAGTACCCCGGAGTCGGCACAGACATGTAAGGATCGGAAGTGCACTCACTACCTTTGCCCGAGAGAAGTGGACTTTTTCTTTGAAACAGCTTGGAGAGAGACGCCGAGGATGGCTTTATCTAACGAGCCTTCGCCGTGCTATTCCACTGCTTACAATGGACAACGCGTGAGAGCTGGACCGACGAAAACCACACAACAAGAACGGCAGGATTTTGTGTCTCTGTGTCCTTGGTTGGAAATCGACAACGCGCCGTATTCCGACACCAACAAAAACGATCTCCTAGCGACGCCCCATCTCTCAGTCCGGGTATCTTTGCAAAGCTGAGTGCTGACTCGGCAACACCGCGAAGGATTTTTGCATGCTCTTCGAATGATCTTAGCTCCCAGTCAAAGAGAGGCGCACCCGGTGCAAGGTGCTCCCGCACGTACAGACTGATCGACGACCCCGAACAACCCCGCTACTTCTTTTAGGTGAATTTAATGATACTCATACGCACCTCATACCAGGGAGACCGCCCCCTGCCTTTCTCAAACCCGTCCTTTGCTCCTGCCCTGGTAAAGCAGCTAGCTTCACGATGTGCATGTGGGTATTTAAACTTAACGTTGGTCTAGTAACTCTAGTTGCCTGCCCAAGGAAGCGATTGGTCCATCGCCGCGGGTCGCGTGGGTAAAACTGAGAGGACCATGCCACAAGTTTCTGGGATGCTAAGCTTCAGCTCGGCTCTGCCAAGGGTAAATACTTTCGTCAGCTGCGAAAAAAACTAAAATGAAAGCCCCGGGTCCGAATCGAACGGACCTCCTCTACGGATGGTGAAGTAGTGTAGTGCTCTACCACTGAGCTACCAGGGCGCAATTAAAGTCTGACACGATGAGTACTCCGTGCTTGACGCCTCTCGCAAGTCATGATCTAGGCGTTATCATCTCACGTCAATTCATGAGAGGTACATGAAGTTATCGCGGGCACCGTGTAGTAACTGTGAGACTCCATTGGAGTCGAACTCACGCCGTCCTGGGCCCTCACAGAGTTCTAGTGGTAATAGGTCGATTGCCAACCAAGTATACTTATATCGTTCGACGCGCCCGATAGTCCCCTATCAGCCCGGTCTGCGCTGGAAGTTCGTGTTACAGAAATACAGAAGTACAAGTTTCAACCGGTGATACATAATAAGTCTACATTGGTGGGTTCTGAGGCGGCTGTAGTGGTGGATGACGGGGCGGATTCTGTATGTTATTTTGCGGTGTTGCCGAGCTCCCTTGAGCAGGAGACCCGTTGGCCGGTAGCGGCGCTTGGGCAGCCATTTGTTTTTGCTGCTGTTGCTGTGAAAAGAGCGACGCGTCAATATGGTGTCTGCACATACATGGGTCTGGTCTGCTCACCCAAATCAACTGCTTGAGTTGGTCTGGGTGTAAATTCTGTAGATTTTTGAGTTGGTCAGTCGACATTTGATGTCCCATCAAACCCGATCGCAACAGAGCCTGGTGGGCGGCCTGCGCGTGAGCCTGATTAATCGAGGCGTTGGAGCTTGATTGAGGTGCGGTACCGCCGTGCTGTTGCTGAGCGGGTGCTGGCGCGGCGCTACCGCTGGGCCCAGGCGCATTAGGCGTCGGGGATGTGTGGATGATCTGGGGCAACGTTGGGATACTGGGCGAGCCAGGTCCGGCCGGATTTGCGGCGGCAGGGTGAGACGGAGGCGGAGACATCTGGCCTGGTTGAGGTGCTCCCTGGGCATGGACGGCGTTCTTCTGTGCCTGGAGCATCGCTTGTTGCTGCGCAGGCGTCAGCCGCTGCAAGGACGCGACCGAGGGCACCCTCTGCTGGCCTTGTTGTGCAATAGGAACCTGCGGTACAGAATGCTGCCCCGTGCGGATCTGTGCTACGCCACCCGGCGGCATCATTCCGCCGGGGAACTTTGTCCCAGGCTGTCAGCCCAACGCTCGCGCTTTCAGTTATAGGCTGGAACCCAAATCCTGGGAACACGTACAGGCAGTCGATTGGCAGCATACGCAGCCCTCAGCGCTTCCGTCCGCCTCCGTTCTTGTAGCTGGTAGTCGCGCATTCGTTGCTGCTCCCTTTCGAATTTGATTTGGCTGAGCTCCAAAGGCGTCAACACCTTTTGTTGCGACACAGTAGCATGCGTTTCGTGAGCCTGGAGGTTTAGCCTCTGTTTCGCGGCGGCTATAACATGAACGCATGAGCATCCCGTCGCCGTGTAAAAACAAAACGAAGTAGGTTATACACACCGTTCGGTTTATTGAGATTAGCCTCTCGTTTCTTGGCGGTTTTTCGTATTGCCTCGTATAAGAAAACATGTCGGGTCTTCTTCATGTTTCCATCGTGCCTCTTTTTCAAGACTGTAGGGCCTTTTGCAGGATCCTGCTTCTCCATTGCGTCTTCTGCGGCCACCAGGCTAATTTTCATGGGCGTCTGTTCGGACTCGGCATCCGTCATCGCATCACTCTCCGCACCCTTGGGAAGTGGTCCACGCAGCTTCACCCACCGCTGGAGACAATCCCAGGGAGTCCGCACATCAGTAGAGATGGTCACTCGCGCCGAGTTGAATATATCAGCAATGAGCGCCCAATTGGACCGGAACTGATTGTAGAGGGAGATCAGAAGAGCGTCTTCTTCTGGTGTCCACACAAAATATTCCAGGCGCTGCTCTGGGAAGCGGGGCTGTTGTGGGACGTTGAGGGTATTGGGGTGGGTATGGTCCCTTGGTTTACGACCCGAGAATAGCTCTGGTTTGAAAGAAAAAGTTAGCCTATAAGAGCGAGAAAAAATGCGAGCACGACTTGCGCGTAACCAGTGGAGCAGGATCCGGCTTTGGCTCCAAATACTCCCTCGGTTCGTCCCCAATAGGCCAGTCATTGAGATCGGTCCACACGCCGTTCCGATGCTTCTTTGCCGGCTGCAGCGAGCTAACCAAGACGGGCTTGACGTCCAGCAACCTCGATACGTGGGTTAGCTTTCCGCTCGCCGTAGCGTCCGAACGCTTGTCAGGTTTGCCGCCCTCTGCAGATGCCGGGGGTGGCGGGTTGGACATGCCAAATACCGTCAGGTCGGGGAACAACTCAGGAAGCGTGACGGCGTCGTAGAAATCGATTGGAGGTGGTGGATTCCGCGGTGCAAGAGCGAGGTTCTTGCGTAGCAGCTCAGAGAGGTTGAACAGTGTGTCTTCGGGTCCGAGATCGAGGACGGGGCCGCGCATTGACTTGGGGTCGAATGTCGCAGCGACAGGTGCGAGCGTGGCGTCCTCGCCATCCGGCCGGAGTGCGCTAGCAAGCTCGGGCTCGGACTTGGCTTGCAGCAGCTGAGCGCCATCGTCCTGCGGCGCTTCGACATTTAACTCTACGCCTCCTTGACCTTCTACACCTTGCCCATCCTCGCCTTCTACTACGTCAGGAATCTCAAGCTGCAGTTGTGCGTCGTCCTCCATCTCCGCTTCTCCGTCCGCATCGTCGTCAACTTCCCCATCGGCGTCCATCTCTTCATCACCATTTCCGTCGGCCTGGGATACGGCAGCGCTCAGAGACCGAGAATTTGCTCCTGTTGCCCTCCCTCGCCCATCCACATCCATATCCCCCGCAGCTTCTCCTTCCCCGCCTTCACCTTTATCTTCATCGCCGTTTTCCCTGTGCAACGCGGCTTCCTCCAAATCCAACAACGCATCCTGCATGGCCGTCTGCGCCTCCATCGCCAAAACATCATTGCCAATGTCGTCGTTCACCTCTTCCTTGATGAGCTGCGATGCCGCGCGGCCAAGAGCGTAAACACTTGCCCTGCTCTCTCCACCTCTATCCCTTTCTCCATCCCTATCCCCATCCCCGTCTGCATCTGCGTCTCCGTCCGCATCGTCATCCTCTTCATCCTCTTGCTCTCCATCACTACCCTCTTTCCCATCGCCTGCTTCGCTCTGGTCGACATCCATCCCATCACCCGCATCTATATCCATGCCAGCTCCCATCGCATCTGGGCGGAAGCCCACGCACAACGTCTGCTTCGTCTGCTCGTCCGCGTGATGCCACTCCAAGACAGCATACGCCATCTCGTATGCTACAGCCATCTTCCACCGCCTCTCTTCGCGGAAATCGGCTTGCATCCAGCGCTACAGTCAGTCCCGATACATCCCAGTTAGAAAACAATGGACGAGATCAAAGTGAAGAGAAAGAGAACGAACCATCTCGTCGAGAAGATAATCCCAATGGGACTTGGGCACCGACGGTCCTTTCTGCTTCTTCGGCTGCCGGAAGCTCCACAATCCCTCAGACTTGAGTTCGTTGATCCTCTGTATTGCGCGTGCGTATTTAATCTCCTGTAGTGCCACCTTATTGGGAATTCAGCGAACCCACAAAGAGTACGGGTAACCATGAATATTGCAAGTTAGATTCCGGGCTATGCACTAGGAGCGATCGGGGGGAAAGCCTACCTGCCAGTGAGAGGTCATCAAACACTTGCTCGCCTTCCTGACGAACTTGGCCGCAGGATTTACAGCGATCGTTGCCTCCCACCTCGCCAGATCGATCGTCCCCACTCTTTCCTTTTCTCTCTCCTTCTCTTTATTCTCCTTATCCTTGTCTTTCTCCTTGTCTTTATCTTTATCCCTCTTCCGCTTCGAAGTCTGCTTCCGGATCAAGTCGGGCGGCAGCGCCCCGCCAGAGGGCAGCGGCGGGAGAGAGCTCGAATATTCCGTGATCAGAGGGGGGAGCGGCACCAGGCTCATGTGGGATGGTGAATCGGGGGAGGAAGGTGTGGGCGTCGTAGTAGGCTCGGGCTTGATGGGGTCGAGCGGCGTGGGCGTGTACGAATCATCGAGCGGGATCGTCATGGCAGGAGAGAGCAAAGAAGGGGAGATTGTATGATATACCGTTACTGTTTCTGCAATTTCGGGAGGCACAAGGGCATGCGTTTCGAGTGAGGGTGCGGAGATGGGAATAGCCAAGGTTGGTGTAGAGGATGCGGGTGGGCGTTCGCGATTATGACTGCCATGAGGCCCTGGCTCCGGTGGGTTCGAGTTCAAAGACGGGATAGTGGCTGAAGTCGAGAGGAGCGGCTGCCCGGGTCGGACGCTGGGTGCAAAGTGTGTGGGTACGGGTGTCTGTTTTTGCACAACCTCGGACTCAGAGACGTGCGCGGGCGACCCTTCGAAAGTTGAAGCTTGTGACACCGGTACTGGCACCAGATTGAGATTGAATGAGGGTGTAGCTGCCTTGCTGCGGTGGGCGAGTGGTGAATCCGAGGATGGGCTCGAAGGATGCGACACAACGATGTCATCCACGTCCATATACACAGGCGACACTTGAGCAGTCGTTGAATGAGAGTGCGGGCTGGGATCGGCAGTGAAACGTGTGCCGGGTTGCTGCGTCTCCATTACCCCCACAATGGCACTCGCGTTTGGGGTCGCCGTCACACTCGCGGGATATTCCGTTGGCTTGACGTGGTACCTGCCAGGCTTTTCCTCATCCACCAAGTCCCCTGAGTCCTCTAACCGCATCACGACATCTTCCCCCTTCCCTTCTTCTGGATCTCGTCCAGCTCGCTTTGGATGACTAATACCAAGGTCGAAATCGTCATCCGTCTCTTCTTTGACTTCCTGCTCTTCGTCGTCTAGCGGCGCGGGCGACTGTGAAGGAGCGGGTGATGGAATAATAATGTCAAGATCTTCGATCGTGTTTGTGAGACCACTAAGTAGGGAGGGAGTTAGAATATGGGAGTGTGTGCAAGCCGCATTACGATAACACGAAACTGAAACGCACTCTGTAGTCCATGCGTAGTCTTCCAAGAATTGCGCTAGGTCATAAGACTCGTCTCCAAGCTCAGGTATCGGTGAGGTTCGAAGCGTGGCAGGAGCGGTTCGCTTTTGAAGCATGTAGAACATCTCGCGCAGGAGCGCTTGACGCGAGTCGACAATCTCTCTGTCCAAATGTCAATCAACGCTGCGAGTTCAGCCACAACCTCGGCGATTGCCAGCGAGACAATCCCCTCGCTGGAACGAGAGTGTGAATGTATTGTACGCACCGAAGTCGCTCTGTGCGTGATTGGGCGGCTATATGTCTGAGTCGCTGGATGTGGTCGTCTGAGCTTTGGTAGGCGCCAGGAGTGGTTAAGGGACGGCTCATGGTCACCAACGGCGTGTGGAAGCGGTCCCGCAGTCGGTGAAAACGGTGGAAGCTGAGATTTGGCTGAGATACGGGTGGACTCGCTAGAACTTGGCGTCTCCCAGCAGAAATAATATTCCGTGGCTGGCGTTGAGTCGCGGGATAAAGCGTCTGGACAGGCTCAAGCACGTCAAACTCAAGCGCAAGTTCAGTCGTGCAATACTATCTGCCAGTTTCAGCAGCCAGCTGTACTTTCGACTGCGAAATGTGGAGCGCTGGGACGCAAGTTCTATCTCCTAAGAACGCCTCTCTCGGCCCTACGAAAGAAAAGACACATCCCCTGCTTTCCAAATCCCAACAATCTGCTGGCCAGGTGAGGCCGTTTTTGGTCGCCGACTCAAATCAAATATGATCACGTGACAAAACCGGAAGCAAACATCCGGTCTAATCCTTCCGGCCTGATTCAACGCTCGAAGCTTTCGGTCCTTTGAACTTTCGAGTTTCGAGCTGGCCTGCTCTCGTCTCAGCCAGGATTATGGCCCCCTCTTCGGATGACGACTGGAATCTAAAGTCCTGACGGCTGCCTCCCCTCCACATCACGCCGCGCTCGGCGAATTCCCGCCGAGAGGCGGTTTGTGAATTTATGTAATCTGCGGGTATACCCAATATTCGTGCCTTCTAATCCCACTTCACTCTGATCTCATGCATCTGGCTCTCGGAGTCCGGCAAGATCGCAGCTGCTGCAGTCGGTTAGTATCTAAACACGGGCGCTACTATATCAAACGCGTGCTCGGAGATATCTCACCGCGACGAGTAACGGCGAGAGGACGAATGATATCATTATTGATCTGTCGGATGAAGCCTAAACGTGTGTGTGCTAGGAGCTTATCTTTGATACGAAAGATCCTTCCTCGTGGGCTTAGTTTCGACGTTTCCCCCGCTGGAATCGGGGGTTTCGTACACATTTCTCATCCCTGCTTGGACCACCTGACGATACATGAGTACTAAGCTTGTACTAAGCACCCCCGGTCTCGCGCGGATATAGGCTGCACTAGCATTCAGTATAGCAATTCTCGAGCGCCCTAGCCCTGAACCAATGACTCACCTTCCAAAACGGACATGCTCGGGGGAGGTATAAATATTAGCTGGATTCATGGTGCTAGACTGCCCACTCGCGATCCATCCTTAATTCAGGCATCTACACACTACACCTTCTCACTTCTCAAATGGCCGACACCATCACCCGTCAGCCTCTTGTCTGGCTCGTTACCGGTACTTCATCTGGCCTTGGCAATGCCCTCTCGCGTGCTATCCTTGCCCGAGGAGACACCGTCATCGCCACATCCCGCAAATCCTCCGCAGAGCTTGCTGAGGCCGGCGCCTATACTCTGCCCCTCGACGTCACTTGGGGGCTCGAAAAGCTCAAAGAGATTGTTGACGGGATTGTGAAGCAGCACAGCCGCATCGACGTCCTCGTTAACAACGCCGGATATGCCATGACTGGGGCCCTTGAGGAAGCGACGTGAGATTGGTTCCTGCCTTCTTGTTTTCCTCAAATTTATTTCTGGTGTGTGCCACAGACCAGAAGAAACCTTGGATTTGTTCAAGTAAGTCGGTAGAATTACATTACAGACTTCCGAAGATGGCTCACATGGTGCTCATCTATCAGCTCGAATGTGTTCGGGGGCCTGAACGTCGCACGTGCTGTCCTGCCGCACATGCGTGCGCGCAAAGTCGGGACAGTCCTTTGGGTTGGCTCGTTGGCTGGCTGGACCACCGTTCCGTATTGCGGATTATATACCTCGACGAAATTCGCCACCAGATGTGATAAATGCCACGCTTATACCGATAATCTCAGGTTATACTGACGGTAAAATTCCCATCATATCGACAGCCATCGCGGAAACATTGAACGTAGAACTGTCATCCATATCCGAGAACCTTCGTTCCATTTACTTGGAACCAGGATACTTCCGTACCACGTTCCTCAGCCCTGGCGTACGTCCCTTCCTCACACTTCCCCTCTCTTCGTACCCACCCACGCTAACGTACTAATATCCCCCACTTGCATTCATCCGACCACAGCACCGCTCGGACCACAACCCCCGCATCGGCGACTACACACCCCTCACCGACAAAATGGACAGCATATTTAAATCCATCGACCAGAACCAGCCCGGGGACCCCCAGAAATACACCACTAAACGCGCTTCAGGTCGGGCCAACCCAAACTAGGAAACACCCAAGACAACATTGTATCCAGCCAATTGCCAGCCTAGGCTCAGGCTGTGCCAAGGTTTTCATCACTATACTTGAAACGGGTAGCTTACGCACCACTACCCCATATTGAGTAGGTCAGCCCTGGAGGAACCGTAGCACAATAACAATAGTGTGACATAGCTTGTGCAGTATTGTAACGGGGCTTCGTGCCAACCTTGCCCCAGCGTTGGGATTGCCAGGGCCTCAGACAGTTTCAGACCCGCAGCCTCGCAGCTGTGCCGAGAAAATGCCGAGAGCTGCCGCTATCCCGAAGGCCAAGAATGGAAGTGCTAACAACAAAGCCGCACGGTTCAGCTGCGATTTCGTCAAACGTCTAAGTCCCTTTCACGTCCCTCCTTCCTTCCTCCCACCTCGTCCTCTCTCTTTTTCTCAAAGTCACTTCTCTTTAAGTCTCACCTGGCGTTCCACATAGTAAACTGTGAGTCTCATATGCTCACTATCTATCTTATGAAGACAGAGGTCTTATGCTAATGGTAATTGTCTCCTGTTCCCAGGCCTGCCTACATCATTCTTATCTCTCTTTTCTCCCTTCCCCCTCTGGATTTTCGCTTTTTTATTTGTCCATGTATATAATTTTCCCATCCATAATAATAAACAAATATGATATTTAAAGCTCAGTCCGAAGTGAAAATCCGATCCAAACTGGATTTTAAACCCAGCTGCATTTACCCTCAAAGCCACACTCCAGGTTGGACCCAATGTTGCCTCAACGTTGGCAGAGACGCCCCTGGCACTGGGCTCAGAACTCAGGTCAGTTCAGGAGAGACTTGGCAGCGATGTGACAGGGTTTATTATCCAATGCCGAAATCCGGATGCCTTAGTTCATATTGGTAGGACCCTTGTCCAATGTTGTGTTCAATGCGAACCTAAATTATGTTGCCACAACATAAGTCGCATTTAGTGGTGTACGTCCAGCTCCTCATCGACTTTGTCAAGGGCGAGGGCAAGTTTGCCGGTAAGAAGGTGCCTGTGGGGCTGGCGGTGGGGAGCGACTCATACAAAACGGTGAGCAAGACGTGCAAGGACACGCTGCAGGTCCTCGAAGAGTGGGAGGACGTCATCAAGAGCACGGATTTCCCCAAGGAGGAGACTGCTTAGTCGTTCGAGGACTGGGACAAGGCTGCATAAATACCTTACAACTAGTGTTATAAAATCTGTATGAGTCAAGACCAGCAATCAAATCGTTCTGAGGTGCATGGTGTTCCAACTATCGTCTCGACTTTCGCAGGCCTGGCAAGTAACCCTCTCGCAATGGTCCATGCATCCCTACTATCTGGATCACACCTCGCGGCCAATGGTCCTACAGCCCTGGAATTATGAGGCAATTTGACTGGAGATCATAACGACTATGCGACAAGCTCGTGTTTACGCACGCAGTGGCTGGGGACCTTCTCAATCTGCGGCTGTCCTCGAATACATCACAAACAGAATGTCATTATAAAAGTACAGAGGGACACAATGTAACCGTGAGTGGGTAGTTCTACAACAGAATAGGGTGAAAGATACAAACGATGAGTGAAGGGTGATACAGATGTTGTGGGGAAGGAGATGATGATTGGGGCAGATAGTGAGGGTGGATTAGAGAGTACGAAACCATTGAGATACAATTTAAAAGGAAAGGGCGAATAAGTTATATGTACGACGATCTGAGGAATAAAAATAAATAATAATGATAATAACAAAAGAGAGACTGTTTGATGATAGGATGAGCAAGGGCCGAAACGAGACGAGAGAAAAGACAACACTCACAAAACACGAAACAGCAGCGCAGAGTCCCGTCACCGATACCAAAGATCACGCCACCATGGACTATAAAAGTCACGGTGCGTGAAGAAGGATTCTTGAGCGATCATAATCGTGTGGCTCCGCGCGCGGCGCAAGATGTTTGATCACGATAGTCAAGTACTGTGCAAGCCGTTTCGTTAAGTAACCAGATATGGGAGGATGATAGAAGGCTAGCGAATACTCACAGTATCGGTGCGAGTGATACAAGGAATGTGTCCGAAATAATGATAAGTGGAATAAGTTATGCCGATGAGGTATTGATACACTATGCTGATAGCAGCGCTGATGGATACAAGTCGACGAATACAAGTTGGTGGATACAAAGTCGATGGATACAGTAGTAGTGTAAACTGCGTGCGATAGAAGTCATGAGATACTATGGGGAGATAAGAACATGGTAGCATGGACATACATTAATTAGGTTACTTGGTCCGCGGCCGAGAGATAATCGAACAGTTGGTTCATATGGTACATGTACCTAGATGCAAATAGTCGTTAGATGGCTATTGAAGGCGAAAGCAGGGGGGGTAAAACTTACGAGAAAAGAATCGAAACCTATGCGCAAAAGAGAGAACAGCTGGGTGACCAGCGTCGCGACGAAGCCCAAGAGAACCGAGTGATCCACGCGTAATTGACATGGTGGGCGGCGATCGACGCAAGAGAGTTTGTTTGGTTTTGAAGCGCTATAGATAGACAACGAGCGTGGGGTAGCAAGTGAGGCCCATCGCATTCGCAGAGGGTTCACAGCCAACGAATATTGAATGAAGCGCCCAAGGAATGAAGATCGCTAATAGGGCGGCTTTAGCTAGTGAGCACTGGCGCGAAAGGATGATGGTTGCGAGATACTAGAGACCGAGGTGGGCAAGGAGGGAGGATTGTCCACGTGAACGCGGCCTTCTTCATCCGTATTGTCCGCGAAACCAGCGTGGCTCTTGATGAAGAAGCCTCGATTGGATCGGCTTGCCGAGCTCCATATCGAGAGATGACGACCAGCGGCATAACGAAAACATAATGCAGAAGAATTACTGAGCGCAACGACCCATTGATTCCAGGGGTCCGCGCGCGATCCGTACGCTGTGAGCGTTGACAAGCAACCCTCTTGCCCATCGAGGGCTGCAGATGTTTAGAGCATGGGTAATGACTGTGGAGGTGTAGGGATCGGATTTGAGGGAGGACTGTCGCGGACGGTCCCGAGAACGCGAATGATGGATCCGCGCCAACCAATTGATCCGGGGAAAGCGCACGAGGGGATCCATTCGCCCGGAGAACTGGCTGTAAACCACGTCGTCTAGCGCGCGGTTGGTCCGACACTGTGCCGTCGATGCATGTGATTTGGTGGATTTGAAGCAGGGTTGAGCGGTATGAAGCAATCGTGGTGGCGCAAAGTGTTGTTGAAGCACGAGGTCGTTATGAGCAAGGTATCGTTATGAGCAAGGTGGTGTTGAAGCAAGGGGTCGTTATAAGCAAGGTGTTGTAGCAACGGATCGTTATAAGCAAGGCGTTGTAGCAACGGATCGTTATAAGCAAGGCGTTGTTGAAGCAAGAGGTCGTTGTAAGCAAGAAGCCGTTTGAAGCAAGAAGCCGTTTCCGGTTGAGGCAGCGTGTTGTTTGAAGCAAGGGTGGTTTGAAGCAAGAGAGGTCCTTTGAAGCAAGGGTGGTTTGAAGCAAGAGAGGTCCTTTGAAGCAAAGAGTTCGAAGCAAGAACGTCTCCGGTGTCGCGAGCGAATGTTGAAGGGGATTGATGCGGAGAGGGAAATTGACGCCGGAAGCAAGTGGGAGCATATCGTATATGATGTTCGTGAATTATGCGCCAAATCCCATCCGTCCCGAGTAAGCAACATCCGTCGCGATGGCCGGTAGAGAGAGTGGTAGTACAAAAGCAAGCAGGCGCGCGTAACCAAGTCGGGTCGATGCTGGAGCGGGTTGATGTGGGACGAAGCAGTCGCGGGATTTCCTTGCGTGTGTAATTTTTTTCTACGTTTCCGGATTTTTTGATGCGAGCAGTCACCTACGTTCCCTTAAGGGGGGAAATCTACACAGAACATATTAGCACGAGCGCGTGTGTAGAGAGTGAGGCGTGCCGTACGCACCCCTATCGAAGCAAATGCGAGCGGCGTCGCTTGTCGGACGCCTCGACCCGCCGTTTCCTGACTTCGCTCGCGAAAACGATCTTGAGAGCGCGCCGGTCAGACGGCAGCTAGTATAGAGGAAGAGGAATGGTGAGACGGCGCGAAGGAACGAAAGGCCAAAAGGGTACGTACGCGCAGCGTGCACGGGCCATGCATAATCACATCCCCATCCCTATCCACACGGAAGGGCCGGAGATACGCCGGCGGTGCCTCATCCCGCACCTCATCCTGCGCATCCTGCGCGCCGATATCCAACGAACCCGGAAGATCGACGTCCATGTCCATTGACGAGGACAAGGTCCTCCCGCGGGGGCCTGGGGAGGAGGAAGGCGACGCCATGACCGCATCTTCGTAATACGCCTCTTCCGCATCAACGCATTCAGTCGCCCAGTCCATTGCAGAGGCCGCCACTGGGCTCGAGGCTCCCTGCCCGCTTTGAAAGTCGAGGTCCTCATCGCTGCCGAAGAGCTCCTGGGCGATCTCGGACTCGGTGCAGTAGACGCGGACGAGGCCGGCGGGCCACAGAAGAGCGCGCGCGGAGTCAGGAGCGGCAACGTCGGTGTCCTCGCTGGCAGTAATTTCCTGGAGCCGCCGGGAGGCCTGGGCGACCGGAGATTCCTCGAGGTCCGGGCTGGTGCGCGCGCCCGCGGTCCGGGGCCTCGCGCGTCGCGCATGGGGAGCGGCGCGGCGGTCATGGGCACTGCGGAAGGCCGAGGGGCGGAGGACGGATGGACGGGGCGACCTCTGAGCCTTGACCCGAGCCGAGGGGGAGCCGTCCGGACCCTGAGCCCGAGGACCGCGAGCCGGAGAAGTGCTTCCGGGTTCACCGAGCTGGAACTCTGACGGCGGGCCGGCGGCATCCTCATCCTCGGCTTCTTCGAGTAGGGTCGCGAGCGCGGGGAGCTTGGCGGGAGGCGCGTCGACGGCAAAGCGGATTCTCTTGAGGGGCGAGAGCAACGGACCATCCTCCATACGGCGCTTCTCCACGCGGACGGCGTGTGCCACAAGAGCGGGAGCTGGCTCAGGCTGGGGTGCAGGCTGAGGCTCGGCGATAGCGCTCTCGATGGCGTTCTGGTTGATGGGGACGTTGGGCGTCGACGCCGTGCGCGCGCGCTTGGGCGAGGCAAGGCCCGAATCGTCGTCTTCGCTATCCTCGGCGCGCCTCTTGCCCTTCCCCTTGCTGGGGCCCGCCTCGGCATTCTGCGCGGCGTCCGGGGCACGCGTCAAGGCCGCAAGCGGCTTGACCTGGCGCGCCCTGGGACAAGGGCGCGTAGGCCTAGTGGAATTTCGGCGGGTGGGTGTCGCGGGAGGGGATTGACGCGCATGGCGAGGGTGGAAACGCGCGTTTTTCTCGGTCGGGCCGCCGACGACGGCGGGGGGGAGGAGCGCATCTGCGGCGCGTGTGTGGATAGAAGCAGTAGGTGCCCCGCGGTCTGGAGAACGGGCGAGGGGGAAAGCAGCTGATTGGGAGGGGCGAGTCGGCGTGACAGGAGCCTCGAGCGCGTCGAGGAACGCCTGATTAATGGGAGGGCTTCTGTCGAACCCGAAGGAGTTGGAGGAGGAGGAAGAGGAGGTTGAAGGACGGCGGGAGTGGCGGGGAGGTGTGGAGGGAGTAGAAGCGTGGGCTGAAGCCATGGGAATATTAATGCTGGTGGCCCCGTGCGCGTTGTCGTTGACCAGCGGGGTGCTCTTGCGGGCAGCACCCCCGCCGCGCGCGGGAACCTTGCCGTACCTGGGGTGAGAGGGCGAGAGGGCGATGGGCATATTGATATTGTTGAGAGCAAAAAGTTATTGGTGGGTGCTGGTAACGTTGACGCTGGTGCTGGTGCTGGTGCTGATGGTGGTAGTTCGATGGAAAGAAAAAAAACAGAGGGAGATTCTGGCTTATATCATCCCCCGGGATCCTCCATGACGAATCCGCCTCCGGCGCGCTCGACGGTCTCCCCAGCCTCCAGCATGCCCCGCGCCATCATCTGTCGCAATCTCCAAGGCTCCGAGTGACGGTGAACGCGGGGATCGACGCGCCAGGCGGGCTGAATTCGCTGGTGACGACGGTGGATATAGCTGGGAAGGGGGTGTTCGCCGTGGTCGCGCTACGTCGTCGACTCGCCGTGGTCGTGGTTGTTCATGAAGCTGTGGACGTGCCTCCCAACACCGAGCATTGCGCAGACAGCAGACGACACTTAGAGTGCTTTTTGTGGCCCAATATGGGACTTATGTGAACCCCAAGACTACTCCTCCGCCTTATTCATATATAATTGTATCATTAATGATACTAGTACAAGTATATCGAACTCGCCGTTCTTGTCAATGCTTTGGTGTTGGTATTCCGACTATTATCGAGCAAGTTATATATACTAAATAATAGTTTATATTATAACTCCCGCCAGCATGTTTACTCTCGCTTCTCGCGCGTAGCCTAGGGAATTCCGACACGCTACACACGCGTAAGCGAGGTATTAATATTATATAATACTTTAGAAGTGATGATCCCACCCTTGTAAGTATTAATAATAACATTACTATGCGGTCTTCAAATAACCAGTCAAGTGAAGCGCCAGCCCATATCATTCGATGAGACGAAACTACAAAGTCGGCCGCAAGCATTGACGCAGACGGAAAACACAAAGCGGACTGCTCTTTATGTAACTGACATATATGTATCGGAAGCGCGCGGTTATGGAATAGCCATTCGGCGCCTGTATATATCAGCTCCTGTCCCAGAGAGAATAGTAGCACTCCTATGCAGCTCCGCCCTTGCCCTACTCCTCAGATATTAATGTGAATAGCAATCTGGGGGCGCGCGGCAGTTACGGCCTCACCTTAACAGCACTCCAACGACTCACGATTTGCAAGCTCGCAGGTTAACTCTCGTGATAACTACCGAGTGATAAATAGCCGTGGACGTACAATACCCTAGAAGCATGCTAGCGCCGCTGAGCTCATGTCATCGTTGATGCCCATATGATGCATAACATTGGCGGATTCCAAATGTCTGTATCTCCAGGCAACATTGATACAACCAGCTCTGACTATCGATGAGCAAGTGCCGCTGGAATCTTGGCAGATAGCTCTGGCAAAGATTGAAACGTTGACGCTGTGATCCGCGCAGATCTAAAGGCCTAAAAGGCTATACCAGTCGAACGCTATAGGGCGCGTACCTCCGGCGCCATCGATACAGTAAGTAGTCACCGTGTGGGAGCCAGCGCTATGCCAAGGCCGCTAGGTGCAGATACCGTGTGACTGTATACCTCCATTTGTCATGACCATCTTTTCTAGCCTTAGACATCTAGGCATGGAAGGGAGTGGTCTAGGCGCAAATTTGGCTAAGTTGGTGCGATGAAATACTCACCGGGGACCTGGTCCGCGTACCTCTCACGGCAAACTTGGATGCAACGCAGGGCCCGACCTCAGCAATTCTTCTCCACCCGGTGACAGAAACGGCGGTACTCGATTTCTGGATACGCATATGTGTCAGGACGGCACGCAGCGACAAAGCGACAGTGAGGTTGAGGCGGAGACTGAACGCCGGAGGACAAAGGATACAGACTCAACGCCGGTGCTTTCTTCTTTACTTGATCGTCCCGACATGTTGTGTGAGGAGTTGCAGTCGTGCCAATGGCGCATCTAGTCTCTTCGTTTAACAGGCCCAACTCATGGGACCTCTTCAAGCGCGCCAGCGAGGATGTACCCAGTGTTGTTGGCAAGGATACCGATGCGTCCGTGTTGCTTTATAAGGCGATCGACCATTTACTTGAGCCTATTGAATTCCCATGTAACGTTGGGGGTGTGTATAGGTCCCACTGGCTAGATCCGTTGGCTCCTTGAGCGATGTGACCGTGCGCACGTGCCGGTCGAGTGAAAGCGCGTCAGAAGCCACCAAATGTGCCGGCGATGAGCCAGGCGACGCACTAGGGGGGATTTTTGGGGACCATAGAATCTGGAAAAATAGGGGCTGTCGAGTACTCACGAGTGCTATGGGTCTTCCCTTTATATGCGAGGAAAATTTTTGTCTAGCTGTCGACCTCTGTCAACATGTCGTGTACATCCACCTGCAGATTGCGGTTTCAGCAGTAGAGCTCGCATGCTCCGACACTGACAGCGGCTATATAACATGGTGGAACAAATAGCACGGACAGCAGAAGGCGTGAAGAAGCTGCCACAAATCAGTGACGGGCGCTCTTCTAGTGGAGCCTACGAATGGCGGGGGCTCTCCACATTCCATTTCGCCCACTGGGTGCCTTCATCCTGGCAAGTCAACCATAGGATGCTCGGGAGTCCGAGAGGAGAAGCCAATATGGCTCGTAACTCCTAGCTAGTTGTTCTGTTCGGAAATCCGTGAATCTGGCTAATATGCTTTCATAATCATTCTGGGGCGAAAGCAGGGATTCGGCAACGCTCGAAAGCTGGGACAGATATGTTGAATTCTCAGGGGTAACCCAAGGAGGCCTTGTGCAATAAGAAACCGGATACATATGACCGCTACCTGTATACAGTCGAATCAAAGTAACAGGTGAGCTAAGACGATTCTAGACGCCATGTTATTGTCCCCAGTCAAAGTAGTACTTATCCTCTCTTTTCCTTGCCATCGCGGCCAGCATATCCAGTTGCTCATTTTGATCTGTCAACTTTCCCCAAGGAGGTCGACTTCCAATTGACCGATCACCTCTTCCACGGCTCTCCTCCCATGCATGCACGAGCGCGGGCATTATGCCGCTTAGAGTCACGCTATCCCTGCAACTGCTGGTAAGACACAATCGCCCGACAACATTAGACCAACACCTCAGGAGATACCGCACGCCATCGGTGTTGTAATTGCCCTTGTACTGGCAAAGACGGCCACTCACAGCTGCTAGAAGCGGTGAGTCCGAGATGACCGTCGCCGCCTCGAACTCCCCTGACTTTCCAGATAGGATCGCGCTCGCGAGTGGTAGGAATGTCCGGAGTACAACTTGTGTGTCGCGCCCTTGGATATGCTGGGCAAGGCGAGAAAGTGCCTCCCTCTCCAGCAACGCGGCCCTGAGCGAGCTTCGACGGAGTAGTAGTAATGTAATGGCGAGCACTTCACGATCTGAGGCCGTCGAAAAGAGTCGCTCTATGCATAGTAGCGAGAGATCTTCGTCGTATGGACGCTCCGCTCGTCCTGAAATCTCCATAAGGCAATTGCAGACATCCACCCATACCTCCTCAGACCGGTACATATGAACCGTGTATGCGAGGCTCTCGTCCATACCCCCATTTTTCAAAATCGGAGGGGCGACCCCATGGTGGCGAAGCTGGTCGACAACGCGTATTACAGCACTGCATAATCGGTCGTCGCTGCCTGACTCTAGAGCAGAAATCAGTGCGCCGTATATGCCATCGCGGCTCCAGTCGGAAGCATCCGAGCCCTCGCCCATGTCCTGCGAGATTGAGATTGAATTCAGGAGACATATTGTAGTGGCCTCCGGAGGCCGGCTAGCGAGAAGTGGCGGAAGGAGTTGGGACATTCTCCATGAGGCTTTTCTCGACATGAGCAGCTGCTGAGCACTCAGCAACAATCTCTCGTATCGGAGCTTCAGCATGATGATGATTGCGCGCGTGAGATCGTTTGGAGTCGAGCAGTTAGAAGAAAGGAGGGTAATGGCATGTTCAACAATGTTGGGAGTAATGGTTAATTTGAATGCGTCACCCCGAATGGTGTGCTCGTTCAGAGTGTCAAACAGCATGACAAGGGCTCGAGGGCCGATCACAACATCCCTGCGGATGTGCCGCGTCAGCAAATCCTCCAACTCCACATGGAGCTGTTGAACGTCGACGGCTATGGTATAGTTTTTTGTCTGCTTTGAATACCATGCCATAGTCCGGATTGATGCGCAAATAAAATAGCAGGCGACGTTCCCATCGGTGTGCTTCATCAAACGCTCCAAGGTGCTCGAATTCGTCCGTGGCTGCATTAGTGACTGCGCAATCGCAACGGAGGGGAAGTTGTGGTCGAGAAGGCAGTGGATGCGGGCACAGGCGCCAGCAGTGAATGCTGTATCGTCGGTGAGAGAAGCCGCAGTGGTATTTAGAATCAGGGAGAGCTGCTGCTCCACCACAGACGCAACATCAGCTTTTTTGAAAGCAGATAAGTTCATGCTGGTCGCCATGATCCCTGCAGACGCACGGATGGCAGCTTGAACATGTGCGTCGATTGAAGACCAGTTCATTAACCATAGAAAGGCTTGCGCGTCGATATGGCTTACCGACCGGTCGAGCTCTCTCCGCTCCAGCTGACGAGTTGCAAACCTAGAGAGGGAGAAATAGCGATCGGTGACGAAAGCTCCTGTCCTTGCCTTCCAGCGATAGAGCGCAACGGTGGCGCTATATCGCTCCCGAGCCTTTTCAGGTTCGGTCCACAGCAGGAGCTCTACGTATGAAAGAAGGAACCACAGTAGCTGGCAATAATGTTGAGTCCGTACGACGACGAGTCCGCATATGGATGATAGTGTAGATTTATAGGGGCAGTGTGGCGTAAGCAGTGGCGAGATCGTGGTGAATAAGATGAATATCGCGACAAGTCCAATCGGCACCGAGGTGACGATGGCCACGATCGTATTAATGGTACTGAGAAACTCGATGAGACCCCAAAAAAAGAGTGCGAGAGAGAGGATGAGGAGGGTCGGAAGTAATCCCATGATTTCCGAAACCCTCCATTGCTGAAGTCCAGCGTATCGATATTGCCGCAGCCTTGCAAGATCCCTGGTGCTCCCCGATACGGCCTTGTAATCGTAGTTGTCCATCCACTGCTTAGCCAGCATGGCCACCACAGTGACCCCCAAACTAAGAGAAAGAGACGCAAACCATGCACAGTTGGCGCGCATGATACTCGATGAGGGTGCGAAGGTAGTGGGTGCATCTTGCGTCGCTGAGTTGGTCACATTCAATCCAAAGCCACGTTCGAGGTTCTGGTTCATTCGCTGGAGAAGCGCAACCGTAAGTTCCCCTGTGTCTGGATTGAGGCCTTTGTAGGCCTGTATCGCGAATGCTGTGAGGATGCCAGAAAACAAAGCCGCCTACAACTGAGAATTTCAGTATCCCGTGGATTTAGAGCATAGGTCGTGATACCCACAAACAGGAGGAGTACCTATGTGTGCGAGTGATGTGTTAAAAAACTCATTTTCCAGGTAATGAGGAGGGATACTTACATCAATACTACGATTCCAGTCACCGATTAATGCCTCGTCGAACTTTTTGGCATCTTCAAGATATATTTTCCATATATCTGACTCCGGACTTGTGCCATCCCATGTGTTGTCGCCTAGACCACGAAACTCCTCCATCAGTCTACACGATAAAGGGGCAAACATATGAATATATGCACTGACCTGGCGGGCAGTCATTTCCTGGTGGCTCGGTATTACGTAAAGGCTGTGGGTTAGAGGAATGAATGACATTGTCTGGTGCCTGTAAATGGGAAATTTAAACCAGCACTTCCGATGAGGGGCGAGGTACGTGTATACGTACCTGATGCGTATGAGCGGAGACATTTTCGAGTATTTCTCCGTTCGAGGCTTGATTAGATGAACCAGCCCCGATGGCCAAAGGAGTTATGCCCGGGAGGCCTCGCGGTCGCAGAGGTTCCGCTTCTAGAAAAGATATTGATCAGCAAGCAAGAGTTGAGGGAAAAACAAGCCGAACCTCTTGAATTACGGGAATTTGGGAAAGGCCACAGCCTGGGCGCGAATAATAACAGAGGATTAGACTGAAGTGTTCTGAAGTTGAGCAGGGGCTTCATATTTTGAAAAGTGAAAATGAGCACGTATTGGCAATTTCGGAAGGTTCATAGGCTACCTGGATTTCGTAACTAGGTGTCGCCAATGTCGATTGGCCTTGCCCCCCTCTCAAAGTCATGAATGCATCCCTGGCGATAGAAGTAGGACTACGCTGCTGCCGTACATTAGTACTTGTAGCTTCGCCGCGTTCCGCATCTGTAGGACGGATGTTGTAAGAGATTGACATCTGAAGTGGGGAGACGTTTGAGGGCAGTTATGATACCAGTGGGCTTGATATATGACCTTGAGCGCTTGAGTTGCGGATGGAGTCTAGCTAAATCCTGGTGATAGCAACCACTAAACCCTTGGCGTAAGCCTCTCTGGGCATACTAAGCGCCCTTGAGGGCAGGCGGCTCTCAGTTGAGCCTTTGATCAGTATCAAGGTCGCACCCATGTTTGCATAGTTAAGCCCTGTAAGGGCAATGCGTGTTCGCAGGAAGTGTGCATGTCCATTGTCTCTGCATTTGACTGGCGCATTACGACAGCTGTCGGCCCGGCGCTAATACGTACGTCCTTTCTCATGTCCAAAAACTCCTTCGTCTGTCGCTGCTTTGCGCGCTGACGCTGGGATATACAGACTTCAAGGTCTAAAAAACCATACCAGTCGAACACTCGCGTGTGCACCTCTGGCGCCATCGATGTAGTGGATAGGCAAGATAGCCGCTGTGTAAGAGCCAGCGCTATACCAAGTCTGCCAGCTGCAGATACCGCATCATTGGTGTACACCCCCATTTTTCATCGCCCATTTTGGTCAGCTTTCATGCACATGGATAGAAGTGATCTGAGCGCAAACCAACAGATAGTGCGCGCCCGCCAGTGAAACATTCGCCGATGTCCGAGCCGCGACAGGACCCTGGAATGCTCGCACAGAGGCTTGATGCGCAAACTCGCAATTTGATTGGCTAAGAGGCGAAAGCTCTGACTGGCTAAAAAGCGACTTTTTGGGATCGAACCTCTGCAGGAGTACTCCAGGGTCCTGCCATGACCAGCGCATAGAAAACGGACACCGTAGCTAGTACGCGTCCCGAGATTTCCGACAGACAAATGCTGTCAGCCCTAGCTTTGTGCCACAAAAGTTGGCATGATGTTCCGTGCGAAAGACTTGGCAGAAGACAGGAATGCGGGCAGATGTTTGGGATGGCACTAGTATAGTGGGGGACTGTGCGCGACACTCACCATTACAACTGAGCATCGGTAGCGGCGCACGCCTGCGCCAAATCCCCGATACCCCCAGACGAATTACATCCGAGCGTGATCCTTAGTCAGCGGGCCATTCAACGCCAACTCATTGTCAATGATCGTGTTGTCATACTCGAGGAGCATCTACAGGTTCTAGCTAACATTACATAGGAGCTACGGTCTTATAATCCAGGCATCTACATAGGGGGTGCTAATACTTGGGACGCTGGACTAGGAATTACAGTGGGACTCGGGAAAATCCGTACTCTTAATGACGTCCTCCCACTCATCAAGGACCTTCAACGTCTTTCGGCACGCATTTCCTATGATCCTAAACGAATCACTTCCCAAGGGCATCCCTACCGGTAACTTGGGCCTCCCGGCAAATATGCCCTCGTGCCTGACGTAGTCCAGAAGCACCTGGACAAATCTCTCTGGGTCGCCGGGTTGGTGATTGTTGAAGCTCTCCAGCGCTTGGTCGGATCTGCGGGATATGGCATTGTAATCGTCAATCCGGGAGGTTCTCTCCACGCGATGCCAAAAATTCAACATGCATCGATAGGGGATTGGTTGAGCTGTTTAATATAGTGTTACGTGTATAATTGAAAAGGTGCGACATACAGATGGGTTGAGGAAAGGGGTTCTAAAGTATCCTGGCTCGAGATAAATCGAGCGCAGATTCGGGGAGATGGATGACGGCTCGATGTCCATAGACTCGGCGATCCCTAGAGACTAACGTGTGAGCGCCGGGCACTTGCGCCTAGGTCTGAAACGAATATCCACACACCTCTCACTGCATATTTGGATCCAACGTAGAGCCCAGCATCGGCAATGCCTCTCCACCCAGTCACAGAACTGATCCAGACGACAGTGCCTGATCTCTAGGCACGCATATGTGGTAGCACGGCACGAGCCATGTTAAGCCCGCCGAATAGGTTGGTGCTGTCAAAAAAACCACATGTCAGCCAGGTCATTGGAAAAGAGAGCGAAGGTGACTATAATCAAGCGCACTTGAACTGATCCAAAGTCTCCTGGGGACTATTTCGATGTGAGTAACCTGCTGGAAACATGAAAAAAGGTGGCACAACTCACGTGGCCTCTTCAAGCGCGCAGGTAATGATATACCCGGCGTTGTTGACAAGCACGTCGATGTGTCCGTGTTGCTTCACGAGGCTGTCGACAATCTCCTTGAGTCTATCGATCTCCCGGGTGACATCGAGAGCAAGAGTGTGTGCCCCGGTCTCTGCTAGACCCGCTGGCTCCTTGCGCGATGTGGCAATGACAGTGTCGCCGCGCGCACGCGCCGCTCGAGTGAGAGCGTGTCCGAAACCACCAGATGCACCGGTGATGAGCCAGACGAGGCGCTGGGTAGAGTCCGTGGGGATCATGGAGTCTGGAGTCTGAAAAAGAGGAGCTGTCGAATGCTGACGAGTACCTGAGCATGGAATCTGCCTTTATATACGGCGAGAAAAATTCTGCCAAGAGCTCCTGAGCTGTCAACATGCCACCTGCGGATAGTTGTGTAGCGCGGTTTCAGCTGTGGACCCCCCGACGCACGAGTCTGACAGCGGTTAACGTAGATCAAACACAGCATGTGTGTACAGCAGAAGCCGCCGTGAGCGAAGGCCGCTCTTCGAATGGGGCTCGCCTTACGCAACTCAGCACGGTAACCCAGGGTGGCACTTTTATTCTCCCGCGTACTTAGATTGTAGGAGAGATCATGCAGTTGTCGTGGTCTGACCTCATGAGCGCTTGAGCCACGTACATGCGACTTCGTTTTCTCGCGCGAGCTTGTCACGCCAAGTTAGATACCTTCATGCTTAACTTTGTATGATCGAGTCGATTGAATGTGCTCAGCTAATTGCATAGAATCCATGGCCCTGTCTGTGCTGCCATGTCCTGGATCATCAGTCGAAACATGCCAAATCTTCCAAATGTCGCCAGACCTACGTCAGATACCGTCAGGTGGCTGTCGGCATCTCTGGATCGATTTCTTGTAAAGATCTTAAGATCTTCACGATCTCGAACCATGACGCCAACGCAGAGGAGAGAGGGAGGGCGCCGACAGTCAGACATAAGTACGAGGCTATCGCAACACCGATTCTTCATCCTCGGCTCCATACGGTGCGCAAGACTTCAATATAGATCGCTACACCAAGAGGCAGCACTCTGGGGCCAAGAAGCACAAGAAGCCCGCGAGACTATCACGCGAAACGTGTTCGACGGGCAAACTGTCTGAGTCCAAATCTGAATGAGCGCTCCTACCTGCAGGCATGTTCTAAAATTAAACAAGCCAGGAAGAGGAGACGCCATTGAGTTCATGGCAAAAAAGCTGGCGGGATACTAGGTCTTATATAAAAACACAGATGGCACAGAACCAAAATGCACGTTTTTCTAACCCCGGCCACGGCTTTCAAAAATTCAAGGCTGCAGAAGGCCAAATCATTCAAACGAAGAGCCGATAGGATGAGATAGGCTGAGAGGCGGCTAGTACGTTTTCGACTTGTGTTTTTTGCCGCTCGTAGAGAAAAGTCTAGTTTTATGCCAAGGAGAGAGTTGAAATTGCTAGCTTTCTCAAGGTACGATCTTGCTGAGCAGGCCTCGGGGGGTGGATCAAACCTACGCCCTAGGTAAGGCCGGGAAAGGAGCGCTATGTGTAGAAGAGCGCAAGAATGTTGACTCAAAATGCTGAGGCGGGTCAGGGACAGCTAGTACGGACCATGGTGGTGGTGAGTGGAGAGCTGGAATCCGAACCATTATCTCGTTTCCAACTGTAAACCCTACCACCATGTCCTTTCTTTATGTTCCCTTTCGTCCAAAAAAATCCTTCAGCTACATATTGTTGCCCGGGGACCGCTCTTGTGATCTATTGACAGGACATTAATTTCCCATGCCAAAGCTGCAGGAATTTGCCGGCCGTCTGTTCGCGCATTGTGTTCCTTTGAAACTCGAGATAGAGAGGCCACGTCAAGAGCCAAGTCCAGCTGCGCTTCGAGAGTTGTTCGACATCATCTTGGACGCGTATCTTCCTGTTGTCCTTCGAAAAAGAGTCGCGAGTCTTCTGTGCTATATAGCCTGAATTTCAGCTGCGCGTGGCACTGGCTTCCGCCATCTCCACGAAACGCACTCCCGATTTGTACGGCTTAATGCAGTCGGTGTGGCAAGGTACTGCCTTTTTCGCGCATCAAAGCACGCCCCGGCTAACATACGTTATTCATACCACGCTTAAGGCCCGCTGTATAAAGACTCGTACAACACGAGCCCCGTCCTCTCAAGCGCCTTCCCCATCTCCTGACTCTCATCTTCATTAATCAGTCGCAGGGCGACTTGACTATCACCGACACGACCGTTCACGCCCTCATTATCTATCTCCATGTCGAGACCAGCCTATCCTTCGCGATTCAACACCTCCGAGACGACGATGCCACACCCAGGACCCGCCAAATTCATCGACGTCCCGCTGCAGCACTCAGCGGACCCCGAGCGCGGAGACCACAGTGGCCAACATCATCCGCATCACCGCATTTCGGACCTACCGAGTAGTGGGAGGAGGTTTCTAATGCGACTCGCTGGCCGTGATCGCGTACTTCCCTCGTATTTTGAAAGTCTAATGGCAATTGTGACCCAGTCATGGACCAATGTGCTCCTGGTGTTCGTGCCCATTTCATGGGTCGCGCATTTCCACCACTGGAACCAGGGCACGGTCTTCGCACTCTCCTTCTTTGCGATCCTATCGCTGCAGAAGCTCTTTGACTTTGCCGCAGAAGAAATGGCACTGTATTGTGGAAAGTCTTTAGGGGATCTCATTGTCATCACGCTCGACAATGCCGTTGAGATTACCTTGGCGATTATTCTTCTTCTGCGATGCGAGCTTAAGCTCCTCCAATCTACCATCGTTGGTGAATACTCTCCGTCGTTACTCTCATCCGTGCCATATCTTATCCAGTCCATAGGGGTTGTCCTTCTCCACCTTCTCCTTGCCACTGGAGCATCGTTCTTCGCTGGTGGAGCACGAGTGTATGAACAGCACCTCAACCCACAAGTCACGCAATTAAACCACTCGTTAATCACTCTTGGGTAACACTTTGTTCCTATCACATTACATAGCGGAGACTAATTTGAGACCTGCATTCTAGCGTCATGACATTGTTAATTCCTACCGCCTTCTTTGCCGCCATCAGCAGCAACCCAGAGAGCCGAGTTGCCAGTGCGATCCCAGTTCCGGCGCACTCCGAGGGAAATACCACCCTTGAGGACTTTGCACGCGAAGTCTTGCGCTCTGCCACCGCCGCTGTCCCTGCCGTCAGCGATGAGACTCGCGGCTATTTCCTGAAAATGAGCCGGGGGTTCTCCGTGATCCTCCTCGTCGTGTATGTGCTTGCCTCTCATCTTTTTTGAGTTGCCACCTCTCTGACTCAGGCTTTTGAATGCAGATACGTCGCATCCCGTCTCTACCTGCACAACCCGCCAGGCGATGATAATGCCCTCAGGGTAGATCCACACGCGCCTCTTCCCGTACACAAGGCAGAGGAAGAGACCAGGGTTACCAAACCCAAAATGAGGCCTCTCGTCTGCATACTCTTGCTCCTGGTCACAGTCCCTCTTATGGCGGTCACCGCCCAATGGGTTAGCGTGCTTAGTTTTGATTCTTCTATTCTTTGCTCTAACGCGATCTCTACTCTAGCTGGTAGACACAGTCGAGTTTGTGAGGCATAGGGGTGATATCACCGAAGAGTAAGCTGTTCTGGGTGATCATAGGGACGATACACCGTACTTACTGCACGGCTGGCATTTGTAGATTCTTTGGCCTTATCCTGCTCCCCTTCGCCTCCTTCAGCGCCGACGCCCTCATGTCCGTCGTATACTTCGTCCGGAAGCTGTTCTTTCCCGGCAGCAATCCTCTACGTCCTGAAGAGCTCGCGGAGGGACGCGCCATCGATCTCTCTATCCAGTTCACACTTTTCTGGATGCCTACGCTGATCCTTGTCGGATGGTGGACACACAGGCCCTTCTCGCTGTTGTTCGGTTCGTCGAGTCTACTGCTCTGTCTCTAAAGGGAGATGAAGCTGACTTGAAGGCTCAATATAAACAGACTTGTTTGAGGTGACAATTGTGGTCGCCTCTTGCTTCTTAGTCAACTACGTTACCCAAGGTTCGTCTCACCTATCTTTCAAGATGCGATGTGCCCACTTATCAACACTTTCTTCTACCCTTTATAGATAACAAAACCAACTGGGCTGAGGGTCTCATCATGATCTCTTTCTACTTTATGATCGTGCGTTGCTTTGCTTGGGCCTGAGATCCCCCAGAACCACTCACTTACCACCTACATTCGTCCCTTATGACAGGCTCTGGCGGCATGGTTTTACCATGGCCAATTCGACATCCGGATCATGTCCGCAGAATCGTGCGAGACGGTCGCAGCAGCACTTACGCAGGCTCTCGGCGGGGGGTTGGAGTGAATAGGCATGCGGGTCTTGCCATAGGCTGTTACCTAACTCTCTCTCATTTGTTTCTGTATTACCATTTGTATTCGAACGGGGTATGAAAGCCTGCTGTATTTCAAATCAATTTTCGCATCGCTTGCGCATCCTCTGGGCCTACACCCACTGATCGCAGTGAATGAAGGTACAACACTAGTGTATTAAACCACATGGCTCTGCAGATACAAGTGAGTTTGTTGATTCAACTTGGTTGGGGGCGCGAAAGGAGCAGCCTCAGCACGTACCCAAGAACTTGAAACGTTCAGCACTCAACATTCACGTACGCTTCATCGATCGTTCAAATACACGTGCGTATACTCGCTCTTCAGCAACACAGAAATAAGATGCATATGCCGGGCGTTGATCACTCGCCTTATAATATTAACATTCCCTCGAATTCGAAAATTTGACTCTCGGATGCAGCACCATGCCCCGGCACCACGGCATCCGGCACAGGCTCACGATCTCTCACAACACTGGCCACCATCCCTAATCGTCTACTCGTACCGACGCGTATAGGTGTGTGTTTATCGTCGAAAGGTGGGCTCGAAGCTTGAGCTTGAACAGACTGCCAATACGAGCGAGGCGGCGCGTGCTATAGACTCCAGGCTATGAACTCCCGGTGCCAAGACTGCTGGTGGCACCACCATTGAGGGTCGCACTCAATGTGGTAAGGCAAAGACATTCTCCATGCCAAGCATTCGGCACTGCCCCTTCCTACCTCGGCTCTGGCACCATTTCGCTCGGTTTTTTTCATTGGAAATGAAGCAAGTACGTCAAACGTGTCAGGCAGCTGGGTTGGCTGCTATTCTCCGCGAGGCAAAGGCTGCATGTAATGTCCGTTGTTTATTCCCACCAGGCACCCCTTTGGCGCGTTATAAGAAGCCCTGTGGGTACAATGGAATACAAAGTTCCCTCCTCTCAGCCGACTTTGTCAACTTGAAGCTCACTTCGTCGAGTAGTCACAGACGATTCAACCCGACCCGGTACTCTAGAGATCCACGGCACCATGTCAGGCTCGCCCAATCCTTCACGGCACAATGCGTCTGAAAAGGCGATATCTGCCGGACACTCCACCTCTGTCGATCCCTCGTTACAGTATCGTGTGGATCCTGAATTCGCTGACCATACCGGCCGACCCCATCCACATCACCATCTCGCAGATTTACCAAGCAGTGGGAAACGGTTTCTCGTACGGCTTACTGGCCGTGACCGCGCAGTGCTTCCCACATATCGCGATAGCCTACTCAGCGTCGTGCTCTACTCATGGACAAACGCGCTCTTGGTCTTCCTGCCTCTTTCATGGATCTCCCATTTTTTGCACTGGCATCAGGGCATAACGTTCGCGTTCTCTTTTGTTGCCATTTTATCGCTGCAAAGACTCTTTGAGTTTGCGGGTGAAGAGATGGCCATATTCTGCGGAAAATCTCTGGGAGATCTCCTTGTCATTACCCTCGACAACGCTGTTGAGATCACCTTAGCTGTGGTTCTGCTTCAGCGATGCGAGCTGAAATTGCTCCAGTCTACTATTGTTGGTTTGTGCCTCTGTCGCAACTTGTACATTTTTCATACATCTTATCGAGCCTATAGGTGTCGTGCTTCTTCACCTTCTTCTTGCTACGGGAGCGTCATTCTTCAGCGGTGGGGCGCGTATTTATGAACAACAGCTCAATCCCCATGCAACCCAGCTGAACCATTCCTTAATCACACTCGGGTAACGCTCTCGCTACCTTGCCACGCCACTTATTCTGATGATGTGCTCAAACCCAGGGTCATGACCTTATTAATTCCTACGGCTTTCTTCAATGCCATTCGTAATAACCCAGAAAGAACTGCGTCTACGGCCCCAGCCTCCGGAGGGAGTGAGCCGGTTGCGCATGCAGCACAGGGGGCAACTCAGATCGCTGCCGCCGCCTTCCCTGCCGTCAGCGACGAAACGCGGCTCGTATTTCTCAAAATGAGCCGAGGATTCGCCATTATCTTACTTATTGTGTGCGTCATTCGAATGATATTGTTACCTCATCTCCACATTCTAACCGAGATCTATCAATGTAGATATGTTGGAACCCGCATCTACCTCAATAATCCTCCTGGGGACAATAATGCTCTCACAGTGCACCCGCTTGCGCCTGAAGCGGTGCACAAGGCCGAAGAGGAAGTTAGAAATAAGCAGCCAAAGCTGCGGCCATTAGTTTGCGTGATTGTACTCCTTGTCACCGTGCCGCTCATGGCAGCAACCGCGGAATGGGTACGTTTATTGGTTCTCTTAAGCAAGTCTTGCATGAATTGATGCCCTAACTTCTTTTGTAAAGCTGGTTGATACGGCCGAGTACATCAGACACACAGGCAACATGACTGAAGAGTGAGCTTATACCCTGGTGCTCATCAACGAATCACACACTAACGACCACTATTGCAGATTTTTTGGCCTCGTCGTACTCCCCTTCGTCTCTTTCAGTGCCGACGCGGTCATGTCCATTGTGTACTTCCTCCGGAGGTCGCTCTCCCTCAAAGCCGACCCGCCCGAGCTTGCGGAGGGGCGCGCGATCGATCTCTCCATTCAATTCACGCTCTTTTGGATGCCGCTACTTACGCTCATCGGATGGTGGTCGCACAAGCCGTTTTCTCTATTGTTTGGTTCGTCGGACTGCACTGGCATTAGTTTCTCGGTGTGGCTGATGGACTGTTTGGAACGCCTAGATATGTTCGAAGTTGCGATCGCGCTCGCAGCGTGCTTCTTAGTAAACTACGTCACTCAAGGTACGTCGATAAATACCCAGGAAGAAACGACGGCCCTGAATTGCTCACGCCGCTTTCCCTTTGATCTGCAAAGATGCCAAGACAAACTGGGCTGAAGGACTCATTATGGTTGCTTTCTACTTTATGATTGTGCGTATCTCATATGTTTCAAGAGTGATGTTATCGACTACTAACCCTACAATATTGCACGCTTTTAGGCTCTATCAGCGTGGTTTTACCCTGGCCAGTACGACATCCGGGTGATGGCGGAGGCGTGCGAATCAGTACTTGAAGTGATCGCTAGTGGTCACGAGTGAAGGCTCGCGGCTACTGTTTTCACTCAGTTTGCTTTCATTTTTATACTCATCATTCTTGTTATCACTTGTACTCAAAGTTGTTGTATCAATTCTATTGCATAACAGGGCGCGATTCACAAACTGAAGGATTGGGCTCGAGCTTACTAGTACTGTCCTCACAACCAATACTTGGGTGGCTGGCGTTGAATACTTTGCGTCGTGCCTGGGGGGTGGGATGTGAGTGGAATGTGCTTAAACGGTGCTTGAAATTTCAAGCACCGAATGCGGAAGTCCGGGCGACGCCTGGGCGACAGCAGGAAATCATTTGTGACAGGCGCGCCTTCCCATCCACTCATGGCTTCTAGTAGTGAAGGCTCACGGCTACGGCCAACGGGCCCATCTCGCCTCACATGCCTTCGTCTGGAGTACAACAGCGCACAAGCATTGGGCTGTAGATACTTGAGTATTCTCCGTCTCCAATCCGATCGCCCCTCTCCCAATCCATCGAACCAGCATGGTTTCCCTGGTGTATTTGCTCATAGCTGCAGCCGGCATTTCCGTGTTCTTGAGACGATTTATTGTATTGTGCGCTAATTCTCGAAATCTTCCGCTACCCCGAACCTAAATTATATCTATTGTGAGCCTCTCAGTCTTTTGTTGTTGTGGCATTTCATGGGCAAGCTGATCATAGCGCCCTCTGAGTCTGACCATGAAATTGGACATGCACGGCACGGCAGGCTCTCGTATGGCTAGCAGTCAGTGACCATCCTTTTGACGCGATCTCTTGCAACAATTTTCGGGATGTTTTCCATCCGTTGGCATAAGGTGCGATAAAGGCAAGTCTCCCCATCCCCATGAGCTCTCCGTCCATCCAGAATTTGGTGCGATCAGCATAAATAGCGGATTTTTGGTCGGTGAGATCGTGGGAGGTTTTATAAGAATCGAAGACAACTACGCTCTGTCCAAACACGCCCAGGTAAATGATATCACCTAGAACATTGGCAGCGAAGCTGATGCATTGGTGCTTCCACGTGGTGACAAGCCAATAAGGCACCCAACATACGACTTTCTCTATTCGTGCAACGTGATCCACGACAAACCGGTAAGAATACGCCTGAAGATGCTGCCGCCAAAACCTACTTGCGGACACTGTTAGATCCGCCAAAGGATTTTTATGAAAACTTGACATTGTTCGTGACTTTCTCCAGTTAAGTTTGCTGCAAAATTCATCGCATTGACAATTTACGGTAAAAAGATCGATTCGGCCAATGATGAGGTACAAATAGATTCTCAGCGGCTTTGTTCGAACTCCTGTGAAACGCATGCTAAACTCTACGAATAGTACATTACTACGGTCAAAAGCGCGACTCAGAAAATAGCTCTTATGGCAACTCCAGAGGGGCTTTCGTGGAGTTTTGCCCCTTCGTATGTTATTCTTTCCTAAGTCTCGCCCTTGGCGCTTGATGGAAGACGGCTACTACTAAGGTATGTATAACGTCGCTGATTTTGGCTTCGCATCCTGAACACCATCAATCTGAACAGGCTATTACCTACTGGCCGGCGCGGCGGTTCTGCAAAATGTGTGGTAAGCACCCCCTTTACGCGGCCCTCCCCTTTCCAACCCAAAGCAACGAAATTGTCATACGCAAAGGCAATCTCCCGCGATGAAGCAATGTACAAAGACCCGGAAAGACTCTGGCCCAAACGGTCCGAGGATCCAGAGCTTCTTGAACCCAGCGTTTACGTGTTTGGCTTTGGGCGACGGTAAGATTTTGCCGTAGCCACTGTGCAAAAACACCCCCCGCAAAAAATATAACAAATTAGTGGCACAAATTGGGCACAAATGTACAGGAAATTGTCCCGTAAATGTATCGTAGCGGCGCGCGCGCCAGTCCCCGAGACATTCTGAGCACAAGCTTTACATAATACACAGCATATACACTAGCGCCTCAGTTATGTGAACACCATTCAGAATTTTTCCTTATATGTAATGTATTGCCATTTGTGAGGCGAAACTTGCATAAACATTTTTTAAACAGCACTGTCTTTGGAAAGCATTTCCCCCTTTAGAATGTATTTCCATATTAGGTAAATCATCAATCTTGTTTATAACTTTTGGTGTCTCAAAACTTCTGCTGCACTATTACACACCCAAAGTTGTACATGTCAGTGCTTTATCCTAACGTCTGTACTCCGGATTGACTCTGCCAGTTCCCTTCTCCATTCCCCTTCCTCTTACCTCCTCCATCTCTACTCTGCCTCTTCCACTCCATCTCTGTTTCTGTTTCCTTTCCTCTTCTTTATCTGCACATGTGGAACTTGTAGAATCACTCCAGATTACTCTGGACCTTTCCCATTCCCCTTACAGATAGTTATTGAAACTCCTCCCATGTTTCCTTTCACAGTCCACTTTCCTATTCAGTTTCCATGTATATAGATCTTGTGCATTTGTCAGGACTTCATCCTGAACATCATTGATTCCGCTAGTACAACTGGAGTTACTCTGCTGTGTTCCGCCTTCTGTTCCCCTTGTTCCTGTTTCCATTTTCCCTCTCCATGTATCTGGAACTCATAGGACGCTTTGTATACACTCTGGACTTTTCCTATTTCCTTTAGATACTTACTACTTCCTTCTCTGCTACTTCCTTCCTGTTCCATCTTTATCATTTAGTTTCCATGTATATATACATTGTGCATGAGGACTCCAATTCCTCATCCCCTCCCCCCCTTCCCACCTCTGGTGCTCAGGATTCAGACACCCCTTCACTGGGGACACTGGCCTGGGTGCTGGGGCAATGGGCCTCAGCTCCTCTCTGCTGTCACACTCTTTGGGATCACCCCCTTCACCCTCTGCTCACTGGGCCAGGCCTCTGTGTGTGCTGCACATGCCCCCCATCTCCTACTGTGGCCACCATGCCCATTGGGGTCAGGCCTCTGTGTGCTCTGCACATGCCCCCCCCTCCTCCTCATCACCTAGGGCCCAAGCACCTTGCTGGTCACCCTCCCCTGGGGCCCCCTCACCCCTCCAACCCCCCCAGAC
>KL198075.1:148548-177459 GCA_000697705.1 Botryobasidium botryosum FD-172 SS1
GCCTCAGCCTGTTGCAGTTGCCAAGGCCTTAAGTAGGTTTGATCCTGTTTCAATAGCCTTTAAATTTGTTCTCACTTTTAATTTTTACCCCTTAGAAAATCTTTACTTCCATGATCTGCACTCCTCAGCAGAGACCTCTGCTCTTACCTCCCCTTTTCCCCTTGAATCTGTGGATCAGAGGGAGGAGGGGTATGTAGCTGACCAGGAGGAAGACAAGCCTGCTAGACTTGAAAACCTTAGTGAGCCCACTCATCTAGTTTTTTTATGACCCAAGCTCTGATTTTACTTTTATTTTATGTAGAGCCCACTAGGGTATTAAGATCTCATACCAAGCTTCAGTCTTCCCCCTCCAATTCTGCCCCTGGTTTGAACTCTGCTTCTGCATCTTCTACCACCCTACTCTCTGTCTCAGCCTCTTTCAAGAAATCCCAGAAGCCCAAGCCTCCTGCCACACCTCTGCCCCCCTCTTCACCTGAGAAAAGGAAGGAGGAGAGTGGTCTTCCTCCTTCAAAAAGTAAGCTTATTTTATATGTTCTTATAAGAGAAGTATTGATAGTGTCCTGGTTCTTTCTAGGGTCAAAGCTGACTGTTAGAGCAGAAGGTGAGAGCTCTGATAGCTACTTTTCTTGCTCCTGGCCTTGCTAATATTTATCCACTCACAGAGGCCCCTGTCCCTGTCCCTGCTGATTCCAGCAAGAAGAAGGGCCAGGGTGGGAAAAAGTGGGGTGATCCTATGCTGAAGAAAGCTAACAGGAAGAAGCACAAACAGGCTGCTAGGGAGGCCAAGAAAGCTGGCCCTCACCTTGCTGATCAAAACAGGAGGAGATTTCTTGAAAGGGCCAAGGTTGTAAACCTTCTCTTCAGTCCTCCTGAAGCCCTTATTTCTTTGCCTGGTTACATTGGAGTGAAGAAGGGGGTTGAGGAGGACCCTGGAAAGCCTTAGGAAATGTGATATGCTAGATCTCCTAATTTTGGGGAGAAATTTTGAATGTCCAGTGCTGGAAAGTCTAAAAATGGTGCAATTTTGGGCAGAGGTATGAGGACTAAAATGGGCAAAAACCACCTATGTCATATGCCAGAAGGTCAAAAATGCTTGGAAATGGGAGAAAAAATCCCAAAAAAATGAAAAAAGGTTAGTCTGGAGCAATGTCTGATCCCAAAACTCCGAAAATTTGGACAAAAAATCGACAATGTCTGAGGACTAAATTTAGGAAATTGGCTAATGTTATGTGCCCCTGAGTCGAAATTTGGCTTTATTTACCTCCGAAATTTTTGATTTCCGGATCGGACATATATTAGGGCTTTCAGGGGTCCTGCTGTGATTGAAGGGAGTGTTCTTGAATCAAGCACACTCCTCTCGATCACAGACGACACCTGTGCGGTATGTTTACTGTGTAGCACGGAGGTTCAAAAGCTCGATCGATGATCGTTAAACTTCCCAGTTTGCCGGGTTCAAACGACACGCTTAGCTAAGTACACTCGGCTACTCTCCTCACTCTATGCTATCTTCTCGCTGTCCCCTCTACTTTTCCCCTCTACTTTTCCCCTCTATCATTTCGCGCTGTTGCCGTCTCGCCCTGCTGCCTTCTCGCGTTGTTGCCGTCTCACCCTGCCGCTGTCTCGCCCTGCTATCGTCTCGCCCTGCTATCGTCTCATGCTGGAGCCATCTCGCTCTCGCGCCATCTTGCGCCGCAGGCGTCTCCCATCACGATCGTTGCGCACCACGGTCATCTCCCATCGCTACCACGGCCCATGACAACCATCTGCCATCGCTATCGCGGCCCACGACGATCGTCTGCCGTTGCTATCGCGGACCACAGCAATCGTATGCCATCGCTACCGTGACCCACCGCATTCGTCTTCCACCGCATTCGTCTTCCACCGCGTTCGTCTCCCATCATCCCCTTCCACGCCCTCCTGCTGTCCTTGTTCCTGTGGCTTCCATGCCCCTGCACTGTCGTTCTTTCATCTTGCCACCCTCTCATTGCTGCATCTTCACCGTTACCCGCGAGCGTCATCGTACGCCACAGTTTGCTGCCTTCAAGATCACTCATCCTTGCCTCGCCGCGTAGTCGCCGGCACCCGATTTCTCGGACTCGAAGGGTCACCGAGCTTGGCCTCTCAGGCTCGAAGAATCGCTGATCTCAGACGTTGCGGCAGCGTACTGGGCTCTCCCTGCGGTCATGGTGGATATACTAGGTATGTCCTGCTACTGGATTTGTACCCTCTGTTAAAATATTCAGCATTTTTTCTCTGATTTAGGAGTCCGTTTTTCTTTTACAGCGTTTCTCCCCTCCCTAAACATTCCTTTTCTCACCAAATGTATATACCTTCTACCCCTCCCTCTATCATTTGAATTTCCAGCTACAATCTCTACCCCAGGCCAATAAAAAGTAGGCGTTGTGGTCACGTGATGACGTCACGTGATTCCAAACTTGCACGTCACCGTAAGGGCCTATTTAAGATACATAATCTCCTTTCTTCTACGCATGTTCAATTTTTTCCTCTTGACCTTTTTTTCCCTTTTCTTCTCGAGGCAAAACACCTACTCCAGGGTGTTGCTAGAGAGAGGGATTGGGGGAAAAGGGCTTTCTTTTTTTTTGAAGTTCGCCGGCTCTTGGGTTTGCGATAAAACAAGATTCTCCTGGGGCGCGAGGGGTTCCGTAGCCCAAGCAAATAAGACTACGCGGCCCCTCCTTATCCGCTGAAGAGTTCCTTTGGGTTGCCTCTCTAAGCCTTTCCATTGGGATTCTCAAGTTTTACACCTCGTGTCACTCTTTCGGTAAGGGACAGAAGATCAACTAAGTGCATAGCTGGCGACTACAAGTACATAGAGCAAGGAAAAAATGTATGGGATTTGGTATTTATCCAGTTTTTTTGGAAAGACTTGGGTAAGTTTTTATGGACAAGTGGGAAACATTACAAAGAGAGGGGAAAAGCTTGAGTGAAGAAAGTGGGATACTAGAGGAACCTCATGGAGTTATCGCCGTCCTCTGCGATCTGCCCCTCCTCATGGGAGTCGTCAGAGTAGATAGCAATCTTCTGGGGGGTAGGGGAGGAGCTGGGGCCTGCCTGCGGTTGCTCCTCTTGTTGGAAAGAGGGGAAGGCTCTCTTGGGGCAAGGAGAAAGGGCGTGCTCTTGGCTTCCCAAGGAACGCTTGAGAGGGGAGACTCTGGCGGAGGCGGTGGGTCTATCGTAGACAAAGCTGGTGGAAGACGGCCTTTGTTCAGTGGAAGGTTTGACAACTTGAAGAGCTTCCACCAGAAGCTGATAGGTAACGCTGGGATTGCCAAACTTCTTCCCCGTCATGTCCCAGCTAGAAGAATAGACAAACGCCTAATGAGCGAGGAAAGGATAGTGAACAGGAGAAGCTTACTAAAGCACTTTGCAGTCCGCCAGAATCCAAGTACCTGGCTTCAAGGCCTTCTCCAAGTCTTGAGGCAGAATGGCTTTTCCGTCAATACCTCTAAAATCAACGAGGTTGTGGAAGGTGCGATCGGCGTTGGGAAAGCGATTCAGCCCCGTTTCAAGAGGGTCAGGCCAATCTGCCATGGAAACTAGAAGGAAACATAAGCAAGAAGAAAAGGAGCTGAAGAGGGTTACAAAAACATACTGGAGGTGACCTCCTTGGCGTGGGGCTCTACAAGGGGGGAGGCGTCAAATCGGGCCAGGACCCCGGAAAGCCCCAGGAAATGTTATATGCTAGATCTCCTAATTTTAGGGAAAAAATTCAGATGTCTCATGCTGGAAAGTCTAAGAATGGTGCAATTTTGGGCAGAGGTCTGAGGACTAAAATGGCAAAAATGGCCCATGTCTTATGCCAGAAAGTCTAAAATGCTTGGAAATGGGGGGGGAAATCCCAAAAAATGAAAAAAGGTTAGTCTGGAGCAATGTCTGATCCCAAAACTCCGAAAATTTGGACAAAAAATTGACAATGTCTGAGGACTAATTTTCAAAAATTGGCTAATGTTATATGCCCCTGAGCCGAAATTTGGCTTTATTTGGTGCTGATTTTTTCCATTTTTGGATCGGACATATATTAGGGCTTTCAGGGGTCCTATCGGGCCCCCTGGGGCAAAAGGGAGATAGAAGATAATAAAACCCACCTTCCTCTTTTCCAGGAAGGGCCTCTTTATCGGCAAAAATATCTGAGGGAAGCCGGTCAGAATCATGATGAGGAGATGCCCACATGCGATCCATAGTGAGACGAAGGTATGTCTTGACTTCTCTGGAGCGGGGGTGGACGAGGGTGGTGTACAAACTGTGCAGCTTGTAGGGCTTCTTGATCGCTTGGGCCTTACCTAAAAACTGGTTGTTAGCGAGTGGCTGATATTTGTAGGGAGAAAGACTAGCCTGCAACGCGCTGTGCCATAGGAGGCTGGCCCTCCTTTCGCACTTGCAGTTCCACCAAGTTCCTTGCCTGCCCCTTGAAAAGCTCGACGGCCAAAGGCGAGGCACCCGCCGGGGCACCGATATCGATCTTGAGTTTGGCCTTGACAAAGCTGGAGTAGGTGAGCTAAGTCCAAGGGAAAAATCGGTCAGGGGAGAGGGCCAGCAAACCTTCAAAAAGAAACGCTTACAGGCTGATTCTGTTCCCAAGAGTGATTACCGTAAGGACCAATTTGAGAGGTGTATGAGGTCTGTCCAAAAACGCGAACGACAGCAGCACAGTTGGGGGCGTGGGGGGCGGACCAGCAACCATGTCGGCCCTCATTGTCCAGAACATACTTCCAGGAGGCGGTGGCGTCCTTCTCGAAAACAGTGTCTTGATCCTTTTGCAGCTCCCTGAGGTACTTGTCATAGGGGTGCTCCTCGGGAGTAGGAGAGTTTGCAGGCTTGGAGGGGGACATCGCTCTGGGGCATGAAGGGGGCGAGTGGTGTAAGGGGGGAGAAAGCTCCGAGACGCACCAAAAGAGGGGGTGGGAGAAAAAGACCAGAGGTAAAGTCGACTCCTTGCTTACTTCCTCCTTTAAATATGGGAAGAAAACAAAAGAAATTTAAAAAAAAAAAGAGGGGGAAGTGTCTCCCCAGAATAAACGCTATAAGTCGGCAGGCCTTTTGTTAGTATCCTTCGGCAGCAGTGAAAGAGAGGTGAGGAAACAGAGGCTTACTTACAAGAGAAAAGATGAGGAATAAGTGCGGGAAAAAAAAAAACCTCTAGCTAGGTGGGGTGGTCGGGGCTGGGACTTCGAAAGAATTAACCATGTATGCCAAGATCAACACCGCTTAGTGGATATTCCCGATATAACCTCCATAAAACAGGGGTTATCCACCCAGGGCAATCAGTCAGCTGCCTGATTTTTATTGTCTGCCTGAGTGGGGGGGAAATTAAGAGTAGGCTGCGCTTAATTTTTGGGTGGGATGCCGCGATGCGTATTGGGGATCCTAGAAAGAGCGGCATGGCTTGGCAACATCGGCAATTTGTAAAGCCCCTGGTCTCAAAGATAGATTGGGAGGGTTATCGGGGGAACTAGCACAGCACAGAGGGCACGTGCATAATGGCCTTGGCTCTTGAAATGGTGATCGGAGCTGAGGTGTTGAGTACTGCCAGGTGAAAAGCCAATTCTCCGCGGATCAGCACAAAAAGTGCTAGTGTGCGTGTGAGCGTAGAGTGATGATTATGTCTGGACAGCATCTCATTTTTTCATTCCCAATATCTGATATATATCCAGTTCGGATATGGAAAGCTCATCTAAGTTGGGCTGCCTAGCTACAGCCAGCTGGAAAAGATTTATTGCAGAATAGAGACCTTGCGCAGCCGCTGAAATCACTTTATGGGGCACTTTTGGCGACTTTCGGCAGTAATGTGGAGCTGTGCGCGCTCAATTTTGAGGTGGACCCACTGCCATATGTGGCAGTTCTTTCCTAAAAATCTGGGCGGTGCCTTTGAAATTCTGCTGTATGAACGTCGTTGGAGCCCAGTCAAAAGTGCTCTCCAAAGTGATCTCGGCTGCTGCGCAAGGTCTCTAATCTCACAGAATCCCCACTTTTTACATGTCCATTTTTGTATCTGGCTTATGTCACATATGTCCAGCAGGGCACAGGTGGATTGCACACTTGCACTTTTACTCAACACCAAGTCCCTTCTTCCCTTCAATACTATGTACCATTTTTGGATTTCTCTTTCAATACCTAAGCCTCCAGATGAAGTGTATAGAATAAAAAACAGGGGGATATGGGATCATTCAAATCATCCAAGTTTACAGCCAAAGGAGACTTTCCTGAAGATTTCAATGTGGGGCTACCTCTTGCAAGCATTCCATCATGGACCCAGAGGTTATTGACAGGATCTAAAATCTTGACTGTAAAATGCTGGCCTCTCAGGTAAACCAGGGCACTCAGTTTGTAATGATGGGTTGACCCTCTTAAAGATGGGAGGGTAACCCAGGGTGAGGGTACAGGCTTTGGGACAGTTGTGTTAGGATTTGACTCAATAGCAAACCAAGAAGGTGGATCATCCAAGTACACAGGCTCAAAAAGCAGGGAGCTGTTACAACCAGAACAATTGTTTTCTAGGGTAGAAGCAGAGCCCGCCATTAATAATACTTGTAACCAAGATTGAATGGAAGCCCAGGGGGCAGGGGGTGCATAAGGAGACCAATTGCTATTGTGTAAGTAAAACCTCATGGGTTGAGAGAAGGAGTAGATTTGGGAACAAGAGATGCACATAGATTGCTGTGTGAGATAAACAGGACTTTCCCTTAACCATTGCAATATATGATCTACACTACAAAAGTGGTGGCCAAAATGCATAAACTTTGAGGGGTTGTGTTCTGACAGTAAATCTCTAAACCTATCTCTCACAGAATCAGGGAGAGCTGACTGGGCCTTGTCTCTAGCAGATAAGAAAACTGTTGAGCCAGCCACCCTACTCTATTATTTTCTGTGCTGAACAAGTTTCTCCAACTGGGGCTGCCATAGAAAAAGGTAGCCCAAAACATCATTATCACAGAATCATAAGCACAGGACCAATTCCTCTCATCCCAGCTGCATCCAGGAAAAGGGCTGCTAGAAATAGATACTGCAGGAGGTGTTGGAGCTCTCTCTGAGGTCATATTATTGGGAGGGAGGTTCATCTTTGGTTTCTTCTTGGGAGGCTCATCCCCTGTTTCTAGCTTTCTTTTTGCTTTTTTCCCTAATTCATTCCCACCAAAATTATTTTCATCCTGTGACTCTTCCCAGGGATCCTGGACAGCTTTGTCTTTTCCTACTTTTCTACCCTTGTCACAACCTGTGCTTTCTTCTTCATCAAACTCTGCATGAGGAGAAGTGAGGTCATGGCTATCCTCAAACTCAGGCTCTGGTACTTTCACATAGGGCTCAGTGCTGTACCCAAATTCAACCAAGGTGTTATGACTCAAAGCCTGGAGTCTCCTGGCTTCAAACTTTAGGTCTGGAGGTAAAGGTTTGTTGAGGTGTTCAAGTGTCACTCTCTTCATGATAGCTAAGCCAAACCTAGTCCTAGGCCTTGAAGCAGCCACATAAGCCCCAAAATCTCCATCCTGTAAATTCACTACCACAGGCTCCATTGTTTTTCCTTGTGCAGCATGCCCTGTGACAGCAAAAGCAGGCTGGATTGGAAGCTGATATCTGGTAACTCTGAGGGACACCTTTTCACCATTTTCCAGAGTTATAGAATGAGCTGTGAAAGGCCAAGTTACTGGGACTACTGGAAAATAGCCTTTGGGAAGTCCATCTAGCTTTACAGTGGAAAGGGGGAAGTGAACAAGTACACAGATAGCATAGGTATGACCTGAGGTGTCTATGTCTGTGTAGATCTTTTTAACAGTCCCTTGACTGCCATTGGTTAACTTTAATTCAGTGGAGATGTTGGCTACTCTCAAAATCACAGGCATCCCTTCATACAAGGGGATAAATCCAGGCAAGGCCTTTGGGCACTGAGATGGTGTCAGGTTCAGATGAAGGAGCTCAGCTCTAGCCTCTCCAGATACTAGTTTTTTCCCTACTAGGTCCCTGGCAGCACAAATAACCACATGGTAATTCTCTTGACACCCAGCCTTGTTGTTGTTCAAGGTCTGCCTGACCAAATTGGTCTTGACAATCACCACACTTTCTTTAGCTTTTGATGCTCCCAAATCCACTCCTTGAGGATGGTCATTGGATTTGATAACTCTGGAATTAAAAAGGTCCACATCTTCCTGTACACACTGCCTGACTCTGAGCCTCATAACTGCAGCCCCAAATTCAGGGTCACCAGACATTCTCATCTGTTCCTCAAGTTCCACTACCCTGGTAACCTTTTTCCAAGCAATCCTTCCAAGCCTCCTTTTGATCTGATCCTGGGTTTGAGAAATACTATTGGTTATGGGAGAATACAGGGGAGTGCCTCCCACAGGTGGATACTGGTAAAGATCTCCTGCAAACAAAATGTTCATTCCTCCAAAAGGCAGCTGAGACTCTTTAGCATACTTGAGAGCACAATCAAAATCACACAAGAGTTGGAGGCTAACCATTGAGACCTCATCCACTAGGAGAAATAGTACATTTTTCCACTCTGACCTGATTTCACCCTTCTTTTTAACAGTGATCATTAGAGAGGCATCTTCAGAGTCCTCTCCTGGGTTCCTATTTCCCTTTCCTTTATTTTTGGGTGCAATCTTAATTCCCAGCCCTGAGTGAATAGTAGTTCCATCTATCAAAGAGGCAGCAGTCCCAGTAGGAGCTAGGAATCTGATGCAATGGCCACATCCAAATATTGACATTAAAGCTTGCAAGGCTTTAACAACATGAGTCTTGCCTGTTCCCCCAGGGCCAGTCATCAGCATCAACAAAGGTTGCACTGCTTTAGAAGCATCTACTTCTAATCCTGGCTTTGATTTGTCTCTATTGGCAAAGATCTTCAAGAACTGAGAGGCTGCAATATGAAAGGCTATCTTTTGCTTTTTATTCAAGAGATGCTCCTCAGCCAATCTATCAATCAAAGCTTGAGGTGTCTCAGGGGAAGGGAGGCTAGCACCTTCCTTAGACTTGGGTGCCAATGTTTCAGGGATGGTTTGGTTTTGTGTGGCTTTTTTCTTTTGCTTGGCTTGGAATCTTGTCTGGGTTTCTGAGACAGCTGCAGAAAGGTTGAGGGATTGAGCATCCAATGGATTCAGTGCATTCCTTCTGGTTTGAATCACAATTTTTTCTTGTTCTTTTGTCTCTTTTTTCCACCCTTCTAACATCTTAACCCTGATTGACTGAGGCAAAAGGTCCTCCTCTGAGGTAATTAGTGCAGGCAGGGCTGTCACTGCAGAGCCATTTTTCAACCAGTTGGCCTCTCTCATCATTCTACCATACTCAAAGGCCTCTAAGTCTGCATGATTAGGCATGCCATTTTTGTGAAGGGATAAAGCAGCTATATCAATAGAATCCTCACAATCATCAACAGGATCAAATAGAGATTTGGTGAGAGCCTGTGACTCTCTAGTTTTCCTCTCCTGTCTCTTCAATCTTTCTGCATCCCTCTCATCTTGGCATTCATACAGTTCCTCCCAATTGATCATAATTTTTTGGTGAAAATCTAAAAACTGGGTTGGGTCAAAGGGGTCTTCTAAGGAAGCAAGTGGCAGAGGATTCTCCATGGACCAAGGTTTGAAATGGGCCAGCATGAACAGATTGTAATTTGGGGCCCCCATCCTAGGGATAGAGCATCCATACACCTTGGGCACCAGTTCAATCTCTCCATAAAAGACTGGGATCAGAATATTGGGCTAGCTCATGAGTCTCATGTTGCTTGTGCTGTGATTTCAAACCATGCCTTGGGTACTTGAGCCCTCTGGTTTGTCCCTTTTTTGGTCTTTTCTTAACTTTTTTGATGCACCTCACAAAATCATAAAAGCAAAAATCTCTCAGACTGTCTTCTCTGTGTACATAATCTTCAATCTGATGTGCTTGGACCATGCCATCTTCTCCCACACTAAGCTTCAAGGAGGGGCCTCCACTGGTGTCATTATTGTCTTCATCTCCATCTCCATCTTCATCTTCATCTTCATTGTCAGTACCTCTAGCTAAAGGGTGAATCTGATATATGTCTTTAGGTTCACTATCCTCCCACTGCTGGGTACCTTCCTCTGGATTTTCTTTCTGGGTGGGGAGAATGTCTGGCTTACAGCTTTCTGAGGATGACTTTTGTGCTTTTTGCCCATGGGAGACATATGACAGCAACAAACTGGACATCATGGGAACAGTAACATGAGAAGAAATAGAGTCTCCAAGACCCCTCAGATATCTGACAGCTTGTTGAGCATGAATTTGTTGTTGCCTAGTCGACTGTGACAAGCACTTATGCAAAAGCATTCTAGCTCTGCCTTCTGGGCTTTCTGGTTGGGGATTGTCCTGGAAACTGGCTACTGCCTTGGATAGCAGGGAGAACATCTCATATGTGGTCAAAGCCATTCTGGTAACATAGTCAGTGATGTAAAATATAGCAGCTCTGGCAGCTCTTCCAGACAGTATACACTTTATATCATGGTTATGTCTGCAAAATACCAGGATATAAGGATTAAAATAATTCACATCACCATCAAGACAGAGTAAATAGATGGAATTGGTGGCAGGATCAAAATAAGACTCTGTTATTATTGGATGAGGAAATTCAAACCTGCAGTCATCCTTGTGGCCATAATTGTGACAAACTTTCCTACAATGATGTCTCTGCAATCTCTCTCCACATAGCTTAACTTCACTGGCAAATATCTCCTTCCAATCTTCCTCTTTTACATTCATATCCTCAGTTTTGAAAGGCATGGGAGGCCTTTGAGTTCTAGGCTCAAAGGCTGGGTCAACTGGGATTTCAATATCAGGAAGATGGTGATGTATGATAGCCTCAAAGAAGTCAAAGAATCTTTTTTGAAATTGGGGGTCATTCTTCATCCTTGCATGCACCTCAGAAGGGTTAATTCCCCCTAGTAACCAGATAATGAAGTGACCATGGAACTGGCCTCTCTCTGTAAGTTCATAGTTTCCATGGAAAGCTCTAATATGACCCAATACTCCACCCTGGCTTGAGCTCTTGCCTTTTGAAAAATCCCACCCTAATAAATGAGTCAAAAACATTCTGATGCTAAATTCAAAGAAATCAGCTGCAGCCACAGGATCTCTGGCCAATCTGATAGCCCTTTCTGTAGCTTCCACAAGCTGTGGAAATCTGGCCTTTAGGTCTACTTCCTTATCCCCTACCATAACTTGAAAGATGGGGCTATGGGCTGCATTAGGATTCATGGTTAAAAATATGTGACCAACTCCAGAATAGCCATTGTATGATCTCAAGGTGTTCCTGTCATCTAACTTGGAAGCCTGTGACCCAGGAATTCTGGCTGAAATCACATTGACTTTTGAAAGCAGAGTATAGACTTCTTTCTCCTCAGCAGTGAGCTCAGACACTTTGCCTTCATGCTCCAGATGTGTAGCCACAGACTTTAATGTTTCTGCAGAGACACCTAGCAGCTTCTTTGCCACTAGCTCAAAGTGGGGCTTTTTTACTGTTAAGGAAGTGTGCAAATGGGCTGCCCTCCTTTGCAGGATGTTCAAGGCTACAAATATGAAATACTTGTGGTGACAAAAGGCCTTGTCCTCTAGATCCAAGTAGTACTCTGCTTGTTTTTGAAAAGATATGAGGACAGGCCTACTTTTATCATCAAAGCCCCCTATCCCATAGGGGAAAAGAGTAGGAAACATGCCAGGGAAAAGGTCAGGGTTAGCATACTCAGAAACAGCATTATTTCCCCTATGTATGATAAGGTCAGGCCCTGAGGTGTTATCTGAGCACTAAATATTTCTAGGCTTATATTTAGGCACAAAATCATCTTCACTCTCATTCTCAGGGCCAGTAGAACTCTGGGACATGGAGCTGGCCAAGCCCCTGAGTGCAGAAGCCATATATGTTCTCCCAGATATTTTATCCCCTTCAGGATCAGAGACCCCCATAGCCTCCAAAAAAATCTTCCCAGATTCAGGATCATTATTGGTCACCAATTCAGCAGGGTGCTCACTAAGGCCAGCAGTCTCCTCTTGAAATGCATTGCCTGGATTGGTTTTATTGTCCAAGATCACAGACTCTAACAGGCCTGGTATTGTTCCATCATCACCATACATGTTCAAGTGCTCAAGACTTATGGTTAAGCCAGCATATAGAGGATTGTTCTTTTTTAGCCAGCAAAGAAACCTCCAGACTTTGTCTTTTCTGACAGTAAACTGCAGCAAATTGAGATACTGATTTGTAACTGGCCCTGGTCCCACAAATACCACAGAGATCTGCCCCAATATATTAGCTGGTGTTCTAGGCAAAACAGAAGCTGTTGACACAATATTCATGTCATGTGCACAAGTATTGCCTCTTAAAACAAGTGGATCACCATCTGAGGAGGATTGATAAAGTCTGGTGACATGAGCAGTTGTCCTATATTTGGCACAAACCATTTCCTCAATCCAAGTCAGGTCCCTTAGGTCTTCAGGTAGCACCCCTCTGTAGAGCCCATTCTTAAGGGAAAATTTAGGAATTCTTCCAGCTTTTAGTGGAGAAAGACAGTCTTTGCATATTTGAAGGGTGTAAGTAGGAGCCTCAGATTCACTAGAGGGAGACTTAACCCCTTCATAATTGAGCATAAGACCTTGTAACAAAGGATGTATATTTGAGAAATCCTTGGATAGGGTGGAATCTGTGGTCCTTAGTAGGTGGATATTCACAGGGTTAGGCCAATCTTGATTAACATGTATTGTTTCCACTGTAGTCCCCTGCCTCTTTCTACAGCACACTGCACATGAGAGGGGCTCTTTGTAGCAAGTGGCCAGGGTGTACTGAGTGCAGCATTGAAGTATGTGGTCTTCAGAAGGAACTTGAGGCCAATTTTTTTTGATGGAGTCAATGAGTATATCTTGCTCTGATTGTTCTTCCATATTTTTATTTAATTTTCTCCATTGGTGGTGCCTGGATTGATTGTCTTTTCTGGATTCATCCACACTATTCTTAGGTCTCTGTGCTTCCTGCATTACAGCACCAAACACTTCCCTATACTCACTGAGTAAAAAATCACCCGTAAAATACGGGTATTCAGAAACGGATAAAATCCACACAAAAAACGGGCTATTCTCGTGTAAAAAACGGGCTATTTCACCGTAAAAAACGGCTCTACTTTCCGTTTTTTGTGGGACCTGTATCGCACCTGCATCTCAGGTGACTATCCATCTTGGGTGGCTATTTCCGTCTGAGACGGTCATATTTCCGTCTTAGCCGTGTATTTTTCCGTCTCAGATGGCACTTTTTCCGTTTTATACTGTCAAATTTCCATCTAAAACAGTGCTTTTTCCGACTGGTTGGGAAAAATTACCGTTTTATACGGTGATGTTAACCTGATAGATGCCGGTAAAATTTCACTTGGGTTGTTTCAGATCACATATTTCACTCATGCGTGTTAAGTCAGAACGGATTTATTGAGAGTTGATATATTTGACAAGGTATGGAGATATGAAGACGCGGTATGACTGGTAAAAAGAAAACATATATGGGCATCCTTCAATTACTAGAAATCGCAAGCGGCGGCGATAGTCAGCAAGGGAGGGAGAAAAGGGGGCCAAGCCGCGAGAGTGAAGTCATGGGCCGCGAGCCGCGTGAGCGTGAGGGCAGGGAACGGAGGCGTGAAGAGAGAACGGAGGCGTGAGGGAGGAGACTGGAGTTGAGAGAACAGAAACATGGGGGTGAAAGATGGAGCCGCAAGGGGGAGCCACGAGAATGAAACCGCAAGGGAGGATGGAGCCGTGAGAGCGGACGACGGAACCGCGAGAGCGGGAGCAACGCCTTGGGGGCAGCGGTGGACTGTGCGATTGAGGCCGTGAAGGAAGGCTCGCGCTGCGAGGTGCGAGAACGGGGCCACGGACTGAAATCGAATCCATGAGGGGAGAACGGTGCCGCGAGGCGCGAAAATGGAGCCGCGGGTTGCGAGAGAAGAACTGCGAATCACAAAAAATGATGGACCAGTGGGTTGTGTGTGTGTGAGTGGAGCTGTAAGTAACGAAAATGTGAGCCGCAAGCCCTGCAGAGGAGGTCGCGAGAGGGAAGGAGAGTACCCGAGAGGACCGCAAGCCACGAGAAAAGGGCCATGAAAGACGAGCCGCGGGTCGCAGGGCGCACTTAAGGAGCGCTGCAAGACTGGGACGTGCGCGTGAGCGCGTGAGCCTTGATTTTTTGGGGGTCGTAATATGCAAGAGCGAAAGGGGCGAGAACGGGAGGGGAGTCGTCGATGTGAGATGAGTGACTGAAGTGACTTGTGATTCGAACACGATGAACAGTTTGGCATCACCGGCGTCAACACTGCCAAACATGACTTCACAAATTTGTTGCAGGGGTATTTTGCCTGTAGTCCCCTTGGATATGGAGATTTTTGTGATCAAACTTTACAAGCATGTCAAGACAGTAATTCCGAGCATCTAACATTAAATTTTGGATGGAAGCAGTGAAGAATTGCGTACATGGGGTTGCAAATGGTGTTGAGTATATAGCTATTTTGGCTAATTTCATACACCTCCGACTCCGTTTTCAACAAAATCGAGCATGACACATGCAATTCTTGGCCGATTCCATCCAACCTTTAATATGATATGCTCATAATTACTGTATTAACATGTGCATAAAGCTCGATCACAAAAATCTCCATATACAAGGGTACTACAGGCGAAATACTCATGGATATCATGTATTACTTGGATCTGTGAATAGGGACGTTCAAGGTAGCAAAAAGCGAGAGCAAAATGCTTGCAAAAACGCTCAGGAAAACGCCTGTAAAACACCAGTGCCAAAAGGTGCCAAAGAATTTTTGTCCGTGTATGTGAACTGACTTTGGCGGGTAAAAAGCATCCTTTAGCACGGAGACTCTGTCTGTTTTAGGAGATGTTCTGGCCAGTCATCAAGTCTTGACTATCTAGGGAAAGATGTTCTTGGTCTTGGCTTTGAAGTTTGTTTTTTTGAGGATGATGGGGGGGTTTCACGGTAGAGAAATACTGGACAAAAATGCCACCAAAAACAGACCCTAGCAATAGCAAACAGCGTTTTTGAGGCGTTTTGCTGGCCATTTTTCTGGTGTTTTTGTGTCATTTTTGTCTACCATGAACATCCCTAATGTTCTGGACCTTTTATTCTCCGAGCTGGCATAAGATATACAAATAGTGAAGGAGCCTTGAGGTTGGTTGTGATATTGATGATCTCCGGCTTCAAACATGGGACACTGAGTGTGATGTTCTTACTCAATACACCAGCATAATGGAAGGTATTGAGTGTCATCTCACCAGGGTTCACCAGTGAGATGTTGAACTTGGACTCCACCTTGCCCAACACCCAATCAAATGCCTCCTGGTTCAAGTGGAACTCCTCCAAGACAACACAGCTCGCAAGGACAGAATGCAGGTGGATGCAGAAAAGGAGTGTTGCATTCTCCTGAACCTCCCAGCTAATGAGGCCATCTCCTCAAATGATGATGAGATGTTCTAATAGCTTCTGAATGGCCTCAACAATGTATGCAGGCAAGAGATCACTTGCTTTCTGTTGAAATGAGAAGCTATAGAACAGCTTTAAGTGCTGTGTGTCTTCTCCACGCGTGATGAACAAGTATATTCTGTACCTATAGAACAGCTTTAAGTGCTGTGTGTCTAAGTACAGAATATGAGTAAAATAAACACGCATATAAGGCACTCAAGCGACTTTACCTTCTCCACGCGTGATGAACGAGTGAAGAAGAAAAGCACCTGGCGTTGAGTCTTAGACTCGATCTCCTCAGCACAGCCACAAAGGCTTCGGCTCCTCGACTATACTCAACGCCATCTCGTTATCGCCGTCGTCTTGAACGCCTCAACACTTCCCAACAGTTAATGTGGAAAATTTGTTGTGCATTCTGAAAGATATAGTGGGGATTGACGGGGAGATAATGTGTGTTGGCGGGATCCAAGAGTTTGAAGATGAACTCACATAAGAGCCAGCAGTCCGCTTCAGGCTGGTTAAATTCCTCACCCAACTTTTGTCATGATCGCGACACATTCCAAGACCCTGAGGGCCTCCAGACTCCTCCAGCTCATGTCTAGACCCTCCGGGCCCTCCGGACCTCCTAAATGCGAGCCTGCAATCCTCGGCCTTGATGCCCATCTTGCCAGACTCCTGCCGAGGACCCCTCCACACGTTCCCTTGCTTCTTTTCCCTTGTCCATACATTTCTTATTGATCCCCATTGTCTCCATTCATTACTTTCAAACTCCTATTAGACACCACTAGACAGCTTCATGTATATATACCAACTGCCTCCTCTGGAGAGCAGCAGAGTTAGTATCTCATCTTTCTCCCTCATCTGTTCTGCCTAGCAGCCACTCCCAAGTCCTCTGTCTCCGTCCATCGACTCTGGAAGTCAGACATTCACCTCCGCGTGTCCGGACTCGCTAGTCTGCCCCTTCCGCCCTTCGGACCTCTCCAGACCCACGCGAACCTGCATGACTCTGACAACTTTGCCTGCAGCTCTGGCATCCCCATGTCAAGACAAAATGAGTGTGAGTGTGCTGCTTTTTTTTTTGTAACACATGTATTTGGGGTAGCTCCGAAGCCTAAGGCTTATGCGAGCAACTACTCAGGTGTGAGTGTGCCACTGCAAGCATGTGCAAATATGCTGGATAGATGCTGTGGGGTTCATATGTGTGCTTTGTAAGCCACACCACCACCAAGTCTTGTCACTCAGCCAAAGGCTGAGTGCTGCATGTTGTAAAAATGCAAAAATCACATAAAAAACGGACCTATACAGTAAAAAACGGACATATAACGTAAAAAACGGACCCTCAAAATGTAAACCCGTAAAATACCCTATAGTGTTGGTAAAAAACGGAATTGTCCGTTTCGAGACAGAATTAAGTCCGTTTTTTACAGACCCGATGGGACAGGTCCGTTTTTTACACCTGATTTCCGTTTTTTACGGGGCACTTTTTACTCAGTGACTCTTGTTGAAGTGTGCTCTCTGGATTTTCAGATTGAGAAGAAAGAAGCTCTTGATATCTAACACACATGTGATGAACTAGAAGAATAGCCACCTCCTGCTTAGTTCTGCAGTCACGTGGCAAAGAACAGCCCAAAGAAGACCAAATGGATTTCAAAAGAACAAGATTCAGGCAGCGGACGCGAGCTACAAGTTCATTTTCTGCTGAAGATAGCAAAACGGACATTTTATCGGATGAATATGTACTACTCTTTTTTTGACAGCTCTAACTAGATATTACTGGGAATGAGAAGAGGGGAGACAGTATGGTTGAGCAGAGGTGTAGGAGATGAGGGAGGAGACGAGGGAGAGAGGAAGGGAGGAGACAAGAGAGGGGGAGGAAATGAGGGGCGAGCTGCGCGAAAGAGCCCTGCTATTATAAGTTCTGAGATGGCCCATTCTATCCCCACCTCATTGTCCTAAATTGAAAACTGCATAATCAATGCACGCATCCGAGTAAGCTGTGCTGTTGAGCACACGTACTAAAAACGCACCTCGCTTTCAACACCAACGCGCTCTAGCAAGCAGCGCATGTAATAGATGAAATCCTATATAGCATAAGTGAGTTGCAATAAAAGCAAACCAACAGCGTGCAGTGACAATAGTCACTTGCTCGTGGCGGGCTTGTTTTCAGTGCTATCACATGCAAAGAGGACCGGGCCGTAGGGACGGGGGGCAGAGGGCAGAGGGCAGAGGGCAGAGGGCAGAGGGCAGAGAACAGGGAAGCTGGATCATGCATGAAGAACGGCAACATCATATTTAAGATTTGAGAAATTGACAGTGCCGAGGAGACGAGAAATACAAACTAAAGATAGCTAAAAATGGAATGAGAGAGGTCGCGCTGGGGCAAGAAAGGTGCACGGCATTGATACTCACAGTGTCATAGTTGGGTATTATACCGCGGGAAGGCATTGGGTAGTGAGGTGGGGACCGGAGCCTGGGGAACTGAAACACGAGAAAGCAGATTAGTCGCCCTAAAACAGGCTTGATGTTACAGGACCGACCTTCAGCGGACTCTTGATCTAGCGGTTCCTGCGAAAGTGGGAACGCTATCTTAGAATATGTCCATGTGTGGACAGCTGTGAGAGAGGTGTCGATGCGAGTGCGGGAGTGTTTGGTGCAACGCGGGCAGCGGGAGAAGAGGACCGCGTGCTGAGAGCAGGAAGTCATTTGCCTCCGCTGTACCACGAGGTCAAAAGCTAAAGTACTTAAGTGCTGTTCATCAGAAGTGGGCCTGAGAGATGACCGACGATGATAGAGAGGAGTACCAGTGATCTGAGTACTCGCGAATCTGGGTTTGTTGAACGTGAACGACGTGATCCGACCCAGCACCTGCGGTGAGAGGGATATTACATATTACGGATGACTCAGGTAGTATAAGCCATTGTCATATGCATATCGTGATCACTCGGTTCTTTTCCTTTTCTGGTGCTTGTTCAAGCGTGCGAGTAACGAAAATGGCAAGGTCAGTGACATCATTGGACCCCTCCCAAACCTTAGTCTGATTTCATGTTCGACAAAACCCTCTACACTAAAGTGTCTCAGGGACCGTTTTCTGTTCCGCAATTACAAAAGGACATGAACAGCATAGCCCATGTACATGTTCCACTTTTTGAGGGACATAAGATGAGCAATAGAGGCACTTAAGTTGAGCAATAGATGCACTTAAATTGAGCAATAGAGGCACTTAAGCTGAGCAATAGAGGCGTGAAAACTGCACATTAGCGGCACCTAAATGGCACCTAAACGGAACATTAGCGGCGCTTGAGCAGGTTATTTGCCCTTAATCACTCTGGTTTTGGTTCATTATGTGTACTATATCAAGTAGAGTATAATTGCAGCAAATATATGTACAGTGATAGTATAGAGATTGTAAATGTATGTACAGCGACGGTGTGGAGAAAGATGTAGAGGGATGGCAATGTCTACTGCACCACAGTATCAAGGTGGTTACTACAGGCAGGTGCGAGACGGTCTGGTCGGAGGCATGTGGCAGATATGCCCGTGGCAGGTGGAGAGTGTTGAAGCATCTGGGGAGACACTGAGACAATAGGGGATGGGGATAACAGTACTCACGGTGATAGGCAGCGGTACTGGGCTTATAAGGAGGCAGACGCGAGCGAGTGGTGTGGTGGCGGGGAGCACGGGCGAGTGGATATAGAAGCGGGCGAGCGACGAGTGGACGTTTGAGCAAATGGGCGAGAGAGCAAGCACACGGTGCGTACACGTGAGAGCGAGCGTGGGCGAGAAGGACGCGTACCTACGGTAAGAGAGCATGCGAATGGGCGGGAATGCGAGTTCCCGCGCGAGTGTGCTTACGAGTGTGCGCGTGTGAGCGTGTGCGAGCGACTATGCGTGGTCGAGAGCGCATGCGAGTGAATGTGCGAGTGGACGTGCGAGTGGTAGCGTGAGAAGGCGTGGGAGCGGGCTTGGGCGTGGGAGCGACGAGTGAGTGTGCGGGAGTTTAGAGGCCACGCGAGTAGGCGGCTACATGGGTGGGCGAGAAGACCTGAGAGCGCGCTGGTGGGCGTGCGTATGAGCTTGTAGACGTGGGTGACGACGATGATTGGAAGGTGACTTGGCGTGTGCATCCGGGATATGCTTGAGGGGTCCGTGCATTGCTTTAGGGCAGGTCGCATTTGACTTAGGCTTCGACGCTTGCGAGAGTACGTAGCATGACTAAGCAACCTGCACAACTTTTGGATGGGCCTGATTAGCGACAATATTGGCTGAAGCTGAGCCCAGCTTTTTACACTCTTTTTAGCACTTTATTTCTCAGTTGTATATGCAGTTATTTTTATGACTTTTTTTTTTTTGGAATAACCCGGAACATAAGTTTAACACGGAACAAAAAAATGGTTGAAAAGTGGGGTCAGATAGCTCGGGAAATGTTAAGGTTCCACTTTGCTCCCGGAACGCTACGGAAAATGCTGTGCATTTCCGCTTTATGCGGGGCGTCCGTTTGCACAGTGAGCCTCACACCTCACACCCATTGCTCGACTCCGTAATATGCTTTGCCGAATTTGTGAACGGGAGAGACGTCTAGCCCGAAATCAGCTTCTCTGTAGGCATGTCGAGGTGAGCTTTAAGTTTCAAATTCTATCGTGTCTTCCTGCCCAATCTTAACAGGGCTGAATTCTCCCATACCGTCGATTCAGAAAACCTTGACCCTTTCCGATGCAATATCCGACCCCAGTCCTCGCAGGCGGCCTCTCAGACTCTAATTCGCGCCGACCGCTGATTGGCCTTGTATCCATGGATACGATTATTTGGCCAAGTGACTCCAAGCGACACGTGCCCATCTGTATCTGTTCCCCCAGTAGTCGGAGTCAAAAAGCCAAAATGTACGCAGCTGAATCTCCACTGTCAACAATCAGCGATGGTCTCCCGTGATCCATAGGCCATGGCCACCTTACTCACCCTATGCGATTACGACCTACTTCTCAATAAAACAGACCCATAAGTATCTGCTATAGAGCAGTGCTTGTCGCGCGACGAGTCAAATCTCGCATTTCAGAAAGGCTACGACTCGCAGCCTTATTTGTTGGCGTTGAGTCAGCGACATATGTGGCCAAATATGGCTTGTTGCCAACCACCTGGCACCGGGGTTTCAAGTTTCAACGCTTGGTGAGCGCTACGAACTTCTTGAACTGCGTCTCCCTGCTAAAACCGAGGTATACAAGACTGACTCGCCAGAAGCCTTGCTGGGCCGCTGTCATTCATGGCCCTTTAGACCACCAGGCAGCTACTTACGCTCTTTGCGGGTCTCTTCGTGGTTTATGCGTTGGAAATATATCGCCGTTTTCGCAGTGGCATCAGAGCCACCAAGTGCGTCTAATCATCGACTGCCGCTATGAGGGGGCTGCTTACCCGCCCAATAGCAATTTTCCTGGCCCAAGGACTCTCTTTAGTCCAACTAGGTATGAGCTTCGGTATCCCCTCCTCTCCATAGCTTGAAGTATCAACACATCTGCAACAGTGATCTCGCTTCGCTTCTCCCCAATATTCCCGGGGTGATCCAGAGTCGTGACTCGAGGTGGCAAAGCAAGTACAGGAGTATGCCGCAGGCGTTGCTTCAAGCCACCCCCGAACCTTTATTGACCATCGCCCACACGCAGTCTTTCAGGAGATAGTAGGCTGGGAGGCCTATTCGCACGTCTCCGCATTGCCTACGAAGCACATCACATACACCATTGCCGATGCAGATGCTATCAAGGTAAGTTCCGCCATCTCGCCCCTCCGTCGCTGTGCACCCAAAACCACCATCTTACGCTGCACAGGAACTTGGATTAAACCAGTCGACTTTCCCGAAGTTAGGCGTTCCCTTTCTCGAGGTATTTGGTGCAAACGTTGTTGCTGCAGATGAGGAGGATTGGAAAAGGCATCGCAAGATAGCTGCACCCGCATTTTCCGAGGTACTATTCCACTCCTCATGGCAACTCCGGAGATTGCGACTAACAACCACTATGGGACGTAAATAGAGAAATAATAAGTTGATCTGGAGCGAGACTGAGAGGATCTTGGAAGAGATTTTTGCAGAATGGGGGGACAAAGAAACTATATCTGTTGAGAATATAACGGAACTTACACTCCCAGTACATCCTGTATAAGCCCGCATTCTGTCAGCCCCATCCTCGCACTACTTAACCCCATTTCTGGCTTAGATTGCACTGCTTGTTATCAGCGCCGCTGGATTTGGACGCCGTATACAGTGGCGCGAAGATTTTAATGCCCCCATTCCTTTGGGACACAAGATAATCTTTAAGGCAGCCCTACTTATCGTTTGCGATAACCTCTCCCTCAAGGCCATCGTACCGGGGTGGGCGATGGGATCGACGAAGAAATGGGCGGAGACCAGGCTGGGGTTTAATGAGCTGGAGGTTAGCTTTTCCTTCTGGGGCTGCCGCTCAAATCGCTGCACATTTGAATGCCGCTCGACATCGGAAGGCCTATATGCAAGAAATGATCAAAGACCGACATGGACTATCATTAAATAAAGAAGGTCACGATCTTTTTTTAGTTTGTTGGCCGCTAGCCAAGAAGAGTCGACATCTAGAAAACCTTCCTTGACCTCTCAGGAGCTCGTGGGTAAGTCCAAGCGTTCTTGCAGGCCAAGCTCAGAAAGCTGATAATTTATCTGACTACTATTCTCTCAGGAAATATCTTGATTCCTTGCTAGCTGGGCATGAGGTACATTTTCAATCTCAAATTCTACCCCGAAGATATCCAACACCTAAGTATCTGTATCCACGCCCTCAAGACAACGACGCACACGCTTGCGTTTACGCTTGACCTTCTCGCGTGTTATCCTGAGGAGCAGCAGAAACTGTATGATCATATTATATCCGTGGTACCAGACGGACGGCTTCCGGTAAGAGTCCCCCAATGAGCATATATGATATTTTTATAGTGCATAGTCGTTAATTCGGTCTGATGTTGTCCAGTCTTATGAAGATGTGCACTCCCTTACCAGAGTATTGGCAGTCTTTTACGAGGCAATTAGACTCTTTCCTCCGGTAGATTGCGCGCGACCTTGTAGTATTGACACTCTCTGCAGCTCAACCTTATGTCCAATGCAGGCTATTGGTCTCATAAAGCACGCTACTCGAGATGCTACTCTCACTGTGCATGCCTCCGTCCAGGAATCCGGGAATACGAACTCTGCCATTCCCCAGCGCAAGACCATTTTCACCCCGAAAGGATCAGCACTCAACATAAACATAGCCGGACTTCATTACAATCGTGAGCTGCCTCCTTTTTTCAGCGAGCGGACTCAGGTTCAACACGGATTGTGCTCTAAGCGCGATATTGGGACGACCCATACGAGTTCAAGCCCGACAGATTCCTTGAGGATTATAACAAGGACGCGTTTGTTGCCTTTGCGCTTGGTGCACGAGCGTGCCTTGGTCGAAGGTAAGCATTGGTCGGCTATCCCTGCTTTGCGCAGGTATGCCCAGTCCTCCTTGATGATGCTCCTGCGATACAAAATCGAGCCCAACCCAGACCACTTCACCATCATTCCTGGGGAAACGCCTCGTGCTACTCGGGAGCGGTTGTTGAAGACGGAACACACCCTCACGTTGGCGCCAGAGCGGACCCCATTGTTGTTCAGGAGGAGAGTGCGAACTCCTCAAGGGTTATAGAACCTGCACGAGTGGTGCGTCATAAGAGGCGAGCGATGCGGACTATGTAGAACACATTGGTGTGTAGTACCATAAACGACTGTCCGAAATTTGAATTATGTTAGCCTTTCAACGTTCTAACCCCCACGTCAGTTAGCAACATTAATTATACCAAGTTGACGCCCCCTGATTAAACACGCCATAAAGTCAGCGTACTCGTAGCTTTTTCACACTGGCAGGCCGGGGTCAACGCTAGCGTCGGCGTGGATACACGCCAAAATCACGAACGAGAGATCTCGGTTCCATAGCTCTCAGACATCTGCACCATAGAGCACATGTAATCGAACACGCTCGATGGATTCATCGAGAGGCCCTAGTTGCATCTTCCTCAATCGCTACAAGTCCTCACCTTCCTCCAAAACTGCGCAATCCGCGCATCCAACTCGCTTGTGCGCCAAGCGAACTTGCTCGTAACGGTTATATACGCGCTGCAAAATGGCACGAGTCACCGCTGTGGTGGTGGAACAGGGTCCGAGGATGTGGCGATGAGAGTGTCCTCCGGTCTGCAGCACAAGCTACACAGAATGCTCGTACGGTCTGTGTTGACTGCAGGCTATAGCGGCGCTGGTGGCACAGCTCGAGCGACGGGGGAGGGCTTTCGGAGGGAAGACTTGGGATTCTGTCGGCGCCATCTATCTTGCCCGGGAATAGCTCCTAATGGGGCTACACTTATAAATGAAAGCACAAGCTCAATAAGTACTCGGATGGGTCGAGACTCGAGAGGTCGCTCGGCACGGCTCGGCCAGACTGCAACTCCGATGTCGGAGCGAGAGCCTTCGGAAGCAAATCGAAATGTCCGCGTCATCTCTTGCATCTTGCGCGTCGCCCAGATCTGCCAACCCATCCCCTCGCATTCCTAGCCATGAACTTTTCTTCTCACAGCACGATGAATCCCATGGCTTGGGGAAACCTGGTGCGAATAGTAGTGTGCAGACTAGTTTCCTCATGCAGCTCACCCGTCGCGGCTCCATTATAGAGAGAGGACGCGTACCCAGAACCGTTTGGTGCTTACAGCCACAATCAAGGTGTTAAGCCTAGAGCAGACGCGTTCACAGATGGAGTGCAGCGAACACAGTCAGCAACCCTCGCACCAATGGCTCAACTATATCGTCTGATGTCAAACTGGTTGCGTACTTTACAGACAGCCTATCGTTACGGGTACTAGTGTACTAGCAATTAAGTACAAGGACGGGATTATGATGGCTGCAGACAATCTTGGTAAGAGCACATATCCTTTAATCTCTATAATTTACGGAACTGAGTCTCCCGTGCAGCTTCATATGGATCTCTTGCCCGTTTCAAGGATATCCAACGTCTGCACGCCGTCGGCGATTATACAGTCATCGGTGCAGGCGGGGACATGAGTGACTTTCAATATCTCCAACAGATTCTGGATGATCTGATGTAAGTTCAGCTTCGCATATGCCGTATCTACCCTATATTAACGGACCTTGAAGGGTTGAGGAGTTCGCCGCCGAAGACGGGCATCCACTGGGACCTGCCGAGATCTACGAATACCTAAGCCAGATCATGTACGGTCGGCGATCAAAGATCAACCCTTTGTGGAATTCGCTCCTCGTTGGTGGATTCAAGGACGGAAAGAGGTCGGACCCATTTCATGAATGTGGTGCCTCATCCCGCTGACTGTACGTTTTGATAGATTTTTGGGTTATGTCGACCTTCTCGGTACGACGTATACCGCGTCGACGCTCGCAACAGGCTACGGCGCCTATATCGCCCAACCGCTCCTGCGCAAAGCCGTCGAGGGCCGTGAAGACACGCTCACCGAGGAGGAGGCCCGCGAGATCATCAAAGAATCCATGAAGGTTCTTTACTACCGTGACGCTCGGAGCTTGAACAAAGTACGTACACACTGATGCACTCCACTGTTCTCACGAGCCGACACATCATCTGGGTTAGTTCCAAATTGCTACCATCACGGAGAAAGGAGCGGTGATTTCGGAGTCTATGTCATCGGAGACCATCTGGGCGTTCGCAGAAGGAATTCGTGGCTATGGCGCCCAGACTTCATGAGCTTTGCGCATAAGTACGCACCACTTTGTCCTCTATAGTCATCAAATTGTACGCCAAGAGTTACATGCCAACCTACGATCGACATGGCCCTATGAGCAACAAACAAGTGCACCCTCACATCTGCGGGTACGCTTATTCTCCAAGACCAAAACAGAGCTAAATCCCGCGCGTAAAATAAAGTCACCGCACCACATCATATCAATATCGTGTTAGAAGCAGACTCTTCAGCTCGCAGTCGCCCTTTTGAATGATCTGGGACCTAGAAATGTTTAGACAGCTTAAGACCGGGCGTAATAGAGCGATATTGACAACATAGGAAGAGTTTGATGCGAGCAAGCGAGCTTGAGAGCCCGGCGCCAGCGCGTAAATCAGAGCCAGTCTTTCTCGGGCAGATATAAAGGGCGTCGGAGACCATCGTATAATTTGCGAAGGGAGGATAGATTATATCTAGTGTTGCCGGCGTTTCGACTCTGGCTGTGAGTGTTCCTATAACAATATTTTGAGATTTGATCTTCATCATCGCTCCGCTATTCTTCGAGCTCGAGTGGCTCTGAAAGGGCTACTAAGTCGTGCGCCCTGCCTCCCTACTAAAGTCCTACCTTTTTTCTTTCCTCGGTGAAACGTGGTACGAAAGATCGCAATAACAGTCTACAGCTACCCCGACTCCGTCCTCTACTCCTACTCATGGCGCACAACTGCCAACTCGACTGCGGACTTGCTACTCTCGCCCCAGCCGCTCCGCCAGATGCGCCGTGTTGCAAAACCCGGGGGATCCACTAGCGTCAGATGAGACACCTCCTGCGTGACCATGACAGTATACCTGGATAATGCTCCCGGACAAACGAGATTCCGTCATGGGGGTTGAACTCGTGGATTTATGGAGTGGGATGGCGTCGGATATCAGCATTTACTTAGTGGCCCGGGGATGGAGAACGTTGTTAGTTGGTGCGTGTGGAACTTCGGCCGCATAAAGATATTGCTTGGGGTATACAAAGTGAATGAAACTGGGATTGTGGCACGTAGCTCCGTTATGTCCCGGTTGTGTTGAGGCGCTAAAAACAACGGCGATAACGGGATGGCGTTGAGTACAGTCAGTTCGCAATATTTATGGCGAATTTGCATCCGGGCCATTTGCGCGTCCTCCTTGGGCGCCGACTATTTTTCGTCTCGCGCCCTCGACTCAACGTATGCAAGCAAAAGGACAGCATAGAGAGTACATATGACTGCTAAAGAACAACCCTATAAATCACCTTTAAAAAATCACCTTAAATTGGGCAAGGACAAAGCCGAGTTTAGGACCTGTCTTCCTCTCTGCCATCTAAGAAAATATATATGTAGTGCACAAAACTCCACTATGAAGCACATCCTGCTATTACTTGTGTGTGTTCCGCATACTCCGAGATACCTTGTCCTAGGTTAGCGTGGTCCTATGACGCTCGTATGTTGAGCTAGAGGTCCCACTTGAACCACCTTGAGTTAACTCTTGTTCCTTGAAAACAGTCAGATATCCACAGCGGTGAAAAAATTAAAAACAGATCAGATATTCACATTTAATATAATATACATGTGTTATAGGCTCAGTGGTGGTGCAAATTCCTATGACTCGAGGCTTCATGTGGCTGATTTCAAGGGGGTGTGTGATGAAAGAGGGGTCAGGAGGGCGAATGTGCAGCGTGGGCCTGAATGCCGCAGGCGCTATCCCATGTACACTCCTCCATTCCTGTGACCTATAGCATTATACTGACCAATTATTGGCAGCCAAAAGCAGGATCTGAGCACGTCAGGAGCATCGAAAGGAGCCGTGAAATATGAGCGATTTTGTGCATCACACAAATCAGATGATATTGTACCTTTAGGCCAGAATTTCTATTATCAAGTTGTTCCAGGTGGATATTAGTGGGCCTCTTAAGGACGCTGGAACATTATTTTGTAGCAGGAGGTGTAATTACAGCACATATTGGAGCGAAGAGGGAAGAGGGGGAAGACCGGATGCAAATTTTCGCCATAAATATTGCGAAACGACTGTACAGTTGAGGAGCCAAAGCCTTTGTGGCTGTGCCGGGGAGATCGAGTCTAAGACTCAACGCCAGGCACTTTTCTAATCTTCACTCGTTCATCACGTGTGGAGAATAAGGCTCCAATCCATTAGAGTACCGGTTACCGGTTACCCTAACTGATTGTGTAACCAGTGTAAACAGTTTATAATTAGATTATAACCAGTTACTAGTTGATTGTCAGTAACAGTGTTGTAATCAAGTGCCCAGCAGACAAGTACTAATAGTAAGCATCAAAATAACCCGAGCACAGTAGTGATATTGGTCGGTATTACCTCTGTGGGTCAATACTTCGTAATGCACATGATTAAATTTGTCCACAAAACCTTACCTTGTTAGCATGAACATGCTTGCCCAAGGTGGGGACTCTGGGCAATCAATGAGCAGCATATGAGTGCCTTGGGTGCCCATCGCTACGAGGATGTTCTTGATGCTCCATCAGCAAATTCCATTTTCTCTGACAGCTCTGAATCCAGAGGTTTCCAGAGAGTTCCAGAGATAAACATATGTGCCACTTTGCTCATGATTGTGATTGTGTACATCCATTTACACCCCCTCAAGATATGCCTATTAAGGATATAATCAAGCCTAATTAAGAAATAGTACCTTATATGTGGCCCGTGTATGCTAAAGTGTCAGTTTTGCATTTGCTCTGAAAATCTCTGAAAGCTCTGAGGCTCTGAAAGCTCTGGAAACCAACATGGATCTAAGTGGCCCTCTGAAAAAAGGTACATCTCTGAACTCTGAATGCTCTGACAGCTCTGAAACCTTCTGACAGTACTGTGTCAGAGCTTTCCAGCAATTTTCAGAAAATTTGCATCTTGCTGATGACTTGTGATGTGGCATGGGAGATAAAATGAAAGATAGCTGTGAACCTGCAAGATTCACATTGCTAAGCAAATGCGGGTGCATGTAAGAAATCATTTTACATTGAGATGAATGGCCAACGCCATGCCATTGCCATTGGGAAAGTGACCACCAAGCACTAATCGAACACATATTATAGCTACAAAATCCACTTCGGTGTGCATAAAACACTTTACACACGAAGTGGGATGTTGCATCCGCATTGTCAGTGGTGGCCACAGGTGGCGGCAGCAGCACGTCGGGGACTTCTAATTGCAGTTTGAAAGTCAGTGGTAGCATTCAATTATGCCAGGGTGCTTCTCACACCTATCTGTCTTAATTAGTACATCATTAAAAACTTGAGCTGTTGATCAGTGGACAAATCAGCTCCTTTTCCTTAGCAGCAAGTGTTAGAGTAATTATGGCAAAAAGTGGCATCAGGTGATGTGGAGAGTCGTTCATAGGGCATGACAGGAGTAACTTTTCTTATTCCTGAATAATTTCATAGTAAAAAACAGTATTCTGACAGTATTTTATGTAAAAGAGAAGGTCCTGCTAATTGCGTTCCATCATATGCAAGGGGTACCCATGGCTGCCTGCAGTGAAAGTTCTAGGGAAATTCATCAAGTATTGGTGGCTAGAATGCAAAAACAGCACTAAGTCCCATAAAAGCATGAATAGTTGGGGAATAGTTTGAGGAAATCATGAGGGAAACGTTGGCAAGTGAGTTTAGGCTAGCAGGTGCTTAGTAGAAGTTCAAGGGGTAGATGTACCACACATATGGCATCAAAGGTTT
>KL198075.1:177694-226947 GCA_000697705.1 Botryobasidium botryosum FD-172 SS1
AAAAGTGGGAAGTTTCATGAGTATCTCTCAGTTTTCTCCACAGCCCTTGGACCAATTCTTCTAAACCTTTGATGCCATATGTGTGGTACATCTACCCCTTGAACTTCTACTAAGCACCTGCTAGCCTAAACTCACTTGCCAACGTTTCCCTCATGATTTCCTCAAACTATTCCCCAACTATTCATGCTTTTATGGGACTTAGTGCTGTTTTTGCATTCTAGCCACCAATACTTGATGAATTTCCCTAGAACTTTCACTGCAGGCAGCCATGGGTACCCCTTGCATATGATGGAACGCAATTAGCAGGACCTTCTCTTTTACATAAAATACTGTCAGAATACTGTTTTTTACTATGAAATTATTCAGGAATAAGAAAAGTTACTCCTGTCATGCCCTAGTCGTTCGTTGAACCGCAACCAGTAGGCTGTGAGAAATTAGAACACGCACAATATAAGTGGACCGCATTAAAAAGCAAGCTTGGCTCTCACTTGTGAATGCCTTCCGACTCCATATTTCGCCCCACAAGGTGACATGTGTCAAAGTCCTGCACGCACTCCCATACTTTCTCTCCAGTGCCCGCTCTTCTCATCTGTTTGGACATTGTTGCTAGCTAAAAGTGCATGCGCGTTGCTGGCTGTTAGCTAAGATGAGTTTGCACTCACCGGTGGCAGCTTGAAAACAGTGTTTGATGCGTTTGATGGTGTTGCTTGGAATGCTCCGAGTCCATCATTTTAGCGGGTAGATGTTGTGGTATTACAAGAGCTGTTAAGAGAGCCGTCACCCAAACGCATACGTGTAACTCCGTTATCCATAAATTTGAAAGAGACAGTCTCGTGTTATTTCAGCAGGGTCTACACAGCAGATGGGGCATGGATGATGGCTGGGGCAAGTGAGAAGCAGACAAACTGAAAGCTGCAGGCTGAAGCAGTCGAGAGATGTATTTCTGCAATGCAGAACTGTGTAGTAAACTGTTTTAAACTGTTTATAATTTGTATCCAGTTTAATCTTAGATGGTTCGTAATTTATACAGAAATTACCGTGTATAACTGGTTATACATGAAACTGGTTGGAGCCTTAGTGGAGAAGGTAAAGTCACTCAGGTGCCTTATATGCATGTTTATTTTACTCATATTCTGTACTTAGACACACAGCACCTAAAGCTGTATTAAGTATAGGTACAGAATATACTCGTTCACTACACGTGGGGAAGAGTCTGCCAATGATTTAATTATAGTGGGAATAGTGATGGGTGATCCAAAGATTAATCCTAGGATTAATGCAGATTAAAACGACTAATCCAATATCATGTGCCATTGTTCTCATCATGGCAGAAACTCTGACAGGTGATGTGAGGGTTACTGGGATTACTATCACAGGTCGGGAAGTGCAAAAAATTTGTGAGATTGTGAATAACTCAGCCACAACACGGCAAGACTTGGTAATCCTATGTATTTTGACCTTCCAATTCACCTCATGTAATAAAAATCATAAGAACCTCAAATTTTTCCTATGAGGACCGGGAAGTGCAAAATTTCTGCGGCTGTGCTCAAGGGGAGCACAGCCATAGGATCAGTCATGTTTGCTTCCCGAATACAGATGGATCATTTGAAAACTGCATCAATTGGCTTAATTCGGAACCAATTCCCTTGCACAGCCACAGTTTGAGCGACCCCCTGATGCAGATTCACGACAGCGAGCACACACCACAGACAGGGGCATTTCTGAGTACACCAGCACGAAGGTGAGATGCTGGGCTTTCAGTGGGGCAAATATTTCCCCTTTTGCACAAGAATTAGAGGAGAAAATGTGCAGCCAAACAATGAGGACCGGGAAGTGCTCCCGACCCGCGATAGTAATAGGCAATTATCCGGGTTCTCGGATGCTCAACGTGGGTGATGTGAGGATCTCTGCGGAACCTTCATGTTGACACTGATAAACCATCCATTGGAAAAGGTGCTATTCCACACAAAACCTCACCCTAAAAAAATAGACTTGCAGAGATCGGCCCACCCACACTTGAGAAGCTTCACTTATGTACCGCCTGCCGTCATATCCGGAGGAGTGAACCAAAAAAAGCAAGACCAGCAACTCACTCCCGAATCGCGTAGCTCACCCAATCTCGAAACAGACCTGGAGTGGGGACCCCGCCGTGCGCCCACTCGGGTACTAATGGTGGCATCACCGAAACTCACCACCATGCATCGGCATCGCACGGCGAGAGGGATGGGTGTACACGTACGGGAGGGCCGCCGTGCACAGGGCCGCCTCTCTCTGTCTCCCTGCTCTGGCCGCCGCCGGACAATGATGATAATCGGTGATGTGGCTCATGGGCCGCTCGGCGGCTTTTGCACTATCCTGGCAAGGTCGAGAGCGCGAGGAAGGTAGGATACGAACAGCGAACGCGGGAGGTGATTGACATTGGCGAGAGGGCCACCGCGATGCATCTTGGACAAGATATTGAACGATATTGAGGCAGATGCGGTTGCTTGGCCTCGCACCGCGAGCGGCGGGCGCAGCACGATACTGGGCTCCGGCGGTGTCTACAGCCACGATTGACTGCGTCGGAGAAAGAATAAAATAAAATAAAATAAAATAAAGCGCCGTAAGCAGAGAATTGTTAACTCAAGAGTAAAAAGGCTATTTCCTCGAGAGTTTTGAATTCTAAGCAAGGGGAGACGCTGGTCGGCTCGAGTGGCTTCTGGTCAGATTATGCAGTACTCGAGTACTTGAGCCAAGGTGATCGGAAGAATTGTGGTTCTTCTGCATAGTTAACATATCACAGTCATGACTCGTGCTTGAGTGGTTGCCGGGATAGATCTGGGCGCCTGGGAGATCTGAGAATCGTTTCGGGAGGTCCGGAGCAATCATGAGATAATGCATAACTCCGACCAGCGTGCTTTCGCCACCACCTCAGGTTTGGTAGTGGTAGTGATAGTAGCTGAGCACGGCCTCGAGTGCCAGCCAAGTTTTAGTCCAGGTGCGGCACTGGTTCTGAGACGAGTGGTGGGGGCATACGCTCTGGCTCGGCTACTCAGAGGCTGCGAAAGATAGGCTACAGATATGCAAGATCCATCCTCCGCCTCGGGGCAGAGGTCGTACGCGACGCAAGGATTTATGGGTCAACTGGCGTATACATAGCCTCGGAAACTGCAAAAAAAGATAGTCATGATGAGCCTGCGTTTGTGGATCGAGAACGCCCTAGTATACAGTGTGCGGTGTTGACGTGTGCCCGAAGAAACTCGGTGTCGGGGATGTGTTCCAAGGGTCGAGCGCGAAGCCAATAGAGTAGTTAATTGTGCGAAAGAGGGCGGGAGGGTGTACCCTTGGATTTTTGGCGTGTCGATCGCGGGAGTGCTAAGTAGGATTAGGTTCTGCGGTCCTCGGTCCTCGGAGCTGCGACCCGTGACGGTGCCATATTCGGCGAGCAGGATTACAGCACATAGGGATTGCGATCTGAGCGTCGAGTTCAACGTGATGTAGAATCAGATGCGCGTGAGGCTGCAGATGAGGTTGATGATATAGGTACTGCGACACTTGATGTGGCCATCAGCGCAGTTGAGTCCCAGTCGGATATCCTATTGCGATACTGCATCAAGGGGAGTGTGTGCCCGTGCCAAGCCTGAGGGAGTGAGAAGTCGAGGGGCAAATGAGATATGTATGGGTAGGGTTTGGTTGAAGAGAAACAAAAAAAACCTGAATACCTGACGCTGGTACGATTGGGTGTGGAGCATCCCGATATGAATGTTGGGCGGTGTATACACGGGGCGGGCGTGGCAAATTGCAAGGGAATAGACAAATGCTTGTGCGCGTGGACCGTACAGGAACAACGTTAACGCTCCACGGAAGAGCGTTGCAAACGGCCGTATGCATTATTGCCATGGGGCTGTCGCCATCGCGCTCGTCGTGGATATACATAATCGTTGCCTCGAAGGGTAGGCCGTCGAGGGTACACAGCAACTTTTGCAGCACGCTTGGGCTTGTCCTTTTCTTCCCAGCCGACCAGGGCGAGAGGGTGCACGTCCAAAGTGCGTAAGTTCAAACGCGGTGTGGAATGCCAAGCCCATACTGGATCCACACGCGCAAACAGTGGCTGTGTTCGTCCATGGGATAATCATCAGAAATGGGTGCAAAACGGTCTCCTTTGGGCATTTCTGCCAAAATATCTGGCGGTAAATCGCAAAAATGCTTCAAGACAATTGTCAAACTAGCGAGATTAGTGGAGGCTATTCTTAGCGCATGAAGGGACGATCGCGCGTGTGGTTAGACTTAAAGGGAGGCGGGTTTGCTCCCACCCACCGCCCACGACCCGCACGACGCGATGGAGAGGAACAACCGCGAACAGGCGGCCGCAGACGCCGTCCCCCTCATGGGCCTCGGCGGCCACTCCCCGCTCCCCGGCGCCGCCGCCCCGTACCGCGACCCCTACCGCCCACGCCACCAGGAGCGCCTCCCCTCCGACGCCAGCGACCTCACCCTCGCCGACGCGTCTCCTGCCCCCAAGACGCCTGGCTTCACGCCGACGCTGCCGCCCATCACAGCGTACGACATTGAGGCCGACTACCACCTCCACCCGGACCTCTCGGGCCGCCCGCACGAACGCATCCACCTCGACGACATCCCGAGCAACGCCCGCCGCTTCGGCCTTCGTCTCATTGGCTACGGCCGCGAACTGCCCTCGTACGGCGAGAGTCTCCTCAACATCGTCACCTCATCCTGGCTCAACTTCCTCCTTCCCTTCGTTCCCATCGCATGGGTCGCCCATTTCCTCCGCTGGCCCGCTGCCTATGTATTTGGGCTCTCATTTGTCGCTATCATCCCTCTCGAAAAACTCTTTGATTTCGGCGGCGAGGAGTTTGCGCTCTACTGTGGAAAATCCGTTGGTGACTTGGTCGTTATCACCCTCGCAAACACCGTCGAGGCCACCCTCGCCATCATCCTCCTCTACCGGTGCGAGCTCAAGCTCCTCCAGAGCACCATCATAGGTCCGTTTTTTTTTCTTTCCTCTATCTTTCCCCAGTCGCTCAGTGTCTTGTCTGTAATTAGGCGTGATATTGCTCCATACGCTCCTCGTCCCAGGCGGCGCCTTCCTCGCCGGCGGCGCGCGTATCTGGGAACAGCACCTCCACGAGTCTTCTACCCAATTAAATCAATCCCTCATTACTATCGGGTGCGTCCTTTTTCCCTCTCTCTCAAAATCTAAAGGAGAGCTCTTCATCTTACCTATACTTGCCCTCTCACGCTCCATCCCACCTCTCTAAAATTCCGATCCCCAACCTCCATAATTTTTATTGTCCACCAGAGCACTGACACTGCTCGTCCCCGCGGCATTCTTCGCCGCGCTATACGGCAACGACTACGGCCCAAACGCGCTCAACTCGCTGGGCGGACAAGTCATCGCCAACGCCACCCACGGACTCACCAATTCTTCAACATCAGAGGCTGGAAATAGCACCGCAGGGCATGCAGAAGGGGGAGAGGGCAGCGCAGCGGGTGCGACCGTACATGCTATTTTCCGGTTCATCAAGAGGGCCGCGGAAGAGGGTGCCGGCGCTAGTACCGGGGGAGAAGGCGGGCACGCGGGTGCGTTGGCGGCGCATCGTTTGGCACTGAGCGACGAGACAAAGATCCGCATCGAGTATATCAGTCGGGGGTGTGCGATTTTGTTGTTGATTGTGTGAGTTTTTACTTCCTTTTTTCTCGTTCTAGGTCTGTTTTTCTTCTGGTTCGGATTTTCGAATATTTCGCTCTTCTCTCTTTCTCTCAATTCCTCCTCGCAGTTTCAATAACACGCGCGATACTCACTAACTTCCCCTTCAAAACTAAATACAGATACGTCGCCTCTCGGATGTATCTACACAACCCCGACGCCAACGAGAAGCTCCTCGCGGTCGGGCCCGAGGCGTTCCGCAAAGCCGAGGAGGAGACGCTCGAGGTCAAGCCCAAGATGCGCCCGCTCGTGTGCCTCTTCTTGTTGATCGTCACCGTGCCGCTTACTGCGTTTACCGTCGAGATCGTGCGTATTCTATCTTACTCTTTTTCTTATTCTCGATTTCTTTTGCTTGCGTTGGGATGCAAAGGAGTGGAATAAAGACTGACCAATTCACATTCTTTAGTTGGTGGAAAGTGTAGATGCGGTCCGAAATCGTGGGGATATAACCGCCGAGTACGTCCCCTCCCCCACTCTCCAACCACACACTCATACTCATATCACCGAACAATGTACAGATGGTTCGGGATAATCCTGCTCCCAATCGCCTCCTTCTCGGGTGACGCCCTCATCACCGTCACCTATTTCCTGCATAAGCTCGTGAAGAGGAATTTGCCCCCGCCGGCGGAGCTCGCGCAGGGCCGCTCCATCGACCTCGCGATCCAGTTTGTGCTGTTCTGGATGCCGGCGTTGGTTTTGCTCGGGTGGTGGAGCGGGAAGCCGTTTACGCTGCTTTTCGGTCAGTGTTTCTTTTTTTTTTTGGGGGGGGGAGTCGTTATGGACTTTGTTTGATTCTGATCGTGCGACTTCGGTGAAATGGAAAAAGTAACTGACTTAATTTCATTTCTGGGCCGGTTAATAGATCTGTTCGAGGTGGCAGTATTGATCGGGGCGTGTTTCCTTGTGAACTATGTGACGCAGGGTACGTCCACTCTCTTCCCGTCTTCTCTCACCCTCGGTACAATTTATCGATGGCTTTCCGTTCAAATACTAGATTCAAAGACGAATTGGGCGGAAGGGCTCATCATGGTTGTATTCTATGTCATGATCGTGCGTATTTCTTCCTCATCCCTTGGATATTGTTACTGCGGTTGATTGATTGATAACCTTCCGGGTCTCTTCGTGGGCGCTATGATGTACATGACATACTTTGCAGGCTGTCACGGCGTGGTACTATGATGGCCAGTTCGCGATTAGGGCAATCAACGGCGAGGGGTGCGGGTCGGTGTTGGAGTTTATTGAGGAGGGAGCATCGGCCGCCGCCGGAGGCCATTGAAATTGTTGGCCATGGATTCGGACTTGGGAAGCTTGGTGAGCATGGGCGCTGTGCGCTCAAGTGCTATCCAGGTTCCCGAGTACCCTCGCGGATATCCCAAGTTGGGCGGGGGGATATCTTCCATGCGACGTGGAGTAGTAGGTATTTGCCCGCTCGTTGATCTTTGCGGTTTGATCTGTCGTCGTTGTTCATGGGAACTCTTTACATATCCGCTTGTTTTTCCTCGCTTTGCACACTTTTGTTGTTCCATTCTCATGTAGTACCCACTACTGGCATCCCCCCCCGCGCTTTCATCTCCGCCGTCGCTTCCACCACATTCGCCATCTTCATCATTTCCACTACCTCCGTCACCCTCATCATTTCCGCTTCCACTGCCATCGCCTTCACCGTCTCTCCACGTCCCACTACCTCACCGTTCTATCAACTTCCACACACTCACACCGGCACTCGACATTCGGCATATCGGCATGCATTGATTGATACCACCCAAACCAGCCATCTATCTTCCATCGTGTCTAGACTCCATCTTACCATCTTACCATTCTACCGTCTTACGTTTCTTTTGCATGCGAGTCGATTTTCCTCGACTTTTTGGACAGCATTCTTTTCCCCTCTTCTTTCGGGTTGGGTGTTGGTGATGATCATGATGATTTATACACGCATATGATGGACTTGGCTCAAGGTGCTGTGGTGCGGCTTGGAGGTGCGGGTCTCGACTCTCGAGCGCTGGACGGTTGATATTGGCCATGGGTGTTGATCTTCACTCATGGAGTGGACTATGTGGTAGAGATCCGAATCCCTCGGATATCCCACAAGGGTTGGGGATGTTCTCGGTGCTTGCGTAGTCGTCTCCACAAGGCAGGCCGTACGTACGATGGGGCTGGTGGAGGATCTCCGAGTTCGTCGTACGTATGGTCTAGCTTGAGGAGTTTAGTACGTAGGTACCAGTTTCAGAGGATGGGCGTTCTTGGACTTGTATGGCGGCTTACTTGTGACCGGAGAAGGGTGGAGGGCTTGAGAGTGATCCGAACGTGTAGCGCACCTCCGGTGTCGACAAGCGGGCTTACGATCACTGCACGGGGACGGCTTTGGAGGCGAGAGAGGACTACTGCAAGATCACTCCGAGCTCGAGATGGATATCGGTCATGCACAAGCAGGTAGTTGCAGTATTTATGGAGGGATTTGAGGAAAGAAAAGTGCGTTCAATTCCGCGGAGTCCGGGAAGAGGAGTTTTAGGTGCGACCTTGTACTGTGAGCGATGAGCATCACTATCGAGTGTCTGAGTCCCACGAGTAAGTGTTAGTGCATTTATGTAATACCTGTACCTCCAGACAATATTGATACAACAATACCACGAGCTCGGCGGAGCTAGGGTGCATATGGTGCTAGTTTCATTGCGCCTCTACGGCTATTTATTACTAGCTACTACGAGTGTTAACCCACGAGCTCGCAAATTGGCGAGCCGTCGTGCTACTCTCAAGGCGAGGCTGTAACTATTGTGCGTCCCAAAATTGCTATTCGCACTCATTTATGGCAAATAGAGCAAGGGCGGAGTTGCGTAGAGATGATATCAATATCCTCTTCGGGACAGGTACCTGCTGATATAAGCTCTTGCATAACCGCACGCTTTTGATACTTATATATATCGCTTCGTGTTTTCCGTTTGCGTCCATGCTTGCGGCTGACTGTGTAGTTGGCTTTCGTCGAATGATAAATATTGGCTGCCGCTCCACTTGACTGGATATTCGGGGACCGCGTAGTAGCACACCAGCATCATATAATCTTGCCTCGCTTACGCGTGTGCTATCTCATAGCGTGTCGGAATTCTCTAGCTGGGCTATTCGCGAAGAGCGAGAGCAGACGTGTAGACTATTATTTAGCATACTCGTAGAGATTATTCGATAGTAGTCGGAATGCCAACACCAAAGCGTTGACAAGAACGGCAAGTTCGATATACTTGTACTAGTATTATTAATGATATAATTATATATGAATAAGGCGGAGGAGTAGTCTTGGGGTTCACATAAGTCCCATATTGGGCCACAAAAAGCACTTTAAGTGTCGTCTGCTGTCTGCGCAATGCTCGGTGCTGGGAGGCACGTCCACAGCTTTATGAACAACCACGACCACGGCGAGTCGACGACGTAGCGCGACCACGGCGAGCATCTCCTTCCCAGCTATACTCACCATCGTCACCAGCGAATTCGGCTCGCCTGGTGCGTCGATCCCCGCATGCACCGTCAATCGGAGCCTTGGAGATTGCGACAGATGATGGCGCAGGGCGTGCTGGAGGCTGGGGAGACCGTTGAGCGCGCCGGAGGCGGATTCGTCATGGAGGATCCCGGGGGATGATATAAGCCAGCATCTCCCTCTGTTTTTTCTTTCCATCGAACCACCACCATCAGCACCAGCACCAGCGTCAACGTTACCAGCACCCACCAATAACTTTTTACTCTCAACAACATGCCCATCGCCCTTTCGCCCTCTCACCCCAGGTACGGCAAGGTCCCCGCGCGCGGCGGGGGTGCTGCTCGCAAGAGCACCCCGCTGGCCAACAACAACGCGCACGGGGCCACCAGCATTAATATTCCCATGGCTTCAGCCCACGCTTCTACTCCCACCACTCCTCCCCGCCACTCCCGCCGTCCTTCAACCTCCTCTTCCTCCTCCTCCAACTCCTTCGGGTTCGACAGAAGCCCTCCCATTAATCAGGCGTTCCTCGACGCGCTCGAGGCACCTGTCACGCCGACTCGGCCCTCCCAATCAGCTGCTTTTCCCCTCGCCCGCTCTCTAAACCGCGGGGCACCTACTGCTTCTATCCGCACGCGCGCCGCAGATGCGCTCCTCCCCCCCGCCGTCGTCGGCGGCCCGACCGAGAGAAACGCGCGTTTCCACCCTCGCCATGCGCGTCAATCCCCTCCCACGACACCCACCCGCCGAGATTCCACTAGGCCTACGCGCCCTTGTCCCAGGGCGCGCCAGGTCAAGCCGCTTGCGGCCTCGACGCGTGCCCCGGACGCCGCGCAGAATGCCGAGGCGGGCCCTAGCAAGGGGAAGGGCAAGAGGCGCGCCGAGGATAGCGAAGACGACGAATCATCGGGCCTTGCCTCGCCCAAACGCGCGCGCACGGCGTCGACGCCCAGCGTCCCCATCAACCAGAACGCCATCGAGAGCGCTATCACCGAGCCTGAGCCTGCGCCCCAGCCCGAGCCAGCTCCCGCTCCTGTGGCACGCGCCGTCCGCGTGGAGAAGCGCCGTATGGAGGATGGTCCGTTGCTCTCGCCCCCCAAGAGAATCCGCTTTGCCGTCGACGCGCCTCCCGCCAAGCTCCCCGCGCTCGCGACCCTACTCGAAGAAGCCGAGGATGAGGATGCCGCCGGCCCGCCGTCGGAGTTCCAGCTCGGTGGACCCGGAAGCACTTCTCCGGCTCGCGGTCCTCGGGCTCAGGGTCCGGACGACTCCCCCTCGGCTCGGGTCAAGGCTCAGAGGTCGCCCCGTCCATCCGTCCTCCGCCCCTCAGCCTTCCGCAGTGCCCATGACCGCCGCGCCGCTCCCCATGCGCGATGTGCGAGGCCCAGGACCGCGGGCGCGCGCACCAGCCCGCACCTCGAGGAATCTCCGGTCGCCCAGGCCTCCCGGCGGCTCCAGGAGATCACCAGCGAGGACACCAACGCTGCCGCTCCTGGCTCCGCACACGCTCTTCTGCGGTCCGCCGGCGTCGTCCGCGTCTACTGCACCGAGTCCGAGATCGCCCAAGAGCTCTTCGGCAGCGATGAGGACCTCGACTTCCAAAGCGGGCAGGGAGCCCCAAGCCAAGTGGCGGCCTCTGTAATGGACTGGGCGACTGAAAGCGTTGATGCGGAAGAGACGTATTACGAAGATACGGTCATGGCGTCGCCTTCCGCCTCCCCAGGCCCCCGCGGGAGGACCTTGTCCTCGTCAATGGACATGGACGTTGACCCTCCGGGTTCGTTAGATATCGGCGTGCAGGATGAGGTGCGGGATGAGACACCGCCGGCGTATCTCCGGCCCTTCCGTGTGGATAAGGATGGGGATGTGATCATGCATGGCCCGTGCACACTGCGCGTATGTACCCTTTTGGCCTTTCGTTCCTTCGCGCCGTCTCATCATTCTTCTTCTTCTATATTAGCTCCCGTCCGATAGGCGCGCCCTCAAGATCTTTTTCGCGAGCGAGGTCAGGAAACGGCGGGTCGAGGCGTCCGACAAGCGACGCCGCTCGCATTTGCTTCGATAGGGGTACGTATGGCACGCCTCACTTTCTACACATGCGCTCGTGCTGATATGTTCTGTGTAGATTTCCCCCCTTAAGGGAACGTAGGTGACTGCTCGCATCAAAAATCCGGAAACGTAGAAAAAAAATTACACACGCAAGGAAACCCTGCTACTGCTTCGTCCCCAACTCGCTCCTGCATCGACCCGACTTGGTTACGCGCGCCTGCTTGCTTTTGTACCACCACTCTCTCTTCCGGCCATCGCGACGGACGTTGCTTACTCGGGACGGATGGGATTTGGCGCATAATTCACGAGCATCACACACGATATGCCCCCACGTGTCAATTTCCCTCTCCGCATCAATTCCCTTCAATATTCGCTCGCGACCACCGGAGACATCCTTGCTTCGAACTCTTTGCTTCAAAGGACTTCTCTTGCTTCAAACCACCCTTGCTTCAAACTACACGCTGCTTCAAACGGAAACGGCTTCTTGCTTACAACGACCTCTTGCTTCAACAACGCCTTGCTTATAACGATCCATTGCTACAACACCTTGCTTATAACGATCCCTTGCTTCAACACCACCTTGCTTATAACGACATCTTGCTCATAATGATCCCGTGCTTCAACAACACCTTGCGCCACCACGATTCCTTCATACCGCTCAGCCCTGCTTCAGATCCCCCAAATCACATGCATCGACGGCACAGTGTCGGACCAACCGCGCGCTAGACGACGTGGTTTACAGCCAGTTCTCCGGGCGAATGGATCCTTTCGTGCGCGCTTTCCCCGGACTAATTGGTTGGCGCGGATCCATCATTCGTCTTCTCGGGACCGTCTGCGACAGTCCTCTCTCAAATCCGATCCCTATACCTCCACAGTCATTACCCATGCTCTAAACATCTGCAGCCCTCGATGGGCAAGAGGATTGCTTGTCAACACTCACAGCGTACGGATCGCGCGCGGACCCCTGGAATCAATGGCTTGTTTTCAGTAATTCCTCTGCATTATGTTTCTGTTATGCCGCTGGTCGTCATCTCTCAATATGGAGCTCGGCAAGCCGATCCAATCGAGGCTTCTTCACCGAGAGCCACGCTGGTCCCGCGGACAATACGGATGAAGAAGGCCGCGTTGACGCGGGACAATCCGCCCTCCTTGCCCACCACGGTCTCTAGCATCTCGCAACCATCGTCCCTTCGCACAAGTGCTCACCAGCCAAAGCTGCCCTATTGGCGATCTTCATCCTTTCGGCGCTTTCTTCAACATCCGCTGGCTGTAAACCCCCTGCGAATGCCATGGGCCACGCTTGCTGCCCCACGCTCGTTGTCTATCTATAGCGCTTCAAAACTAAACAAACTCTCTTGCGCCGATTGCCGCCCACCATGTCAATTACGCGTGGATCACTCGGTTCTCTTGGGCTTCGCCGCGACGCTGGCCACCCCGCTGTTCTCTCTTTTGCGCATACGTTTCGATTCGTTTCTCGCAAGTTTTACCCCCCTGCTTTCGCCTTCAATAACCATCTAACGTCTTTTTTGCATCTAGGTACATGTACCATATGAACCAACTGTTCGATTATCTCTCGGCCGCCGACCCAGTAACCTAATTAATGTATGTCCATGCTACCCTGTTCTTATTTCCTCATGGTATCTCATGACTTCTATCGCACGCAGTTTACACTACTACTGTATCCATCGACTTTGTATCCACCAACTTGTATATCCATCAGCGCTGCTATCAGCATAGTGTATCAATACCTCATCGGCATAAATTATTCCACTTATCATTATTTCGGACACGTTCCTTGTATCACTCGCACCGATACTGTGAATATTCGCTAGCCTTCTATCATCCTCTCATCTCCGGTTTACTTAATCGCACGACTTGCACAGTACTTGACTATCGTGATCAAGCATCTTGCGCCGCGCGCGGAGCCACACGATTACGATCGCTCAAGAATCCTTCTTCACGCACCGTGACTTTTATAGTCAATGGGTCGTGATATTTGGTATCGGTGACGGGATTCTGCGCTCTTGTTCCGTGTTTTGTGAGTATTATCTTTGCTCTCGTCTCGTCTCGGCCCTTGCTCATCCCATCATCAAACAGTCTCTCTTGTTATTATCATTATTAGTTATTTTTATTCCTCGAGTCGTTGTACACATAACTTATTCGCCCTTTCCTTTTCAATTGTATCTCAATGGTTTTGTACTCCCAAATCCACCCTCACTATCTGCCCCAATCATCATCTCCTTCCCCTCAACATTTGTATTACCCTTCATTCACCACTTGTATCACTTGCCCTATTCTGTTGTAGAACTACTCGCCCGGTCACATTCTGTCCCTCTGTAATATCATATTCTAATGATACTCTGTTTGTGATGTATTCGGCGATGGCGGAAGCCTCATTTTGCTCGAAAATCCCTTTCATTTTGGTGGGAAGGATCTTGCACTGTACTGTGCAAATTTGGTCGGTAATTCAGTCATTATCTCGCTGAGCAATGCTTTTGAAGCAATGTCTGCAGCTATCTTGCTGCTGCAGAGTACATTTATCGGTTGGTGCTATTCTTCCGTCGTCAAGCGCTGCAGTGCCAGGATTACCTAGTCGAGATTGAAACGAGGGTCGCCCTCGGTCAGCACCTTGCTCATGGCGAAAGGTATTGTTATAAAACGGGACGATCTTCATGTGGCCGTGTATAGGGAACACAGGCGCCGCCACGATCGAAGAGCAGACGGGGAGGTGCTTGTACACAAAAGTCGGATAGCGTCTGTAACCCAAATTTATTTTTCATCCTTCCAAGTCTCGCTCTAAGAGGCAGGAGCATAGAGCGCATGTCAATGGAAGGAAAGGAAGTTAAGGCTGAGATGTGAGGAAATGCCAAGTCGGAATCGCCCTCGGAGAGGTATATCGCTACCATCGATAACACCAGGTCGCCCACCCCGCCCCTCAGTTTTGAGTGCTCAATTCCCTTCTCCACTCACCACTAAGCCACTGTTCAAGAGGGCGATAGAAGTCCGCGTGCGTAGGGACGTCTTGTGATGCAAATATAACGTCGTGGGTGTGATGAATTAGGTGAATGACATCTCTTATTCTGTCATAGTTTTCCCTCCAATAACTTGGTCCATCGTAGAAGAGCGGAGTGAGGGCTGTTTCGGAGTCCGTCATAAGCCTTCGCTTCTGCGCGGCCATGGAGCTAAAGGTGCCTCCGCACCAGGCTTGGATCTCCTCGGGCCACGGCTGAGGTTTGGATTTAGGGCCGTCGTAGGTGAAAAGAGAGAGGTAGAGTACGTAGAAAAATGACTCGAGATCATGGTAGAAGGTATGAGGATGACGAGCGTCGACTCCCCAGAGGATATCGATTGCCATATAGGGCACCGTGCCCTAACATTGATACCACGAGTTAGTTGACAGCGCACGGCGGTAGGAAAGGCGTCCTCACAGCGCGTTTGGAAATCTCTGCAGTCCGCTCCTCCGTATTTTTATGTGATCTCAGATCGAGAAATTCTTTTTCAAGGTCAGCTATACTTGGATGTGTACGGCTCCGAGTCTTGAGTGCTACCTGCGCAGCCAATTCTTTGTCCTGGTCGGAGAGGATGACGGCCATCTCAAGGTTGATAAGAAACCCCCGTGATATATCGCCAGGTGTGCCTAGAACTATGCTCCCTTCGTTAATGTCTCGGTGGAGGATCCCTGCTTCCATGTAAAGCGATTCGTGCGCTGCGGCAGAGCGGGTCAGCGGACAGACTACTAGTGGGGCTATAATTACAAAGTGTACCTTTGACCGCGTCGACGATGCCAGCTACAAGCTCCTCGAGGCTTTCGAAATCGTGGAGAGGTCGAAATTTCTGCTCCGTGGTCATGGCACATCGATATTGATGGATGTCTGGAGACGGAAGCCGGTTACTACTCGTGGGAGCTGGTGGCGGATATATATCAGCAATGCTGCGATAGCGCGTGCAATCCAAAGGGAGAGAAAGTTTCATGATCAAGTATGTATCTGATCGCAAGGTCAACATCTATGGCTAAATAATGTTGGATCTTTGTCTCAGGCGTGCATGCTGCCACGCTCCGGCGTGCTGATATCGATTTTGCGGTGCTGCGACGTTGTCCAAGATATATAGCCTGATAAGCAATACTAGCGCTACGAGTAGTGCAGACGCAGCCGCGGGTTCTGCGTCGGTTCTGCGGCCGGAGGGATGTGGCGTTGAAAAATACATCTCCGATTTATCATTTCCAATGTCTCCCGTTGAGATAATTACTGCAGACTTCTACATATTTGCTTGTGTAACTTCGCTAGCCTCAGTGACTAGATTGGCGATTGACCTCAAGCTCTCTGCTCTGAGGCGTACTCCAATTCGGGGAATATCGAGCTAGAGACAAGAGACATCACATCATATGTTGCCGTTTGTCGCTGGAGGCAAACAGATCAACCTACAATTTCAGAATTTTGAAAGACCATGCAACCTCACACTAATCGTCGTCGTCCACCTTTGCCCTTTTCTTGCGTCTCTTAGGCTCCGTTGACGTCTCTTCTTCGACTCCACCGTTTGTGGGGTCTGGAATTGGTTGGACGATCTCGCGTAGGAAGTCAAAGGTGTCTATCTGTTCAATTGCGTGCTTCCTAGATGAAATCTCCGCCATTATACGGGCCTGATAGGAGGCCAAATTAAGGGAGAGAGGGACGAACAAGTGCCATATTTCCACCCTTCGAATGCTTCGTTGGACAGCAACCTTGGTCATCTCTTCGACAAGACTTCCCATGAAGAGCTCAAGTGCCTTGGCTACCAAGTCAAGGGGTAAAACTGGGATAGAGGCGGACTATATAGGGCGAGCAACGCTTACAGATGAGAATCGGCGTCGCTTGTGCGACTTTTCCCACTTCCTCGTCTTTTTGCATGATTTTCTTGATCCTAGCCTTGTAAATTGGGATAAATTCCGGTAGAAAGCAAGCGATATGCAATCGGCACGTACCACCGGAAACTTTGTGACCTTGTTCTTATTTCTCATGTCGTGCCGATAAGTGCTGTCTGCTCGTTGGTGGAAGTTAGCCGCCGGTGGCGGCGATGACCAGCCAGTTAGGTAATGCTTATGTCAGCTCCACAAACCAAAAATTCGGAGCATCGAGCGCCCATGGCTCTTTTTCTCTCTTTCACTAACCCGATCGGTGGTGGAGAGAGAAAAAAATAGAAAAAGGAAAATGTACGGATTCCATCGATTCGCTCTGCATCTCTCTGACTTCTTCGATTTTCGCCCAGAAAATCCATGCCTGCTCCACCGACGAGGCCCGCGTTACCGCGATCACTCACAGCCATGGCAAATGGCCGTTCTCAGCTGCCTGTTCCTCCCACTAGCTCTGCTTCGTCGACGACCTCAGGCCTGAGCGATGCAGTCCTCGAGTTTGCCGATGGCAGTGCGTACGGCGGGATTAGCTTTGGCGCTCAGAATAAAAGCGTCGCCGGAGAGTGCGTCTTTCAGACAGGTAACGAGCTCGCCATAGAGTAACTTCTACTGTCGCTGATCGATTGTCTTTATCATTAGGGATGGTTGGCTACACAGAATCTCTTACCGATCCGTCCTACGAGGGTCAAATCCTGGTGCTCACTTACCCCCTGATCGGCAACTACGGCGTACCTGCTCGCGAGCTAGATGCATTAAACATGCTCCCGGCAGACTTTGAATCTTCGCGCGTTCATATCGCCGCGCTAGTCGTCGGTTACTACTCTGAGGACTTCAGCCATTTCCTCGCCGCATCATCACTTGGCGATTGGCTGAAGGAAAACGGTGTCCCCGCCATCTATGGTGTGGACACCCGCGCGCTCACAAAAAAGATTAGGGAGCAAGGCTCGTCCCTTGGCCGCATTCTTTTCAGGCGCGAAAATACTCCAGGAAGCTCGCTCCATGTCTCTCCAACAGCAACCCCTACCTCCTGGAAGAAAGATTACGAAGATATCCCCTTCAGTGACCCGAATGCCAACAACCTTGTCGCAGTAGTCTCCAGCAAGGAGCCGCGTCTCTACACGCCCAGTAATGTCCAGCCTCGTTTACATCCTTCTGGTCGCCCACTGCGCGTCCTCGCTCTTGACGTCGGCATGAAATACAACCAGATTCGGTGCTTCACCACACGGGGCGTTGAGATCAAAGTTGTTCCCTGGGACTTCGATTTTTTGGCAGAAACCGAAGAACCCTACGATGGTCTTTTCATTTCCAACGGTCCTGGTGATCCTACGATACTCCGCACCACGATCGAGCGCCTTCGGCGTGCTGTTGACAAGGCCGATCGGCCGATATTTGGCATTTGCCTTGGACATCAGTTATTAGCCTTGGCGGCAGGTGCTCAGACCTCCAAGATGAAATATGGTAATCGTGGGCACAATATCCCTTGCAATAACGCTCTCAGCGGGAGATGCTATATCACAAGTCAAAACCACGGATTCCAAGTCGACGCCGGGACACTGCCTCCAGGCTGGAAAGAGCTCTTTATAAACGCCAACGACGGTAGTAATGAGGGTATCTACTGCGTTGACAAGCCCTTCTTTTCGGTGCAGTTTCACCCGGAGTCGACTCCCGGACCCAGGGACACGGAGTTCCTGTTCGATGTTTTTATCAGCTCTATTGAGAAGCACGCCCGAGCTGAGCCGAGCACGCCGCTCCAGCCCATTTCCATGCCTGGTGGAACCAAGGAGGAGAATGAAGCCAAGGTACCGCGCGCATCAGTGCGCAAGGTCGTCGTCCTCGGCTCCGGTGGCTTGTCCATCGGCCAGGCGGGAGAGTTTGATTACTCTGGTTCCCAAGCTCTCAAGGCCCTCAAAGAAGAGGGTATCTACACCATCCTCGTCAATCCGAACATCGCCACCATCGCCACCTCCAAGGGTCTCGCAGACAAAGTCTACTTTCTCCCCGTTACTCCCGAGTTCGTGCGCAAGATTCTCAAATACGAGAAGCCAGATGGGATATATGTCACGTTCGGGGGCCAGACCGCTCTCAACGTCGGTATCAAGCTCAAGGATGAGTTTGCCAAGCTTGGATGCAAAGTCCTCGGCACGCCCATCGAAACCATCATCACGACGGAGGACCGAAAGCTCTTTGCTCAGGCCATGGAGGAGATCGGGGAGAAGTGCGCCGAGTCGATGACGGCGATGACCTCGGACGAGGCTACAGCTGCAGCTAGCAAGATCGGGTACCCCGTGATTGTCCGGGCGGCGTACGCTCTTGGAGGCTTAGGCTCTGGGTTTGCGTCCAACGAAGAGCAGCTGAGGGCGTTGTGCGGGAAGGCGTTTGCCACGAGTCCTCAGGTATTAGTCGAGAGAAGTATGAAAGGGTGGAAGGAGATTGAGTATGAAGTCGTCCGGGATTGTCGGGATAATTGTATCACTGTTTGTAACATGGAGGTGCGTTTCTCTTGAATCTACTCTGTCTACTTCGCCCATTTAACTTCGTATTTTACACAGAACTTTGATCCTCTTGGGATTCACACGGGAGATTCGATTGTGGTCGCTCCATCCCAGACGCTATCCGACGTTGATTACAATATGCTACGCACCACTGCGATCAATGTCATCCGTCACCTTGGTGTCGTCGGCGAGTGTAACATCCAGTATGCACTCAACCCCAATTCTCGAGAGTACTGCATTATCGAGGTCGGTTGGCAATCGCCGTCTTTTCAGCCACGCGAATCTGACGAGCCACCTTACAACTGATAACTAGGTAAACGCTCGTCTCTCGCGATCTTCCGCGTTGGCCTCAAAGGCAACCGGATACCCTCTCGCTTTCGTCGCCGCGAAATTGGGTCTTGGGATACCCCTGAATGAAATCAAGAACTCCGTAACCAAGTTAACGAGCGCTTGCTTCGAGCCTAGCCTGGATTACGTCGTAGTCAAATTCCCGCGCTGGGACTTGAAAAAGTTCAGTCGAGTCAGTAAACTACTGAGCAGCAGCATGAAGAGTGTCGGCGAGGTCATGAGTATCGGGCGGACGTTTGAGGAGACCATTCAGAAGGCCATCAGGGCTATCGACGACCAGTTTTCTGGCTTCGCCCAAAACGATCTCGTGCCAGACATCGATGAGGAATTGGTCAACCCCACGGACAAGCGCATTTTTGCTATTTCGACCGCCTTTTATCGGGGTTATTCCGTGGATAAAATCTGGCAGATGACGAATATCGACAAATGGTTTTTGACGAAACTCGAGCGCATTTTCAAGCTCGAGCAGCATCTTTCGTGCGTACTGCTTTTCGTATGGTATCTACATAGTTCTGACTGTATATTTGCACCTCTAGGTCATACTCGATCTCTTCCATTACATCTGAGGACCTTCGTCGCGCCAAGCAGATGGGGTTCTCAGATAGGCAGCTTGCCACATGCATACAGTCCACTGAGCTTGCCGTCCGTCGGCTTCGTCAGGAGTTCTTCATTGCTCCTTACGTCAAACAAATCGACACCGTTGCCGCCGAATTCCCCGCCTTTACCAACTACTTGTACACCACGTACAATGCAAGCGAACACGACATCAGCTTCGAGGATCGCGGAGTCATGGTTCTGGGATCCGGCGTGTATAGAATTGGGTCCTCGGTCGAGTTCGATTGGTGTGCGGTCCGTGCCATTAGGACGTTGCGCGACCAAGGGCTCAAGACCGTGATGGTCAACTACAACCCAGAGACCGTTAGCACCGACTACGACGAGGCGGACAGGCTCTATTTCGAGAACATCAGTCTCGAGACTGTTCTCGATATTTACGACGCCGAGCAATCACGAGGAGTTATCATCTCGATGGGAGGTCAAACGCCCAATAACATTGCTTTGTCATTGCACCGCCAAAACGTACACATATACGGCACATCCCCCGAGATGATCGACACAGCGGAGAACAGGTTCAAGTTCTCCCGGCTGCTGGATAAGATCGGTGTGGATCAGCCTTTATGGAAGGAACTTACGAGTTTCGACGAAGCGCACACGTTCTGTCAGAAAGTTGGCTACCCCGTTCTAGTTCGGCCTTCGTATGTCCTCTCTGGTGCAGCGATGAACGTTGTATCGACCTCGGACGATCTGTCCAACTACCTCACGCAAGCTACCGCCGTGTCCCGAGAGCACCCCGTGGTTATCTCGAAGTATATCGAGGAGGCAAAGGAGATCGAGATGGACGCAATCGCTAAAGACGGAAAAATGGTCATGCACTACATCTCCGAGCACATCGAAAATGCTGGCGTTCACTCAGGTGATGCTACATTGGTGCTGCCGCCTCAGGATCTTGATCCGGAAACTGTTCGGCGTATCGAGGATGCTACACAAAAGATTGGAAACGCACTGAACGTTACGGGGCCTTTCAACATCCAGTTTATCGCCAAGAATAACGAAATCAAAGTCATCGAGTGCAACCTTCGCGCCGCACGCTCTTTCCCCTTTGTATCCAAAGTCACCGGCGTCGACGCGATCGAGATGGCGACGAAGGTCATGATTGGCCTTCCTGTCGAGCCGTACCCTGAGCTTGGGCTACCAGCCGAATACGTTGGCGTCAAAGTTCCGCAATTCAGCTTCAGTCGGCTGTCAGGTGCTGATCCAGTATTGGGAGTGGAGATGGCATCAACTGGGGAAGTTGCTTGCTTTGGGAAAAATAAGTATGAGGCGTATCTCAAGGCGCTGATCTCCACTGGCATGGTTTTGCCGAAGAAGAACATCTTGTTATCGATTGGCAGCTTTAAAGAAAAGCTGGAGATGCTGCCTTCGGTGCAAAAGCTTCACAAAGCTGGGTATAATCTTTTAGGAACAGCTGGGACTGCCGATTTCTTCACCGAGCATAACGTGCCATGCAAGGTACGTAAAACGTACTCTCCGCTGTGTTTGTCTCTAACCCGGGTTACTTTCAGTACCTCGAAACGCTCGGTAGCGAAGGCGACAACCAAAAATCAGAGTACTCGTTGACACAGCACCTTGCCAACAACCTTATCGACATGTACATCAATCTCCCGTCCAAGAACAGCTACCGCCGACCGGCTAGTTACATGAGCAAGGGGTATCAATCTAGGCGTATGGCCGTCGATTTTGCCATTCCTTTGATAACCAATGTGAAATGCGCCAAGATATTCGTTGAGGCGCTTGTCCGGAAGATGCCACTCGATATATCGACGCTGGATTACAAGACTTCGCACACCTCTCATACGTTCCCTGGGCTGATCAACATCGGCGCTTTCGTGCCGAGGTTGGTGGAGCCCGGAAGTGTGGATTTCTTCGAAGTCACCAAAGCATCCACGAGCGCAGGTTTCACGACAATTCAAATCCTCCCATACGGCACCGACGGAAGTATCCTGAACGAGGAGTCTCTGTCAGCAGCACAGGCTAACGCGACAGGAGCGGCCCATTGTGATTATCTCATGTCCGTCGCCGCCTCACCATCCAATATCGCAGAGATCACCGAGGACCTTCAAGCCGAAACCAAGGCACTCTTCATTCCTTCCACTAATCTGACGGATCGCAATGTCAACGCAGTGACTGCGCTTGCTGCTCACTTTGCGTCGTGGCCCAGCGACAAGCCGATTATCACGGACGCGAAGGCCACTGACCTTGGATCGGTGCTTTTGCTAGCCAGTCTTCACAGCCGAAGCGTGCACATAATGAACGTCACGACCCGGGACGACCTCCTCCTCATTGCTCTGAGCAAGGAAAAGAAGCTCAAAGTTACGTGTGATGTTTCAATCTACTCACTCTTCTTTACGCGGGAGAAATTCCCAGGTTCAACATGCCTCCCATCCGCCGAAGACCAAGCAGCACTTTGGAAAAACATCCACGTTGTCGATGTCTTCACCATTGGCAGCACACCATATCAGCTCGCGTTAGAGCTAGGCAAAGAGGCGAAAGCCTGGTCTGGTATCGAGGAAGCGATGCCGCTGCTCCTCTCCGCTGTAGGGGAGGGCCGGCTCACCTTGGATGACATCAGGCAACGCCTCCACGACAATCCCATCCGGATATTTGATATCCCAGAGCAGGCCCACATACAGGTCGAGGTTGTCGTCAATCGCCGCGCACCACTTTCGAGAGCATTGGACGGATGGTCACCTCTCGACGGAAAGATGGTGAGCGGTGGTATCCATCGCGTCGTCGTTCAAGGACAGACCGCTTTCCTCGATGGCATGACGTATTCGTTGCCCATTGGTCGTGACGTTACTGCCGGAGTCGTACCTGCTCGCGCGGTGGATCGCAGAGCCTCGTTTAGTGTCGTATCTCCCATTGATGGCCCACCCACGTCACCAGTGGGACACGGTATTCCCCCCAGCCGATCCATTGAGGCCGTTGCTGCAACCGGTACGAGCTTCGTGGGTTTGTCCGCACCTTCGCAGCCCCGCGGACCTTCGCCATCTCGATCACTCTCCTCCGTCCCACCGCACCCTGCCTTCCACCGCCGCCATATTCTGTCGGTCAAACAGTTCACACATCAGGATTTGCACCATCTCTTCGAGCTCGCCCACGAAATGCGCCTGCAGGTCGAGCGAAACGGCACGATCGACATCCTCAAAGGCAAAGTGCTCTGCAGCATTTTCTACGAGCCCTCGACAAGGACGAGCGGGTCGTTCGAAACGGCGATGAAGCGATGTGGTGGTGAAGTGGTTTCTATCCCCACGGACAAGTCTTCGGTGATGAAGGGGGAAAGTTTGGCCGATACGATTCGCACTCTCGGCTGCTACGGTGATGCCATCGTTCTTCGCCACCCGGCTGTTGGGAGCGCGCAGACCGCGGCCAAGTTCTCTCCGGTCCCTATTATCAATGCTGGAGATGGTGTGGGCGAGCATCCGACCCAGGTGCGCATTTTTCCGGAGCCTTTCCATCATCTCTTCACTGACACTCACACACATGATTTAGGCGCTATTGGATATCTACACCATCCGATCCGAGCTGGGTACGGTCAACGGCAAAACCATCACGATCCTGGGCGACCTCAAGAACGGCCGGACGGTCCACAGCCTCGTGACATTCCTCTCCTTCTACTCCGTCCGATTGAACTTTGTCTCCCCGCCATCGCTATCCATGCCCGAGAGCGTGAGGAACGCGGCGAGACGCGCCGGCGTCCACGTCCGGGAGTGCAGCGCTTTAGACGAAGTGCTCGCAGATACTGACGTGTTGTACGTCACCCGGGTCCAGCAAGAGCGATTCGCGAGCGAGGAGGAGTGGAAGATGGTGAAGGACTCGTACGTGATTAACCACAGCGTGCTGGCGAGGGCGAAAGAAGATATGATTGTCATGCATCCCCTTCCGAGATTGAGTGGTAAGCCCAGCCCAACCACCTCTTACAGCTGTTGCTAATCGCTGACCGACTTTCTTGATTAGAAATCGACCCCGAGGTTGACTTTGATTCTCGTCGTGCGGTGTACTTCCGTCAAATGCGTTATGGACTCTTCGTGCGTTGACTCCCTGGCCCCTAACTTTGAAGCCCATGCTGACTATGTGATTTTATTCCGCCCTGCAGGTTCGCATGGCTCTCCTCGCCAGTATCATGGCATAGAAAAATAACGCCCTCGGAGTGGCACAAGATTGGACAGATAGATGCGACTCTCGGACCAAGAATTCCTCAATGGACCCCAACATGTCTCAAGCAAAATCAAAAAAGGATCATCATCATAAACGCATGTATGTATCGTAAAGAAACGAGAGCGCGAAAAGGTTCAATGCAATAGTACAAACCACAGTACGATATTACGGGGGTGGAGCGGCACCAGTACTGGCGCGTAGTGGGGTAACAGTGTGTCTCGTTAAGCGCAAACGACAAAATCGAAATCGAGAATGGGATCGGGAACGGGTAATGTGAGAGAAGTAGTGTAAGCATAAATCCCGTCTAGTATCAACACAAACAGCCCCCAGTGTCTTCTGCTTCGGCGGGGGCGGTGAGAGTTATCTTGGTGTTGTTGCCCGGCATGGCGATCTTTGCGCCGTTGCTGTTCTGTCCAGCAGTAGCTCCTTGCTGGTGGGCAGTTGACCATAGCGAAGGCGTGTCGATTATCTGAGGGCAAAAGACGAAGCAAAAGTGAAATACAACGGCGAAGTTGTAAGAACGGCACGATGAAGGATATACGAATAAATTGAAAAAAGTTTGGGCAGCTAACCTTTTCGACCAGGTCTTCGAAAGCCTGCTGGACGCCCACTTTAGTCTTGGCCGATGCCTCTATGAAGAGCGTTCCCATCTTCTTTGCAAACTCGCGCCCCTCTTCTTCAGTCACCGCACGGGAGTATTCCTAGAATCGAGATACAAGTAAATGAGACGTCCCGCATTAGTCGTTGAGCGAGCATGTGAGCCGGGTGAGAGGATGACCTTGTCTAGTTTATTCCCTGTGGGCAAATTATATATATCGTGTTAGGGGGTACAATGTAATGATTATAGAAAGGACACGCACCAACGAGGATCTTGATAACGGACGGGGAGACGTACGTCTCCAGCTCGGAGAACCACCGTGGTAAGGCCTCGAATGTCTCGCGGTTGGACACATCGTATACTAGAATAAGCCACGCAAAAGACAATTTGCCACTCTCAATTTTGGGCATGTGTGGAATGAGAGTTGGAACAAACCTAGGATGATTCCTTGTGCGCCACGGTAATATGATGATGTGATTGTTCGGAATCGCTCTTGTCCTGCGGTGTCCTAGCGAGAATCCAAATATTAATGATAAGATTCTTGGCAGTATTATTGCAGCGTAAAACCAACAGCACTGTACTCACCCATATACTCAATTTCACTCGCTTTCCCTTGACCTCCATCTTGTGCACCTACATCCAAAATTGAAAGCACGGCGCTCAAGCAAAGCAAGCCAACCGTCACGAGAGAGGAAAACGAACCCGAAAGTCGACGCCGATGGTGGCGCTACTCTCATCCTCGGATAACCACGTCTCGTCTGCGAACCGGAGCAGAAGGCTAGATTTGCCGACGCTGGAGTTGCCAATTAGGAGGATCTTGAGGTTAAATATCTCTTTGTTCGCTGGGGCGGTCGTCATGATATTCAGAATTCTATGGGGGGGTCGATGTTGGTGGGCGCGTGGTGGTGGTGGTGGTGGAAGTCGTGTATGTCGTGACGCGTGATGAGGGGAAGGCGTAATGCGTGGGGTTATCCGGCTGTGCCCCGGCAGCCGGAGCATCCAATGACGTCCGCTTGCGGTTTTTAGGGTTAGGGTTAGCTCCTGCGCTCAGGAGCTCAGTTTGGGTATGAAGTTTGAATAAGTATCGGGCGCGCGCCAGAACTTTCTGAGACTTGGAAGGAAAAGGAACTGATGTCCGGTGCAACTTCTAGCGCTGGCCTTGCTGCTAGTCCGTTGTACGAACGCCAAGATGTGTCGGTTGGCATTGCCTAACTTGGTGCTCCTTTCCTTCAATCTTCGCGATCATGATGGATAGGAGCTTCTCGATGTGGACTGTGAGCCCACGCTTGGTCTTATCGATACACTCCTATCCAGATAACTGTCGTTCTGTAATTGGCCAACACTGAGCAAACTACACGTGAAAAGTTTATACAACTTTGCGCTGGCAAGTCAAAAGGTTGCGATAAGAGTTTCACCTCGGCCTTTTGACTCGGGATCTTGAAATACTCGATTATCTTTACGCAGCCCCGGAAGTAAACGCTACTGTTCGTGTCTATGAGAGCGAGCTGCTTATAGCGTGGATGCCTGATTTCCCGGTCGGCGGTAAGGGCGGCAACGATGACTGAGCTGCGGCGGGAGTCAATTTCTGCGTACGCTTCCGGTGGCAACGCACAGCTCGGATATCGTTCAAAACTGGGACCAACGCCGGCGCAAACCTGGCACCACAGCGCGCACGAGCCCCTCGAGGTCCGCAGTTTATTCGGCGCGAGTTCAGAGCATTTCGAGGGCCCATTTCGAGCACCTGACGCTGCCGGACGTCATGGCTCATGCAAACGGTCCCCCACGCGACCGAGAAACGCACACCGGCGCGCCGATTTTGGGGAGTTGAGCGCGTTTCAGGTCTGGAAGCCTAAGGCTGTGGCGATGCGCTTGTTTGCTTGGTCGCTGTGGGGTAACGCTTACCTAATGCGAGATTTGCACCCGCGCGCCTCCTTATTAGACCGTTGGGGGCTCCTATCCTCCCTCTCCTCCTTCATCCTCCCGACTCTTTCCCCCCTCGAGTCATCCCTTCTCCTTCCCCTCCTCTCACCACCTCACCACCACACCCCCATGCGCTCGTTATATGGCATTGCGTTCGCCCTCGCGGCAACGTCAGCACTCGCTCGCTCACAGCACAGCGCTGCGCGGACACGCAAGTCCTTGTCGTTCGGCCCTGACATCCCCCACGCCAGCTTCACCGTCGCTCCTCAGCGATATACGTCGTTTACCGGTGGCCACTCGAGGTCGCCGTATGACGTCGCTCGCGAATACGTGAACAACGTCCTGGCTCGCGGAGTTCCCAATGGTCTCCAGTTCATCGTTAGGGATGACTCGTACACGGACGACGCGACTGGCGTTACCCATGTCTATGTTCGCCAACTCGTGAACGGCCTCGAGGTCGCAGATGGCGATATCAATTTGAATATCTTCAAGGGCCAAGTGATTTCACTCGGTGACTCGGTATGTCAACACTTGCTTTAATCCGAGGTTTCTTGCCACCCTGACGCCCTGTTTCCCATCCCATAGTTCTACCGCGGTCCCACTCCGGAATTCGACGGCCATCCCACATCGCACTCAATAGACCAACATACCGAGTTCTGTGAGCGCCTCGCTACGCGCCAGCGTGTTGCACAGTCCTCCCAGGTTGTGCTCGACAACCAGGCACAGCCCTATGCTTGGGATGAGGACCATGAGTCCCTCTCCACCAACTACGGCATCAACTGCAATACGCACCCTCTGCGTCAGCAATCCACCACGCTTGCCCACCCCGATATTCCAGAACCCGACCCCCGCCGCGCGGCATTGCTTTTCATGATCGCTGCCCATCCTGACCACGGCGTTGCCGAGTCTCTCCTTTCAAACCTCAATGCTGAGGTCGAGAAGATCTCGGTCGCGTACGAGACCCACTTCGTTGGGGAGCACGCGCAGCCCATGGCTATCCTCTCCAACGTTCCCGGCACTGTGAACCCTGTCAAGGCGCGCCTTGCGTATGTTCAGTCGCCCGAGTCTGAGGGTTCTCAGAAGACCGTCCTCCATCTCGTGCACAAGCTCGAGGTTGAGATGAAGGACAACTGGTATGAGGCTGCGGTTGATGCCAAGAACCCTACCATTATTCGCTCGGTTGTCGACTGGGCATCTGACTCGCCCGTTCCCACCCACGTCGAATCCGATTCGAAACCCAAGGGTACCTACAAGGTGTGGAAGTTCGGAATTAATGACCCATCCGAGGGCGAGCGCAGCATCGAGGTCGGCCCGTACGATAAGTGGGCATCGCCTCTTGGCTGGCATTCCATCCCCGCTGCCGTGGATCCTTCCTTGAAGGGTCATAGCGGCCATCTCCGCGACGAGATTGTTAACCACACGACCACGTTTGGCAACAATGTCTTTGCTCACGAGGACTGGGAGGGTGCCAACAACTGGCTGAACAACTATCGTCCGGATGGTGGAGAGAATTTAGAGTTTGTGTACAAGTATTTCCCTAAAGGGGATGAGCCCGAGTCGGACATCAAGCCCAAGAGTTATATCAACTTGACGGTTACCCAGCTGTTCTACACCACCAATATGGTTCATGATCTGTATCATCGGTGGGTCTATCTTTAATGCTGTTTATTTGGAGCGCGTTTTCGCGTTCTGACAGATTGGAACCCTGGACTGACACCTATGACGTGGATGATTTGCGCGTTCTCTTCTTTAGGTATGGGTTCGATGAGAAGAGCGGCAACTTCCAGCAGGATAACTTTGGCCGCGGTGGAAGGGACGGGGACGCAGTTATCGCTAATGCCCAGGACGGGAGCGGATACAACAACGTGCGTTTTTTCTTCGCTTCGATTGGCTTATTTTTACTTACCCCCTAGGTATTTCCGTAGGCCAACTTTATGACAGTACGTATTCCCTGTAACAAGTATTAGCGGGTAGTCCGGTGTCTGATCATTGTTTAACTCGTAGCCTCCAGATGGTCAGAATGGACGCTGCAGGATGTACATCTGGAACACTGCCTCTCCATTCAGAGATGGAGATCTTGAAGCTGGCATCGTCATCCACGAGCTCAGCCACGGTCTCAGCACGCGCCTCACCGGCGGGCCCCTGAACAGTGGATGCCTCGGCTGGGGTGAGAGCGGTGGCATGGGTGAAGGCTGGGGCGATTTCCTTGCCACCACCATCCGTAGCACGAAGAACTACTCGGACTACGCCATGGGTTCGTGGGCTGCCAACCAGGAGGGCGGTATACGGAACTTCATCTACTCCACCGACCTGGCTGTCAACCCATCGACGTACAAGACCCTCGACAAGCCCGGATACTGGGGCGTGCACGCCATCGGCGAAGTCTGGGCGCAGATCCTCTGGGTCGTGTCGCAGAAGCTCATCGAGAAGCACGGATACTCGGACACGCTCTTCCCACCCCAGCGATTGGAGAACGGGACGATCCCGCTTGGCGATTTCTATCGCGAGCCGACATATGAGGGTGCGCCGTTGGTTCCCAAGCACGGCAACACCTTGATGGTCCAGTTAGTACCTCTTTCTTTCCGCATCGTGCTACGTTGGCGCTGACCTCCGTTGTGTGTAGGTTGGTGATCAATGCTATGAAGCTCCAGCCTTGCCGCCCATCGTTCTTCGACGCTCGTGATGCTATTATTCAAGCCGATGACATCCTCACCGGTGGTGAGAACGCATGCGAGCTCTGGTCTGGCTTCAGCAGTCGTGGATTGGTAAGCCTTTTGCTTATATCGATATCACCGGGCGGGGTAGCTGATGTATCTCCCTACTATATAGGGTCCTGATGCCACGCTTGTGGGATCCACTCCATGGGGTGGGGGTATACGCAAGGATGTAAGCCCCCTCATCTCCCTATTTCATAAAGCGTATTTTGACTGACTGGATTGTTGCAGGGCTACGCTATCCCCACCGATGCATGCAAAGACGGGAAGACGCCTGACGAGGAGAAGACGCCCAAGAAGGGTGGCAAAGGCAAGAAGGGCAAGAAACCCAAGAAGGTCGTCGCTTAAGCCCGAACAGCTCCTTTTTCACTTTTCACTGTCTCTTTAGCCACTGTTACCTTCGTTTTACTGGTAAAAATAACACCTATTAACGACACACGACCCCTTTCTCGTGGATCTTATTTACCTTTTTACCAGCTCAGTCGGCTACGCCTCGGTTTTCCCTCATCCATGATACCACGAGTTTGAACTTGCCGTTTGGTTTCCTGCTTGGAGATTCACGTATTCCTTGGGAGCTGGGCGATCGTCGTGCTCTCTTTAACTTTTTTGATTGCGCGCGGTTTGCTGGCTTTGACTTGGCTCCTCTTTTTTTCTGTATAAAATTTCTCGACTGTGTGCTTCATCCACCTTGTACAAATATATATGGGCGTTCTGCTTCGACTTCGTTGCTGTGAGATTCCCTTGAACGTTCTATCTATTGTGGTCTCGTTTCCAGCATTGACCGGGTGATGGAAAGAAGGTGGGAGGCATGGCAGTGAGTACGTGGGTCCATATTGGCGGCGCCTCAGTAGTCTATCACTTCTCCTGTATGGTAACATTATTCGTTTTGTTGTCGACGCTGACTTGAGGAGTTGGCGTTGAGTAAGCGATTACATGAGCAGGATGCCCTTTGTTCTGATCGGCGATCCAATTTATGATCTGCTTCGTGCACCCCGAATTAAGATACGGGTTTGTGTCTCATCCCAATCCATGTATATTGAAGCAAGGCTCCCGCTTTTCGGCTGGATGTCTCAGGTAAAGTAGCTTACCGTTTCCGTATACTTGTCATCTTCATAGATCTTCTCAGATAGCTTCAATTTCAATATTCGTCCACTTCACGCGCACTGAGATATCAGCGTTTCTTTGATGAGCTCGAAAATCTGTTAGACCTATTCTTGTCTTCGTCTCCAAATCTGGGGAGACCACAACCATTCAATGTGCGCCGAAATAATCCTCTCGCTCTCTCGTAATACTTATCTGACACCATTACCATTACTTGGATCCAGAGCGCGAACAATTGGTGTATGTTAACTCCTCATATCGATCTAAGCATTGCATATCTAATCTAATCATGCCTGCTACCTCAAACGAATAGTCAGTTTATTGGGGCGAACCCACCCGGTGGTAGTCCCGAGTGGGCGGCTGAACCGCATGTCTTCTTGCCCGGCATAAGTATGGCGCAAACTCACCTCCACCCGCCCATTGTCTTGCCGACGAGACCTTGAGCGACATTTTCGCCCTCATTCCCGCGCGGGATGGGATCAAGTGCGTATCCAATTCACTCGTTGTTTCAAGCGTCTGCCGTCGATAGGATAATGTTGCAATCTCAAAGACCCCGCTCTGGGACAACGTTGTGCTTCTGGTGGCAAAATGCGTCCTCGGAGTAACGTGGGCGCTGCTTGCTATACGAGTCTTCTCGCCGTATGCCAATGCTCTCGCCACACATCCCGGTGCCTCTCGCCTTCAAACATTGTCCCTCGCACTCCCGTCGGCACCTCGACCCGATTGTCCCGTGTTGACAGCGCCCGGCTTCAATAAAAAGCTGAGACGCCTGGTAGACATCGCACCCCTACGATATTTATGCTTCCGTACTGTCCGACCATGCACGGATACTACCATATATCGTCATCCGACAATCCTCGTACTCGAGCACCTTGTGTACATCTTGGAAGAGTCCCAGCGTGCCGTTAGAGTCGATTTTGCGTGCAGCCATGCGGCTTCGTACGCTCATAATCAACGACGTGGCTTTGGGCAACTATGAAGCAGGGCCAATCAACCCAGTGCTTCTTCCTCACCTCGAGGAATTATACATAGAGTTTGGATCCCAAGTGAATCGAGTCTACATTTTCGCCTGGCTCGTGTGCCCTGCGTTAAAATCTCTGACTGTTGGGGCAGATGGTGGCTACACGGACCAGGAGATCGTTGATTCTATCCAAAACACGCTTTCCATTATGATATCTGATTGACTTCGATCCCAGACCGTGACTTGTTGAAGGATGCACTCTTCGCGCTCACCCAACTGGAGGCTCTCGCAATCGGTGACAAATGACACTATGCCCGCTTCCCCAACCTCGATCTTTTGAGAGACATCCCAATTGGTGCATGCCCCAAACTCACCAGACTCCACATTCAGCTGCTCGACATTCCCCTTTTGTTGATTCGCCTTCAAGATCTCATCCAGAGCGTGCTTCTGCCCCCGGTGTGGTGCTCATTCGTAGCGTCTCTTTTGACTGCTCGCACAACCACTCGCTTATAACCTAACAAGAGTGGGATAGACTCTAGTTCATGGAAAACGTCAAGCTAGGGTATTGGAGATGCCATGCGGAGACGTATCATTCAGAAGTCCGGGAGTCCTTGTACTCGCTTCACGTGGGCGCGAGAATCTAGCGATTAGCCAGGTGAGTGATGTGTGTGCAACTTCTTCAAGGTTTGTGCTTCATCTTCTTTCATTGCTAACAAGGGTACTTTTGTGATGCACCTTTTTCGAATTCCTTTGTGGAAGTACAAATATAAATGGCTCGCCGGCAGCAGCCGTGTCGCGGCGCCCAAACCACTCGGAATACTTATATTTATGGTCCGTTTAATGAGCTATGTATGGACCACAGGCTCGAAATTCTTTATTGCTGGATTTATATACAGCACTGCAACAAATCCTGCCAAGGTGATAGTCTCCCTCAGGAGGTGGAGAGATGAAGTTGACCAGCTGGTCGGAGTCGGTGACTGACTCCTACAGTGGTAGTTCCTTGTTTGTACCTCAGAAGCTGTGCGGGTCCACGAGCCGTTTGCGAACCGTCCGTCGAACGAGCAGGGCAGTTATCTGCGCAGAGTCGGAATTGCAGGGGCCATCCAGCGTATGCCAAAATTCTCTGTTCAGCTCGTGAATAACTTGATAACGCCAACGTTAACCTTGTACTAAAATCAGTATCCAGAACCTCCCCCGTGCCTCGAGATCCTGGTTTCGACTCAAGCTTCACATATATACCAACCATTGTCGCTTTATGAGTCATACTTCCAGCTTATCTACCAGCGTGGACAAAGCCACTGGCTCATCTATAGGGCGGGCTCACCTACTATCCCCTTCGAAGTTGGTTCGGCCGTATGTCATCTCCCCAGGCAATGAAAGTGACGCAAATTCACTTCCCCCCGTCCATTGTCTTCCCAACGAGATCTTGGGCGACATTTTCACCCTAGTTCCCACGCGGGATGAGATCGAGTGTATACCTAATGCACTCGCCGTCTCTAGTGTCTGTCGTCGATGGCGAGGTGTTGCGCTCTCGAGGAGCTCGCTCTGGAATACTATTATATTCGGACCCAAGGCCTCCAAGAAGTTTCACGAGCTTTGCCATTCGCGATCGGGAGAGCGGGAGCTCCATATAACCACGGTTATCCATGGTGTCGCGAGTATAGACAAGGCCAATTTCGATAGTGCTTCTCGGCGGCAAAGCTGGGTGCTCAAAGTACCGGATGCGCTGTGTGCTGTCCAAGCCTTCTCATCTTACTCCAGCTTCCTCGCGGGACATAGCGGTCCCTCTCTCCTACAAGTGTTATCTCTTGAAGGCCCACCCGATTCCTCCCGCCCGATAACGATCATGAATACAATTAACTTGAGCACAGAGCTGATAGGCTTGGTGCACATTGCACCCCTGCAGCATCTATCTTTCCGTTCCGCCCAGCCGTGCCTTGAACCCATCATATATGCCCAACTCACGACCCTTGTACTCGAGAATCTTCGCCCCGTCGGCCCAAGTACGTCTATGCCCTGGGGGCCAATCCTGTACGCGGCCACGCAGCTTCGTACGCTTATAATCAGGCACGTCGCTTCGAGCAATTGGGTGGGCAGTCCGGCGCCAGATCGGGCGTATCTCCCTCACCTCGAAAGATTGTGTGTAGAGGCTGTATCGGGAGCAGACAGAGTCTATATCTTCGCCCGGCTCGTGTCCCCCGCACTACGGCGTCTAACCATTGGGTTGGGCAGTGGCGCAATCCTGCGGGAGCCTGAGGTCGTCAAATTTATCCAAAATACGCCTTCCATCAGGCATCTCCGACTTTCCTCGGACCCACACCATGTCTTTTTGAGGGAGACACTTCCCGCGCTTATCCAACTAGAAGTCCTTGCGATCGGTGACAAACAATATAATGCAATATTCCCCAACCTCCGTTTCCTCGGAGACATTCCAATTGATGCATGTCCCAAACTCGCCAGTCTCCATATCCAGCTATTCGACACTCCCTTCCCGTTGACTCCCATCCAAGATTTTATTCTGAGGCGCGCTCAAGCTCCTGGTGTGACCCCCATTCGCAGCGTCTCTTTTGACTGCTTGCATAATCACACGTCCATAATCCAGCAAGAACTGGATAAGCGCTGGTTCATGGAGCATGTCGAACTAGGACGCTGGAGGTGTCAAGAGGAGACGGGCGAGATAAGCTTGAGCGATTTCCAGAAGGCCAAGGATATATGTCGTTACTCCCAGCAAGCGGTTCATCGTCCCCGATAGCCGAGGTACGTGGTGCACGTTCGCAGGCTTTCGGCTTTCTCGCTTCCCAAGCATTTCTCACCAACAAATTCTGGTACGTATAGATGGGGTGCTTGCCAAACATATACTATGTCGAGGCTACGTGAAAGGCTCCTACAAAAAATTATAGGTCGATAGCGCTTCTTCTTTAGTCCTGTTTCAAAACAATCAAACGGTTTGCTATGTGTCTAGACCGGTCATCCATGCTAATCATACCCCGCACCATGAGCTATATGGCCAACTTTCGTTGGCCCGATATTCTTTTGGCGGCCCATGGTGGGATGTGCGTAGACCATGAACTCGGAAGAGCTCCGACTCTATAATGTTGATGACTCGTCTGCTCTGCTCCGCACCCCTTGATCCTTGACTGCCAGACTTAACAGCAGCACTGCAGCCAACCCGGATTCTCAGAGCGGCAGCTTTTAGTTGGCGCCACCTCTACTTAGCAGCATCTCTCGGCTCACTTCTACTACTTCAAGAACCTTTCCTGCATTCGAGTCGAGTCGAGGGTGTTTGCATGCGACGATGAGGCACATTATACAGGGGTTTTGTTTGATCATAAGAAGAGTTCTCCCTGACACCCCTCATGCCTGCAACTCAACAGCATCCATATTCGGCTTGCCAACGTGTTCAAGTTATTAGCCTATCATCCTGGGGCCCGCGGGAACTCGCCCGATGACTTGTACGTGGTCTCGTTCGATTATTTGCATGCACTTAAAGCGCGACACGACATGGCTACTACGTGTTTTTCAAGCAGGTTCGAAAAGCTCACTAACGCGCTATATTCTCCCCGGCACGTGCGATATTTTTCCAAGCCATTCTGACCTCGCCCGCCTGTCATCCTGGCATTCAGTCACTCACTCGGAGACTCACCGACCTTCGGCCTCCGGTAGCTCGGGCGACTCAGGTGCAAGAAATATCAACGTTTGAGCTGTCTCAAAGGTGCGATTTTTGACTTCGTGGGTTTTCGAGTTTGGCACGGGTAGACGTCGCCCGGCGGTGGGTAGTACTAGCTGCTCAAGTGAGTTAGTACCGTAATTTGGGCGTGAATGATGCCCTGAACGCTGCGTCTTTCCACCCTTGGAGGCTAAGAAGAGCCTCAAGTGGCCTTCATCGTGCTGGCGTGGCAATCCCGCATTGTTCGCCGAGGTGGCCACTATACCGCTTAACCCGAGATATCCAAATGTCGGAGCTGGCAAATTGCCGGAACACTTTTGTATACTTCTCTCTGTACCCGTGATCGCCTTGCCGAGGCAAACACAATTTAATACATGCGTTCTACGATCCGCGACGAACTGAGGAAGGTATTAGAGGCGGAGGGTTCGGGCGCTGTTTTGAGAATTTCGGATTCAAATCGCGAACCCGCCATCCTTTTTAAAAACGGCGATAAAAACCCACCCACAACTTACACCGCCTACGGACAACTACCTGCGGTCTGAGGGTTAAACGTTGAGGGTTGAGTGGGCCCGTAGATTGTGCTTCTCGCTGCTTACTAGGCGCCGGCAACAGCCATTATGGGCACATCGCTCGCTCGGAGTCGCCCTCGGACATGCTACAAACGAGCATCGCCCCTCTGTCCTGTCTTCTAACGTCTCTTTGCCCCCTAAATGACACGCCCAAGCTCTTTCAAGATATTTAAGTATCTAAATATCGCACGCATGCACTCAATGATATCGGCTACTTGCTTGTTTCCACTTTCGACTTCCTCGAATCTCATAACCGAAGGCCACACGAAACGCCTCAGCGATGTCGTCAAAGTCGATCAGTCTTGTTGCTGCATATATCGCGTATACATTATGCAGTCGAGTTAGGGTTAGAGTTATTGGCGACGGAGCCCGGACAAAGGGGCACATATACTTATATATATGGCTTAGTACAGGTCGGGCGCAATGTGCCTTTCAACCACCACCACACCAGGCCGTATGACCAGTACTCAGCGAAACGAACGCGACCCAAACTCCTACCACGTCCTGATTGCCTTTTCTCAAATTTTCACACTGTACCTTGTGCAGAAACTCGGCCCCATCTGCTACGTCATTTGGGTAAGCACCAGCAAATTGCTACCGATATCGTGTCGCAAATATCGACGACCCTCCGTCTCAGCGTCGTAGTATGCCTGAAGTCCTGGCGATAGTAGAACAAGGGCCCAGAATAATTACCTGGAAGCCTGTTCGAAAGATCTCAATCTCTTGGGCCCGCGCACTCTCGAATTCGAATTCAAGTCCTCGATGCCCTGTACACCGCCTACCAATAGAAATCCTCCACATCATATTTACATTCGTGAAGGACACATCTATCAATCTTTTCCAGCCCCGTTTGGAGACAAAGGCGCCTTTCAACCTGTCGCATGTGTGCCGTCGTTGGCGAGACGCTGCGTTGTGCGGGGTGGCCCTTTGGACAAAAATCGACGCGGTCAACTTTACACTCATCGATCTCTTCCTTGCCCGCTCAAAAAGCGCTCCGCTGGATATCGAACTGTATGAATTCGACCAAAGATGGTTCGACGCCGGCTACGCTTCCACCCCGGACGAGGATGGCACGGCTGTTGTGGAGGGGCTACGTCGCGCATTCTTTTTCATTCAAAAGGCCCGCGTCCAGGAAACATCTTTATTCCTTCAGCCGCTCCTCCCACACGTCTACCGGTGGAAATCGTTAAAGCTCCCTTATATCTCGGGGAGCAAAGTTCGCTTTATGCTCAAATCACGGGCACCGCAGCTGGAAGTATTCCACTTCGGTTGCAGCAGCTTATGGAACGAGATTTATGGGCTGGGTTCGGGGTTATTTGGTGGATACACCCCGCGGCTCCGCGACGTAAGATTGGGTGGGGTGTATGTGTCGCTCGATCCTAACTTTGCATGTCTGAAGACGCTTTGTTTGCGTAACCTGGACTATCGTCTCGTCCTTGCCCAAATTTTTATCAACACCTTACAAGGATGCCCTTTATTGGAGGAGCTCGCTCTCCAATACATCCAATTCTCTCAGTCGGAGGGTGAAGCTACATTGCGCCCGGACCATCCTTCTCCGGCACTGAAAGCTCGTGCCGCATTCCCGTCCCTTCGATACCTTTTATTGGAGAATTTGGGCAAATTACCAACCCACGCCATTCTTGCATCCATCGTAACTCCGCCTTCGCTCCATCTATGTGTCGATATGCATAGAGCTACAGACCTTCATGATGTCTTCCCACAAAACATCAGCAACCTCCCAAACCTCGCTCGACTTCGCAGCTTGTGGGTCGAATCGGAGGATGGGTGGTGCTTCCTCTACGGAAGTTCCGCACCTCGTATCGTACCCCCTGGAAAGAATGAGCCTCGTTTGTTGACTATCGGCCTGGGTGGTTTGAATACCCAACATATCCCCGTAATGGGACCTCTACTCCGGGATCTCAGCCACATCCTCCCGATGCCCGATATCGAAGCCTTGTACATCAACGTCAACGAGTATCCGTACAGTGCAGATGCTCTTGCCGCTGCCCTGCACAACTTTCCAAAACTACGTTTATTGACGTTATCATTATGCCCTCCTTCGGCACTCCGCGCCCTCTCCACTTCCAACGCCTCCCTTCCATGTCCCCTTCTGGACACGTTGGAGCTCCACTCCTGCGCTGTGAACGGCGGTTCGCTGAAGGAGGTATTGGATTCCCGAAGAATAGCCGCCCGCGCTGAACAAGGCCCATACGCGGCTCCTCTGCGCACCCTCGTTTTGTCGGGCCCTGGGGCTACCAGCAGTGCGTTATCGGATTTGAGATACCTTGGCGTGGAGGTCCGATTTGTGCCTGCTATACCGTCTCAAGCTCCGGTCCATCTAAAAACACGGTTGCAATTCGGTGATCAATATCAAGACGAGGTTACATATGAGTCGGATGACATGTACATCCCCTAGAATGTCTTGACACAACGCTGTAACGTTACGCGTGCTACGTCGTATTGGACGCTGCAAAATCTAAAAATGATCCATCCATCTCGACGTGGGGCTCGCGCGGTAATTGTAACCGGGCTGCTGATTGCGCTCTTGGCATTTTCCAACCTGTAAACCCCCTTACTTGGCTTCACAGCACGGACATTGTCACGCAAAAGCGTGATCGCGGCACCTGATACCAGAGGACAGGTGTTTGCGTAAGTATGAAAATTACGCGGAAAATCGGTGGCGACTGCCCGAGGTGGCACTGGCCTTGTATAAGCTGTACCCCACAGTAAAAAAAAATACCAAGTATATGACTCGCGAGGACCTTCTAATCCCTCTTACGTAGGCGTGAACGGCCACTGCCCAGATCAATTTCTACCGCGGGCGTCCAAATAGAGCTGAGAACTTATCGGCGGAGCGTATTCGAGAACAGGGCCACCGAACAGCGCTGCTAGTTCCATCTCGAACCGCTTTTCTTGGGCTTCGAATGTGACACCTTGCCGATTTCAAGATTTGAACCTCCGGGCTTGAAAGGCGTGGGTACCTCACAGGGACAAAGCAATAAGCCGAGTGCGATCATGGTTGGCAGCACGAGTGGTGGCCCGAAAACGATGTCGTGAAGGCAGGCAGCAGCGCCAGCGGTGTAGAGTACAAAGCGGCCTTGGAAGTGCTCTAGCGAGAGTGGACGCCGAGCAAAGAGCTCGAGCTCCGGTATAGCTCCTTTATATTTTGTAGTGCGTGAAATGGTGGAACGGTGATTCACGAAGGCTTTCCATTCGATTGTTCAACAATACGAGAAGGCAACAAGGCCAAGCGCAACCAGGTCATCAGCTATAGCGATAGCGTGTATCAAGAGGGGGCGCTGGGAGTCCAGAGGCAGTTCAGCTTAGTCTCACTCGTCGCGTAATAGAGGTGTCGTGTTCGAGGGGGCAGTCCCCTTCTAGTCCGAGCGTTCTGCAGATGAGAAAACACCGTTCGTGGGCGTCCGCATGCGTCCGAAGGCAGTGTGGAGACCGAGCTAGCAGAGTACGACGTGGGAATCGGTAGCGATGAGTATGGGCGGTATATCAGGGGTAGGCCGAGCCACAAAAACGAAGGAGCAGCGGATGATGGGGAGGCTTGCGGTGATGAGGACGGTCGGATGCGTGGAGCGTGCTTAGATGTGGCTGGATGGTACGATAATGCAAGGACATAAGAGAGCGATGGAAATCTATAGCTGCGCGTATGGCTTCGGGGAAAACAGCATCGGCGTAAGCAGAAAAGAGGCAAGCTCGGCCCACCAACGGCCAGCCGGTGGGAATATTTCGCAGGGGGGGAAGGTGGCGCACTTGAAGTTGAAGAGAGGCCCGAAGCTGAAGGCAGCCGGCGCGTCGCCCCGAATCCACCGCTGGCTTCACACATGCGTGCATAGCGAGCTCGAACCAATCGTAATATGGAGCGAACAGTGCAGAGCATCTCTATATCACTATTCCATTTGAAGCGGCCGATGAGATGCATGGGAAAATATGAACATTAGATACTAGTATGAACGAGAAGTTTCTGGGACGTACGCGATGTGCAGATTGAAAAGGCAGCAATCATAGACATGTACGGAACGTAGCTGCGTTGACACTAGCGCATGAGAGATAGAGTCGGAGCGGGCGAACAAAAGGGCAGGCATCGTACGTTTGACCGTGAGCTGCTTTGAGAATCTAAAAAAGTTGCAAGGAAGAAAGAGCATGGGGGAACATAGCCGTAAGGAGGGCAAAGTCAGTCCCTGAATGCGATGAATGTGCGCTCCATGAATTGGAGAGACTTACCGAGATATTAATCTAATATCATGACTGCTCTCTGGAGGGGCAATTCGTAGGCTTTGTCGACTATCGGCGCAGTCGGATTATCTTGCTTGGGAATCTATCAATCGGAAAGACATTTTTTGTGAAAATATTTCGCGTGCTAACGTTGGAAATAGCATCTGGCGAAATATTACAGGGCAAGGTGGGCGAGGAGGACGAGGACGACAGTAGTGATGATGTGTGTGCGAGAGGTAGGGGCGGCGGTGCCGACGAGGTAGTACCGACAGAAGATGTAGATGAGAGAAAGAGAAGATAAGAACCACCCAAGAACTTGTCTCCGAAGCGGTGGACACGAACTCGAGATGATGGCTAAGCTAAGGTGAAGTGTGCGCTCTGCAATCTATCTCCCCCCGCTCTCCTCCCTTCATCATATATACCTCCCATCCCTTTCTAGAACAACCCTGATCCCTTTTCTAGAACAACCCTGATCGCTTCTAGAACAACCTAGCATCGCTACATCCCCTGGGGACTCTAATTTTGACCATCCCTGGTCAACCTTGCCCTCTCCAGGAAATGTGCAAGAAACCATGCCCAATTAAGACCCTGCCTGACAGGTGTGGGAATCTAGGGGTCAAACTGTATGAGAGTGAAACACCCAATGCTTCCCCATCATCTGAACAGGCATGGGATGAGCCAGATAAAAGGCGGCGATCTTGACATTGGACGAATGAAAACCTAGACTGCCCCCAGGTGGGGTAGCCCCAGTGTGCTCCCTGGCCGTTGCAGGACCAGTATAAAAAACATCCATAGCGCTACTTGCTCTCCCCCTCATCACCATGCTTGACCTCTACCCAGACCCCTATCTCCCTCTTCTCTACCTTGAGATGGAAACCACCCAATTCCTCATCCTCTGTCTTGATGAACCCGACCACACTGCCTTCACATCTGATCCCCACTTCTCCTCCACCTATTGCACCTGGCTCCAAAAATACCTTTATTGCCGCGTATGCTCCCCCTTCTTCTACTCCCTCCCCCAAACTGACCCCACTCTCGCTTAGTCTGAGATCGAAGTCACAGAGAGCCAACTACGCTGGAACTTTGGCCCATCTGCTGTCCCTGATCGCCCTGTTGCCTTGGACGCCGCCATGCGATATCATACCGCTGCACTGCACCGCCTTGCTGCCTGGTGTAATGGCGAGCCTGATCCACTCCTGGAGGTTGGCGCTGCCTACCCCTCAGATGATGGCTTGAGCGATCTGGATGATGATGGCGATGATGAGGATAGCAGTGGAAGTGAAGGAGGCAATAATGGTGAAGGGGGAGACAGTGATTGGGATGAGAAACCAGCAGAGGACACGGACACTGAGCCCGATAGTGAGGCAAGCGATGACCTGGCCGCTCCCCCTGAGATCCATCTAGCTGATCTCCCGTGCTGTATCCAGTAGTCCCGTGCATGAATAGGCGTGCACACAAGCAAGCGAGCGATTGGCGAGTAATGAGCTGGAGTGCGATTGGCTGATGTGACACTGAGCGTGAGCGTGGATAACCCGGAGTGAACTGGTGAGGGATAGCGAGCTTGAATGGTTGATGCTTGACAAGCAAGACCGCGGACGAGGTTCGACGAGAAATGTGGCGGAACGCACACATGAGACACTACTGATGCGGCAGAACGCACGCCTGAAAGACTCTGCTGATGCGGCGGAACGCGCGCCTGAAAGACTCTGCTGATGCGGCGGAACGCGCGCACGGAAAACACTGCTGATGCGGCGGAACGCGCGCACGGATGATGAGCTTGAAGAGGACGAATGGGCAGAAGAATTCTGAGAGGCTTGGTAGTTTAAATAACTAAGCAAAGAATGAAAAACGACGAAGGATTGTGCGACGCTGAGCTCCCCAGGAGTCCGTGAGTAACTACACTATCAACGGTCACTTATATAGAAGAGGAATATAAAGTCCGAAAGTTTAACAACCTAAAAGATTCCCTAATCGCTGCTTTGATATGTTTCAGATGACCATGTCCAAATTAGAGCGTAAAGAGTGGTGTGAGAAAAACTAGGGATACGCAAGAAAAATATTGAAGCGATGGAAGACCGGTATGGACCGAAGAAAGGTGTGAATGGAATTGCGTCAGGTAGCATATAGAATCTGAAATGAATGTTCAATTATTGAGGGAAGTTTCGAGGGGAAAAGGAAAAGAAAAGAAACCGCGGCCATGGAGTCAGACATGTGCGACGCGAGCGAGGTGCTCTAAGACGCCGAATCTTCCGAGCTCGAACCCGCGACAGGCTGGCTGGATAGGTCCTCGTTGTCGTCAGTCATCATATGCCGGCTCGCGTCGTGAAGAGAAGAAAGAAGTTCTACCGGTAAACTAAAAGGAGTGCGTGAGTAATATGGTATCAAACGAAAAGCTGCATATCAAAGATGTGATAACGCCCCGTCCACCTCCGCCAACACATACGCCCCTCCTCTATTCCTCCGGACTACTATCATCAGCCCAAAATAGCGCGGCTTCATCTTCCGCCCGAGGTCGTTATCCAGACGGGAGTTATGAACGAGTACGAGAGTTCCCGGCTTGAAGTCAAAATCGTGGATTGTGTTTTTGAAGACTTCCTCGAATTGCCGTGCTGACTTGTACCGCGCGTCCCAAACTCGCGCGTGGATTTGCTCGAGGTCGGCTGGCCTTTTCTGAAGTTGGCGCGCGCGTATAGATATGAGATCGGTGGTGGAAAGTGATGAAGAGATAGGCGGCGCGAGGAAAGTCGCTTCCAAAAGGTCGAAAGGAAAGAGCGGCTCAATGCCGTGGACCATGTAATACGGCGAGTGTCCGGTGGACTTCTGGATGGTAACACGCTCCGACCAAAACACGCTCGGCGCTACTGCAACCCAATCCTTCCCCGTATCTGCAGCAGTTTTGATGAGAGCCTGGCGTACGTCGAGATGGCGTCGCTCAACAGGGCCGTCGGCGCGAAAGTTGTAAGGCGAAATGCGGATGTGCCGTATGCCGTACCTTGTCGCCAGATAGTTGAGCGCGCTGATAAAGGGCGTACCATTGTCTGTTACTATCTCCGCCACCGCCCCCCACCTACACAACAACTCCTCAAAAATGAACGCCCCCACCGTCCTCCCTGTCTCCGTGCGCAATGCTCGCCACTCGGGATACGATGTAAGTGAGCAACGGGCATGGACTATATACCGGTACCCCTGTGCCTTGTCCATAAGCATGGTGTCGATATAGGCTTTGTGAAACAGCGGCGCTGGCTCAACAACGACGGGAGGAATGTGGATATTGCGAAATTGATGGACCTGGCACTCGTGGCACGAGCACACGAACCATTTGATATCGAAGTCCATGTGTGGCCACCAAAAACGTTCGAGAAGGCAAGTGCGCACGGAGAATCGGCCCTTGTGTCCAAGATCGTCATGGGCCTGGCGTATGAGCTCAAAGCGCTTAAGTTCCGCGACCACCAACTTATGCCGCCCCCACTTGTCCTTCCGCCACAACCGATCATCGTTAATAAAGAAATCCGAGCACGTACGCACAAAGCGTTTGAACTCCGTGTCCGAAAATCCTTCAGGGCGAGCGGGGTTGCGCAGGAAGGCCTCGATCCTCCCAAGTTTCGCGTCCCATGCAACTGCTGATGGCGACCGTGGAATTGGTGGGGACGAATCCGAAGCCGAAGCCGAGAGGATGAGTACCTCAGGCTCTATTCGGGATGATGGGCGCATCAGCGGGGAAGATTTTTCGGAAAGGATGAATATCTGAATGTTAATGAGCTCAATCGCGAATCCGTACGCCTCGTCAATCCACTCCTCAACGTCCCCCTGTTCCTCCGGATCCTCTGGTGCACGCGGCCGCCGCGATAGTCCATCCGCGCCGGTATGTCGCTCGGCTGGCACGTGAACGAGCGTGAAATCGAATAAAAGAATGCCGGCAATCCAGCGATTGATGGCAGCGTTGGGCTGGATGTCCAGGTTATTGAGCATCCCTTTGATGAATTTGGCGTCAACTTCGACTGTGAGCTTCAGGAGACCGATGATGAATACGCGAGTGTCGCGGAGGGCCCGGAAAAGACCGTAGAGCTCGAGTTTGGGCTGCGAATACCGGGACTCGACGTCGTTCCAGCTGATCGATCCGAATCGACTGGGAAGTTGTTTGCCCTTCTCATTCTCCTGAAACAAGATATACCCGACCGCGATGTGAGAGGAATCCACCGCCAAAATCACCTTCCTCCCCGACTTGTAGTCGATGGGAACCAGCACTGGACTTGTCATCACCAACTCCTTCATCTTCGCGAACGCCGCCACCTGCCTCTCCCCCCACACAAACTCCGCTCTCTTCCTTGTCAAATCCACCAATGGCCGAGCATGACGCGCAAAATCCCGAATAAAAACACGCAGCACCCCGCATGTACCCAGAAATGCGCGCACCTCTGACACCGTCTGACATGGCGGCCAGTCGCGAATTTTTTGAACGCACGACTCACCCGCGATTCGGCCCTCGTACGTACACCGGTGCCCCACTGCCTCAACCTCTGGGACCGCGAAGAACGCCTTAGGCGCTGAGAACGTGCCCCCCGCCATTCCTATGCGATGGATGACCCGGTTCGCGTCGACGAGGTGTTCGTAAATGAATCGACGAACTCCCGGATTATCCGGCATGCACTCGTACGATCCGTCCGGCAACTCGTATCGCGTTTTGGGGCCTTTAACATTAACGTCGTCAATGAATGGAATTGTAACTTCAGGGATTTCATCTTGTAAAACGAAAGTCACATCACCGTGCGTCACCTGTGGTGAGTTGGTATATCCCATTGGGAGCACGGTGAGACGAAAAGTCCCGAGTGGCGTTTGGAAGGTGGTGAGGTCAGGACCCTGGTTAATGCTTATCAATGTCCGATCCCAAAATGGAAAAAATCGGTGCTAAAATAGCAAAAAAATCGGTGCTAAAACATAATACATTAGCACTTTTCGCATATTTTCGGCCTCGGACCTTGAGGAATTTTTGGCCCTTTTTTCGGTGATCCGGCATCGGGGCTCGCTCCAGACTACCCTATTTTGATTTTTTTTGGCATTTGGGCACCATTTTAGCCCGTTTTGGCACTTTTTTTGTCCCAAACCAGATTTTTTCGGACTTTTCTGCATCGGACATCAAGGAATTTCGCAATTTTCGGCCTCATACCTCCAGCCATTTTTAGGCCATTTTTCGGACTATTCTGCATCGGACATTGGGCATTTTTCGACAAAAAACGTACTTTCCAGCATGTAACATCCCCTAGTATAAACCAGGGTCCTGTGAGGTCGCGTGAACGGGGGTCGAGAGATCGCTGATCAAAAGCGACGAAGAGATCAAACATGCTATAACAAGCACGACCCGCAAAAGATTCGGCCATGTGCTCGATGATAGGGGGTACTGCTGCATCCTTGATCGCGACGCCGTTGAGAGGTTGCAAGTCGTGAACAAGCTGTAGAGATACTTTGTCCTTTTTAGGCACGCAGAACCAGCGAGATCAGTAGGAAGAATTGGATGGTTCGTATACGCCAGAGGCAATCTTGTCGCGAATAATGGCGATGACCTTTTCTAAATTACCCGGGGGCACAGGAATATTTTTCAGTACCCAAGGAACATGTTCAATGGTGGGGATTATCACCGGATCAAAATAGTCGTCCCTAAAGCGCCCCTTCTCTGACTCATTCCACGCTGTAGTGGGGGGTGCCAGGGGTCCATGCCTGGTGCCAGTAGGAGTAGTCCCGGATTAGCATCCGGAGTCTGTAGTTAGGCCGAGTTCTCGGCATAGTTGCTCTTCATCCTATCCACATCACTCTTCATTGGGACTGGCGCCCCCGGCACCACCAGTCCAACGCTGGAGTGGGGAGGAGTGCCGGGGGTGCCAGGGGTCCTCCCCTGGCCCGGAGTCCATAGCTTAGTCATCAAGTCATCTGTACATAGGCCGCTAGCGGCACTTAGAGTTGACTCATCACATCTTTCCGGAGTACACGAGCATACGAGGGTGCAGCGGCACTACTCCAACGCGAACGCATGTTCGTGAGTCCGGATGATGTGGTGAACCAAGCGCTCCTCGTCTGGCGTGAGAAACCCCGACGGGTTAACCGGAAATGCGTCGTGTCGTTCTTGTGTGTACCGAACGCCAGGCGTGAAAGGTGGAGGGGAGACTGGGAGTGGTGGGAGATTGGCTAAAGGATCGTGTGGAAAGCGTCGAACAATGCGAAAGTGTTCGGGAAGTGTTGTCGCCACTGGTTTGACTTTGTTGGCGGCCTTCTTGTATTTGAAAACGTGGTGAACCGAGTCGAATAAATAGTTGTCGTGGAGCCATTTGGCGGCTGCGCGCGAAGGGGTGGAACGAAAGGTGGGAGTAGAGAGATCTAGATGGTGGTGCACCGAAGAAAGGGATCGATAAGGATTTGAGACGGAGATTGGAGTTAGTCCGGCCGGGGAATAGTAAAATGAAACGGAGTTTGAAATTGATAATGAGAAATTAGAACATAGCTCTGAGGCGTCTCCTCGACTCTTCATCGACTCATTGACCCTCAAAAATCCGCCTCCTCCTCGACGCTCTCTCGACGCCGCCTCCCCTTTTCTCTCGTCGCGAACCTCAACGACTCCCCCGTGTCCGGGCTCGTCAACATCACGTGCTGCTCCCCTGTCCTAAAATCCTTCGTCTCGCAGCTCGTCAGCGAGAAAAACGGTCGCCCTAGCAGGATTTCGAACGGTGCGTTGTCCACCACCTGCACCCTCAACAACAGTTCCATCCCCCCGAAGCTAACCCTCACTCTCGGCAGGAACCCCATCGTACGATTGGTTGAGTTATTGGCGTTTTCCATCGTCAAGACCATATCGTGTCGCAGGGGTAAACCGCTTCGCTCCCATATGTCCTTCCTCATCACAACAATCATCACCCCTTGGTCCAACACGCACTCCACCACCGTTCTCCCCTCCACCACCCCATCGATACTCCTCAACGGCAACGACGCGGCCCCGATAATCCTCTCGCCGATGTGGGAACGCAAGTCGTCGACGGACATGGCGAGCACCTCGGCGTACTGTATATCCGCCTTTTCCTTTGGCGACCCTTGCAACTCCGGTGCCATAGGTATCTTCTTTCCCGTAACCTTCTCGCGCACCGATTTTCTGACATCTGGAGCGACCGCCAGGAGCTCCCTGACTGTCATAGGAAACTCGGTCTCGAGGACGCGTCAACAAACTCTTTCCGAGGCTTCCGGGTCGTCGATGGGCGCGAGATAGTGGTATTGCCGGCTGGATGGCTGGATGACCGGAGTGACGGGCTCGGGCGTGACTTTGGGAAAAACGGCAACAGTGGGCACGCCGGCGGTTCGTCCTCCACTCCCTCCACTTCCGCCAACAAATCTAACTTTCTTCTTTTCATCCCTCAACCTCAGCTCTGTCTCCAACGCTTTCATCAGCACCGCGACGCGATCCTCCTCCTCCACCTCCTCCAGATTGACGCCAGCGCGCATGTGCGGGGGAGGATCACGAGTGACTGCAGACGTCGGCGTCATCTGTCCTGGGTTCACCACATGCCAAGCATCAATCCTCTCCAGCATCGTCTGCCCTCCTACTCCCCTCGGCACCATGTTCGTGTTAGGTAGAACAATCCTCCCGCCCGCGTCCCGAATACACTTGCCGTCCCTGACGTACTCCGCCGCACGTGGGCAATCACGAACGTAGTGTGAAGTGTCTGCGCAGAACAGGCAAGTATTAGGGCGAAAAGGGGTGCTCGGGATAACCGGAGAGCTGTACACGGGGGCCGCTCAAGCTGCAGGGGGTCGTGCGGCCGCTGCCGTCAGGACTTGAACCGCTGCCGTGAGGTCGTCCACCCTCCGTCACACATCCTCCAGATCGCTGGTCTGCGGGGATCGTCGGGAGGTGAACAGTGCCGAATCGTTAGCGCGTACACCCGAAGAAGGTAGGGCGTGGGCTGGCAACGGAACGGGGTTTACGAGCTCAGTGGGGGTGCCGTCCAGAAAAAACATCGCTGCATCGCGGACGTCCTTTATCGGATAAGGGTCGCGTAGCCAATGGTTCGGAAACAAGAGACCAAGGCGCATGTGTACTTGTGTAAATAGGTCTCCGGAGAAACCGCTGAAGTACAATCGGTTCTGCTCCCGTACCGACAACTGCTCAGCGGTCACCAGCGGATTCGACGCCGATAAGAACGCACGGTGATATTGCATCAAGTCTCCTCGTGACATCATCTCCCTCCCCTTCCTTGCTTCCACCACCTTCTCCACATCTTTCACCGTGATCTCCTTCTCCTCCTCCGCTCCTGGATATAGGTCAAATATCGCCTGTTTGAACGCCTTGTAATCCCCCCTCTCAGCCCCCCCACACTCCTCCACAGATTCCCCATCCTTCCTCCTGCATACTTGCATGCGTAACTGATAGTTTCTTCGTCGTCCAACTCCGAACGTATTGCCAACGTTTCCAGGGTCTTGAAGAACCTGCTAAGCTGCGCCGGCTCGTTTTCATCAAATTTCGGCACCGACCGGTGGCTCCATAATGGCATCGCGTACACATCTTCCTGCTCGGCCATTGATTTGCTGGTTTGTAGTCGAAAGGGGGGTGGTGATAGTGACGATTGGGATGATGAATCAGAATAGTCCGCTAACTCTGCGAGAACAAGGTCACCACGAGTTGGTTCTAGGGTGAGATAGGCTACTTCTCCGAAGTGTTGAGGATGGTGTAGGGCAAGGAAAAGTTCCTGCTCAAGTGTTCGGACAGGCAAAGGGATGGTGTGTAGTCGACTTGCCCCCCTCGCAGTGGGCTCCAGATGATGATGTGTGTGCGAGAGGTAGGGGCGGCGGTGCCAACGAGGTAGTACCGACAGAAGATGTAGATGAGAGAAAGAGAAGATAAGAACCACCCAAGAACTTGTCTCCGAAGCGGTGGACGCGAACTCGAGATGATGGCTAAGCTAATGTCAGGACTTCGTCCTGAGCATCTCCGCACTCCGTAGAATGAGTCCGGACTCATTCCGCTTCCATTCACTCATTCCGTCTCCGCTCCTATTCCAATTCCATTTCTATTCCGTTCCCTTTCCCTCTCCGCCTATGCGGAACCCATAGGAGTACATGTATATACTTAGGACTTCTTTTCCTCTTTGCCGGATTGATTCGCGAGGCTCTCCTCACGTTTCCCCTCCCCTTCCGTACTTCCCATTTATTCTCCGTGTATATATACATTGCGCGTGAGGACTCCATTTCCTCGATCCTCTTCGTCCCTTCCCCCATCTTGGGTGAACGTGGAACTTATTGGAATAACTTCCACGTCTGCCTTGCTGCTCGCCGCTGCCCCCCTCAATGTCCAACCCGCCCCCCGCTGGGCCTTCACGCTCTAAGCGTCCCAGGGTCGTATCTGGCCCCATCGACTTCGATGACGACCCCATGTCCGGGGACGTCGCTATCTCAGGCGACTCTCGCCCTGATACACCCTCCGATGCCGGCGTCGACATCATCCCCGCGACCCCTCTTCGTCGTGGACCCATCGACTGGGTGGCCGAAATGGCCGCCGAAAAACTGCGATCGAACCCACCTGGCTCGCCCGCCGCCCGCCGCAAACTCGCGTGGGATGCCCCTCAGACTCCCACCCCCCGTCAAGCTCAGCGTCAGCCCTTCGCTCCCGCTGTCCCCACCACCACCGCCGCCATCGATCCCCAGATCGAGGTAGATCGGACGGCTCGCGTCGTCTCCAGTCTCATTGCCGACCTCACCCGGGTCGCTCCAGGAGGATCTCCCTCCCTCACCCCCCCGCT
>KL198075.1:237814-263228 GCA_000697705.1 Botryobasidium botryosum FD-172 SS1
GCCTTGGTCATTCAGAGGTGTGGTGCCGTCAGACCAACCCAGTCTGCGGCACCTGCGCGCAGGGCCACCCCTCCCACCACCACCATGCTGTCGCCCCCAACGCGGCACAACTCTGCGTCCTTTGCAAAGGCGCTCACCCCTCGTGGACCCGCTGGTGCGTCAACCGGCACATCCAACTTGCGGCCCAGCCGCCACTCCCCAAAAAGAAGCCCGCCAAACCGTCGGCCGCCTCCAAAAGGCACGCCTCTAAGGTCACTGCCGGGTCTTCTACTAAAGTTCCCTCTTCTACTACCGAGCCTTCGGGCGACGTAGTCACACACTTATAACTCCGCCAATTCAGTTAACTCCAGTTTTTCCCCTTGGGGTCTCAATTCCCCGCCGGGGTTTTTCTCTCGTAATCACACATTTAAAGGGTCTTGGTCCACGTCACCTAGGATGTACTTTAGGTAGTTTCATGCCGACAATAAGAACACCCCCCTTCACTCCAAAAAAAAAGAGGACTCCATTTCCTCACGCTACAAAGCGCCTTTCCACTATTCCCTGGTCCGCAGTGTGATTATCTCTACGTCCTTGTACGCTTGGGCCACTGGAGATCCTCCGCGCTGCTCGCCTTGGTTCCCACACACTCCGCGTCACTCTCCGTCGGCGTCCTCCTGTTTCCGTTGCTGGCCCTTGGCCTCCGTCGTCGACTCCTGACAGCTAAGGTGAAGTGTGCGCTCTGCAATCTATCTCCCCCCGCTCTCCTCCCTTCATCATATATACCTCCCATCCCTTTCTAGAACAACCCTGATCCCTTTTCTAGAACAACCCTGATCGCTTCTAGAACAACCTAGCATCGCTACAGTAGACGCAGCCACGAGAACGAGGAGAAATCACAGGGAGCGCGCGGTGACGAGCCTTAGCATGGGAATGAGCTCGGTCCAAGCTGGTCAGGGAAGATCATCTGCGAGGCATCTGGAAAGAAGCTGTAGGGAAATATAAGCATTAATCCACGCAGGCGAAGGCCTGATGACGGTTGATATCGACTAGCGCTCGGTTAAAAATTCATATATGGAAATCCGGTGTATTTTCCCACGCTCGGTGCAACACTTTTGATATTGTGGATCATTACAGCATCTTGCATGCAGGTTCATCTGGCAAACTCCTTGTAGCCGTACTAACCAAGTGTACTGTATGGGCTGCGTGGTAAAATGATGGGATTGAAAGTATATTTTGCTTACATAATTCTCACCGAGCGCTAATATCGACGCAGCTCGTGGTCCATGGCGGATGCAAATGCCAGCCTGAACCGGGCCGGTCCTAGCCGCCATACCTAGGTACCTAGCGACGGGACCAAACTTCTACTTCCATCCCACGGGTCTTTTGCATGTGCGTCCGCGGCAAATGTCCAGATGTGAACGGTAAGTCTACACGCCTATATGTGCATCTAAGCCAGGCTTGGGCGCGGGGTCGGGATAAAGCGACCTCAAAATTCGAGCAAAATCGGCGTGCTTTGGACAGAGTCATTACATAATGTGATCGGCTTTCAGTACAATCCAATTCCGCGCACGCTCGTTGCAAGAAGTATGCCAGTATGAGTGGCAGTGTTATTCTGTACTGTCACGCCTGTCGTGCAGTACCCGCATCGGGGTTAACGGGCCCCGTAAGAGGCGACGGAAGACGGCCGGCGAGCGTTGCCCTGGATGCCGTCCCACGGAGCGCCATGGATGAAAGGCCTGCTCGTGCCCCTCTGCTGTCTTTGGGCAGCCCGCAACATTAATGCAGCTTCTGGCCTCTAGTTCCCATGCGCATGTACGGGGGGGGGGGGTATCCCAGCGCCGTACGGAAACTCTCTTCTCACCATCAAGCATTTCCCCCCAGCTTCACTAGATTTGTACGAACAGCCATGGAATCGGAGCTTATTTTTTTTGCTTTTCTCGCGAAAAAGCTGGTTCGCAACCAAACATTGAAGGGGAGGGACAAGCTCACACGGACCGCCTAGATCGCAGCGTCGTGCGCAGAGGTGATCCCAGCAATAGACGAAGCTGGACCTCGATTTCCGAGGGAATATTGCGTGACATCCCTAGATACTAAGACGGTTAACGACTCAATGTTTAGGCGGACATGCATACGAAATTCAAGATTGCCACAAATTGGCCTTATAATGCATCCGCACGTCACCACTGCTCTGGGTTCCGCTTCAAATCACGATTTTCGTGTATCGAATATGGCGGATAGACTACGGAAACGAGCACGGGGATGCCAGCAGACGTTAAGGCAGAAATTGGGGGGGGGGGGGGCAAGGAAAAGACATCTAGGAGAGAGAAGCCCCTTCGCACCAACCATCACGTCCCCTCCTCCAGCCACGCCTCACCGCCGCCGTCCTCATCGCCCTCGTTGTCTCTGTCGCCACCCTAAATTCTCGTCCCCGTGCTCATAGGCGATGGCGCAAGCATTAGCGTTTACGTGGGCATCCAGCTTCCTCTCCCTTTTCGGGCGTGCCGAGCGCATATACACTTTCCCCACCATGCCACACAATGCAGCGCGTACATAGCGCGTCCCAGAGCAATAAATAAACAGCGTCTGTCTATATTTAATTCACCCTCCGGACCCGGCACGACTTCCTCAGCGGTCATCCAGTCAACATGACCACCGTTGCCCTCCTCGCGCGTGCACTCAGGAGGGCGCGCGTATTCTTCAGTCGTCCTTGCCCATTTTTCGACCGCGCGCCCCGGATAATCAGGAGCGCGTACTCACAAAGAGGTCCGATTCATGGCCCTCGTAAGATTCCACTTAGATTCATTGCTCTTGCTCAGACGCCTACTAACGCCTGCGCCTTAGGCTGTCTACAACCCTCGCCGGGCGGATGTCGTGCTATACGACGCGTCGCTCCAATATCAGCGCACGATAAATTTTACGCGTCGGCCCGAAATATAGCCACTGATTTTACTTCATGCAGTATCAATACTGGTATTTATTCCTTCTAAAACCCGCTGGCATCGACCTTATGGGCGATTTCCCTGTACGTCCTGCTGCCATCCCACGCCTTGCCACCGCCCGCTAAATGTAAGCGAAGTTTAGGAGTGTTTTGACCGGGCCATAAGGCATTTACTATTGTTCTGGATGGTGCGCCGCATTCTTCTTTTTTTGCACCCGCAGTGCGCATTCTGAGCGCTATGGTATCCGCTTTCAGACCCCCCCCACCCCCGTTCGAGCACACGGAGATCTTTATCTACACTCGCACCAACATTAGTACGCTCGTACTCGTGCCCTAAGAACAAGAAGAGGAGCTGATTCCGCTTCAAGACGCGCAAGTGTTGGGAGAGTTCAGACAGTACTCTATCTCCATGCTATCGAACGCGACATTCAACACTAATACCACCACCGCCACCCTTATCTGACCTCATCAACTTCCTCAATTCCGACTACCCTTATCGTCGCCCCTACCCCCTATTTCGTCACAAGATGAGCAGGCGAGTATTCGGGCTTCCGCCGAACGCGAGGGGGCAATAACTTGCAACGTAATCACTGCTATGACACACATTGCTTCAACCTCTGTTACACCGCCTGCTTCAACCGCGACCCTGCTCCCGCGAGTGACGCTTTTTGATTCCCAGCTTCAACTTCCTCTCCAATTTCATTTTCTTTTCTGCTTCAAGCTTCTTGTCCGCTTACTCCTCGTCGCAGTAATCTACCGCTATTTGTCTCGAGCGTGGGTCAAATGTGTAAACTTGCTTCATACTACTTTAGCCCGACTATGCCTAGAGTCCCATGTCACGCCTGACGCGCTAACTTCGAAGTTTACGCGTAAGCAGGTTTCTGCGCGCACGCCAACATCCTCTTCCCCCCCTCCCCCTCCTCTCGCACCCAGCCGCGGTTGGTACATCGCATTCGTGAACGCTCAACTGCCAGCAGTTGAAAGGGTCAATCGGCGAGTTGGTGTTGGTGGGCAGATTATGTAAGGTGGCCAGCTAAGCGTGCGCCTTGAAAAGCACCCTTGTTGATAGCGATGATGGTGTGAGAGAGAGAGAAAAGGCGTTATCTCCAACTCGTGATATCCTCCGTAGGACTTTTCTTGACACGCAGGTCGGTCTACTGAAGCCCATTTTGACGATGACGCGACATGGCACAGGTCTCCGTGTCACCGGGTCTCACCAGGTTCGCTGCGCTGGCACTGTTGCAGCAAGCCACCAAGTTGTCTATCAAACCGCCTACATATTCTCGCGCGAATACTGTGTCTATCGCCTTCACGAAGCCATTTTACGACCTTTTGATGTTGATTCGTCCTTATGGGATCTTGACCTGTGCCAACAAGGCGCTCGGGAGGGCATCCGATGATGCGTCCAAGTACTACATTGGCATATCGCTTCTTCGTGTCACTGAAAATCAATGCAACCATCCATCTATGCTACCATTCTCGATCCCACTGGCAAGGCTATCTACCATCCTCGAAGCAACATTCTCTCGTTATACGCGCAGGCCCAGCGATTTCCTAATGCGAATAGCCGTCGGATTGGATCTCATCTTCTGGGGCGTGTTTGCGCAGCTTCCAACTTCCTGACCCTTGGTGGCTACGCAGTATGACTGAGGACGGTGCCGACGTTTTGTCACTCACTTTCCCCGTCTGATTGCGTCGCGCGGGACATCAGTGGTGCTTTTGAGCTGGTAGGGATGTAAAAAAGTCGAAGTTGGTTGGTGTAAAACCTTGAGACTTGGAACATTAGGCGATCCAAGGACTTGGATGGTGCTGGGAACGCCTGGAATGTGCTGGAAGGACGCAAGACACACTCGCGCCTCGCTGTCGAATAGGTTTGCATGGGCTGTTTAAAAATTTGCGCGCTGCGTAGCAGCTATCAAGGGCGCGCCTCCATCCGATCTGGAAACAGACTAGCAGACTTAGTATCGAGTGGCATAATATGGTGGCGGGGATGTGTGTAGACAAGGTGAGTTTGAACAGCAGCTAACAGCACGCACAGACAGGAAGAAGACAAGTTCGATCCGGGCGCGTTGCATCAACTTTCAAGAACCTCAATATCCGACAGCTCGAGTGTGCCGCAAGACTTTTGCCATTTTTTTTCGGGCTCATTTTCTTTTTAAATCTTGCTATCCAAAAAGGGTTTCGCTTGTTCTTCGGCGATAGATGGGATTAATCACTTATTTTTTTAGAATTTTATAGCGCGTTCCTTCGTATCTCGGAAGCTCAAAGAATTGCAGGCCCTAACTTGTCAAGCTCGTCCGTGTGACTTACACCAAGCGCCTAACCTTGGTTTACTGCCTCTGCGTCCATTATTTGCCTTGGAATGACATAGTCTTGCGTCGTTCTACACCTAGGATGTCAAATCTCTCTAGCTCGTATCATTTGCCTGTGACGGCGGAACGAACGGCCCTTAAATGTCCTTGCGGCACATTGTTCATCCAACCACTTATGTCTGGTGTGCTCTGTGCGCTTAGTTGGTCTCGCAGGCTGGCTGTGGTTCGGTGATACCCCCGTTACCTGGAACCTACTGGGACCTCGCCATCTTCCATGCGCGGTGGTGATTGCCTTGGCGTCATGAAAATATAATCTGCGCAAGCGGATATGCACACACTTTCGAGGGCCCTTTAAGTACTAGGGAAGAAATGGAGAGGATAGCTTGTCTGGCACGCAGTGGTAAGACCTGCATCCATCTAGCAAGAGCTAAACATCGCACTTTTCCAATATTTCAGCCTGAATATGGAGTCCAAGTCTATCTCAAACAGGTTTTATGCAAAGGAACCATGACGCCATCAACTAAACATAAAAATACGCCATGCATGCAAGTAGAGGGATACCGATGCACGCTAGGGATTCCTTGCAAGTGGCCGTGAGTGCGTATTACCCAAAGCCTATGGTACGTGTCATCTCCATGCTCACGGATACGGGGTCCAATAGCAACAACGGCGGGTTATTTGCTAACTTGTCTACTAGTTGATTTGATGATGGATAAGGCGAGCGGTATGGCGACTGCGGGGATAGGACGATCTACGGTCACTATGAGACTAGCTCGGGAGTCGGATTGACCTAGACAAGGTGAGTTAGGACAACGGTAATTAATCACCAGCCAGCGTGCTGAGAATATGACGGTTCGATCCAGGTACGCGGCATACTTAAAATCGATCTCCCGACCCCGACCACGCAAGGACGCTAGCGTTTTGCCATCCCTTTTTGCGTGTTATTTTATGCAGTTGGAATGGGATTGCGTTTTGGCCCTGACGTGAGCGTTAAATATCAATTCGGGCTATTTTTCACTTTGCTTTTCTCGCATAGCTCGATATCGATGATATTCGCAAGATGGGAACTTCATAACGGTGGCTTGTTTGCTAACGATATTGCATGAGACGTCAGTGGTACGACGGTGGCAGGTTAATCGGGCGTTATGAGACTAGCTTGGATAGACCCAGACAAGGTGAGTTAGAATAACGGTAATAGATCACCAGCCAGCGTGCTGAGAATACCACCGTTCGATCCAGGTACGTGGCAGAATTTCCATCGACTTCCCTCGACCACGCAAGGATGCCAACATTTTGCCTTACCATTTTCCTGCCTATTTACTCTATAGGGATTGTGCTTTTGAGCGGATGAGGGGCAGATGGAAAGTATGAATTTCTTCTAGCTTTAGCAATCCTCAGTCACACAGCACCGCAGCCCTATATCTCATGATATTGGTACAGGTTAACCTTCCTTCCACTTGAACACAACCATCACTCGATATCGAAGAGCAGGGCCCTGACCTCGATCGACTGTCTCTTCGGAGCCTCAGGGGGAGACCCGGCATCGTGGAATGCAGAATGGGGAGTCAGCCTTGCACGTCCATCGGTAGCGCTATCGAAGCACTTGATAAGGGTGACCTCGGATGGGGTCTGTATCGTTCAACGTTAGATGAGTAAATTCGCTGACGATCATAACAGATAAATACCGACCTGTTCTTTGAGATAATACCACTTGAGATTTTCGCTGTGGCGGACGTGGAAGATACCGCCCTCTCTGTGGGGGTAGATGAATCGGACGGATATCAGGTCCTGGTCGACGGATAGGGAGCGCCAGTCGGCGACGGCGAGAGGGTCGTGATGAACAGGGGCTCCGATAGGTCTCCACACGTTGACGATACGGACGCGGCCTTTCAGGAGTCGCTCGGCTTCGTCCCCGAGGTGGTGGCGGACGCGCGCGAAACCGGCATCAAAGGTTTGATCGACGTGGACGCGGGTCTGGTATACCTTTTAGTTAACATGACACCTATAGAAGCTCGCTCTGGATAGGGAAACGTACCGCAGGCCCACGAACTTCACTGCCAGTTTTTCCATCGTAATCGCGTCTGCAAAAACCAGCATCTGGTGAGTACATTCCAACAGGTGCGGCGGCATACGTATAACAAACCTGATGGTATGATCGAAGATGAGGACGCGCTTCGCTCCGGTATGTTTCTTCAACAACTCCTCTGTCTCGGCATAATAGCGCGTCTTGATAGCCTCTTCGTCGCGGAACTCGGTTTCGGCGCTGGTGTGCTTCAAGAACTCGAAGCCGCTGGTGTCAATGGAGAACTGATCCTCCAGCCCTCGTGCATTGTGGATCACGACATCATGAGCGTCTTCATGAAGATTGGACCTGGGCTGACCGGGCGGAGGGGGCACGACGTAGAAGTAGGGTGCCTCCCCAGACGGGTCAGTAGTAGAGTAGTTCAGCGTCGTTTGGACGTCGCCGGGGGTAAGAACAGCAGCGGTAGCCATGATTGTGGTTCTTGTTCTGCTGGAGGTGGGCGGGTTTTAGGAGCTGTTGAATCGTGAGCTGCTTGGAGCCACGAGCTACTTATACTGAAGGTAAGTGATGAGAATCGTCTACATTGCTGAGCGCTGAGGACTGATCAATAAGCTAGCTCGGTTCCTATCAAGATCTGAATAAGGTGTGTCCGTTGCGCAATAGTTGAAATTATGCGCTCATACGAACTCGCGCTCACCAGTGCGCCTCGCATGGAAACCAGCATTATACATTCAGTATATGAATAACCAGGATGTCTAAGCCCCCAGGCACATCTCGAGCGAGATGGTTATGCCCGAGCCCGAGTCTCACAAAGCGGCAGGGTCCCACCTATCATCGACATCGGCTTCGGGAACACTTCGAAGAGCCTCCCCGGTCGTCAGCTTTGGAAGCTTACATACGTTGAATAGACTTCTTCTCACCTGACACAGGCCGACTTGAAGCTGAAGCTACTAGTATCGCAAAATCCACAGCGATTGATTAAATAAAAATACCATCCCACTACTCTTCGTCGAAAACCAGAGCCCTGACTTCAATAGACGGCCTCTTTGGAGCATTGAGCGACGACCCCGCATCCTAGAATGCGCCTTACGCACCTAGGCGTGGCCAGCGCTATCATAGTTCTTTTTGAGCGTGACATCTAACACCGATTAAAAAAGGGAAATAGAGAGTGGTCTTGACGGTGCAAGAGTTGAGATAACTCGCCTGCCCCTTGAGGTAATACCATTCTGAACTTAAATTGTAGCGAACGCTGAAAGTTTCGATCTCCTTGTCGGGCACATGAATGTATTTTACGGGGACAAGATCATATTCGGTGGACCTTGTTCACCAGTCTCCCACGGTAAGCTGATTATATTAAACGGGTGCCCCAACTGGGCCGAGCTTAAGCAGTAAAGAGGGACAAACTTGGTCATGTAAACTGCGCGTCGGCTTCAGCTTGAATACCTGTGATTACAGCGCAACAGGTCATGCGCCAGTTCGTGGTAGCAGCTTGCAGCGCTATCGCCCTTTCTTCTTAGCTCGGGCTGCCTTTGGACGTGTGCAGGGAGACAATAGGACGGTACGTGAGTAGTCGCCAAACCTCTTAAGCAAATATCTGACGTGCAAGCACTATCGTTAGGCCAGTCGCCACTGCCGCTGTGCATCCGGTGAATACTATGCTCTCGCATGCAGCAGGATTGAGACCAGGAGATGACTTGTATAGCAGCAGGCCGGAGTTCAGGACACAGGGCATCCAGAAGAAAAGGTCCGGGCTCCCAATCATAACGACACGGTAGTAGAAAGACAATTGCTAGAAATGAAAAGAAGGTGAGGTTAATACATTAATCTCAGCACAATCTGTAAAGCAGTCGGCCCGCCATTAGGAATTTCGATGGAAGGTGCCGACTTTGAAGGGGATACCTAGGGTGGCTATCAGCGTTCAGGATGTCGTAACTGTTCACGGTTATAGACGGAGAAGGACTTGCCAACTTGAGGTTCAAAATCGCACGCAGATGTGCATGAAGTCTACAGCTGAGCGTCGGGAAAGCCGTCCTGGTCCAGACCTGTCGCCGATGTTTATTAGAGCCCCAAACCATGTAGAATTAGACATACCAAGAGTTTTGTCGCTCATTATATTTACAATTGTAACAGCCATTCCCAGCTTGTACAGGTCGGGAGTTCGTGGCCAATCCAAGTAAAGAGGCCTTAGCGTCCTTAAACAACAGATGGCGAGCGGGGCCGCCGCCCCTGACCCAAGCGTTAGTTCAGTGGGGGTGGGGACACTAGAAAGCCATCGTAGAGCGCTGGCGACCTGTTTGTGAGCGTTATCGGCTGGGATAGTATGGTTGATATCAGAAGGAGAAGCCGAATTACAGCTTTAGTTGCTGTATTTCTAAGTACTGAATATGAATAAGATAAACGCGCACATAATATGTTCAAACGACTTTACCTTCTCCACGTGTGGTGAACGAGTGAAGAAGGAGAGCGGCGTTGAGTCTTGGACTCGATCTCCTGTACAGCCACAAAGGCTCCAACTCCTCGACCATACCCAACACTACTCCGTTATCGCCGTTTTTTCTCAACACCTCGACAGTTGATAAGTTCCATGACAAGATACGCCATCCGTCGCTCGGGACTGAAGTAGTCTGCAACTTCGGCAACGCGTGGTGCACTTGCATTGCTGACTGTTATGCTGTGGATGTACCTTTCTGTCTCACACTCGAATTTTAGAAAGCCGTGACTGCCGTGTTTTATGAAGTACGATTTGTAGATTACGCAGCGTTCAAAATTGGGCCTCCACTTGTCGTAAATTTCGTCGTGAGTTTTACAGAGTGAAACGATCGCTTCTCGATCGGAGGATGTGATAGTGGGCATTACGAGGCTCCCTGGGGGACAATACATGAATAAGGGAGACGAATTGATGGAGAAGCATACAGCCCTGGAAAGAAATTCCTGGATTTATGTGTTCTTCCGGTCTTCAATAGAACAAATGCCAGACTCGAATTTCCTATAGGCTCAAGACTATATGTGCTTGATAGAAGCATGCAGGGCGGTTCGCTCTGGTCGGCTTTTGCGCAGCTATAAGTACGGTCGAACCTTCAACCAAGAATAGGCTCCATAGCTAGGGTTAGTCCTGCTTAATGGCGGAGGTGTTTGATTTTTAGAGCGGGACTAAAGATATCAAGAAGCACCGCAGGCCATGAGCTGATTGCGGATAAAATATGTGCAGACGCACTATTAGTTTCCGCGCCAGAAGCCAAGTACTGGAGGCGCCGAATGTCGGTATGCAGAGGTCATAGACAGTCCAACATCTTGAAAGGAGAAGGACATTTGTCATTCGAAATGTCAACAAGTAGCTGGGCCCATCGACAATTAGAGCGATTTCAGTACATAAGGGAAAGCAATCCCGTAGGGAAAAGCAGTTGAATACATGCGGATGGCGAGCCAGTATGGTCGCGCAAAGGCATACGTAAAGATCAAGGTAGAGCGTTGAGAGCAGACCAACCGCAATGTTCGATGTTCGGTGCTCTGTTGATCCGTATAGTATACTTCTCATTACTGCACCTAAATCCCTCCCCAATCTGTCGGTCATGCCGTGCATACTTTCTTGCGGCGCATGGATAGCCTAGCAGCAGTTGTGTAAGGGTTCCCCTCCGGGGTCCCTCCTTCTCGATCATCTTACCTTTACCTTAGCTCTACGCGCTCCACTAGTGCCCAATACGAGGTGATTCAGTGTAGCCCGGAGTGAACGTAAGGTATCCTAGACGGGTTCCCGTGTCAACCCTTACAAGTTGGTTGGTAGTGACAACAGGCCAATATGATGTTACAGATCGGGGGTAACACCTTCGTAGGCGGTGGGTGAAGAAGGCAAGATACGATGCCGACCAGAGAGGCACGGGACGCTTACATCGGATAGATTTTAGACATACCAGGAGGACAGTTACGAGTTTCTGTACAGATATGCAGATATAAAAGGCCAAGATGCAAAGAAATACGCAGTTTGAAAAGAAATATGCAGAGCAGTAAGCACTTAGTGAGCGTATAACAGCACATCCGCAGATTAGGGATTGACCATGAGAACGCCTTCGGCCTTGTAGCCCATAGAATGGAATACAGGGAAAGGGAAGATCTAGGAGTAATCAAGAGATTGCAGCAAGGATCCAGCGACATAGAGGCGAGCGGACACTGGTGGTTTGCTTGGTTTGCGTTGAATCTGGGACAACGAGCGTGCAGTTTTTGCCAAGCGCGTGTAGCCACAAGCGCCGAGTTCCAGAAACTGGATGTCCTGGGACGTCGACCTGTATGTTTGAGTGCGGGCCATTGGCTTCGAAGCTACTGAAACAAGTTATAGGAAGGCGACACTTGGCGACACTCGAGCCGGTGGAGATGGACGCATATACGTGGGCCAAGACGAAGGCACCAAAATCTGCAGCCGTCCCAACCACCATTACATAATCGGATCCCGTCTCCTCCACCTCCAACCATTGTCAAACCGCTCGCAAGCTCTCAAAATTTTCATGATCAATTGACACTCGCAGGCAACGTAGAATCCGAATATAAGTTATGATGGAATAAGTTATAGCAGAATAAGTTATAGTGGATAAGTTAAAGAGGAATAAGTTATAACGGAATAAGGATAGTGGACACGAAAGCAGAGGAAGAGCAATGGAAGCGAAAAACAGAAAGGCAGAGCGATAACGATACAAGGCAGAGAACTAATGATACAAGGCAGAGAACCAACGATACAAGGATACCAAGGAAGAAATAACTAGCGATACAGTAGAATCGAGCCCAGAGATACGTGCAAGTCCGCAGAAATACAAAGAGAAAAAGTAATACAACTTGGTCATGATAAGATCGTGATGGCGAGGTGGAGGCATTAGGGCGGTCGTTTGAGGGGCGCGCGAGGTTCAGTTGCGGGGAGCGATGTTGAGAATGCGGGCGATATCGTCGGCAGAGCAGGCGCGAGCAATGAAGGAGTGCTAAGCCACAGAAAGAACAATCAGCGCACGTTCAACATAAGGGGACATCAGCGAGAGAATCAAAGCATACCTTGAGGAGCTCGGGTGCCTTGGGGCGGCGCGACCTATCCTGCGTGCAGAGCCGAATGAAATCCAGCAAGGCAAAGCTGCAGCCGTTCGGCAGCGCGAGGGCGGTTGTGCGTAAGTGTTCGGCGGTGCGGCCTAGGGCGTAGATATCGACCTCACAGCCATATCCACCGGGGAGCTTCATCTGGGTGTCCATGTACCACGGTGTGCCCCATATCCTGGTCGCACGGGCCCTGGGCGAATCGAGGACGGTAGAGAGACCAAAGTCGGCTATGTTGCACAGGAGACGTCAGCGCTGAGGAAGGAGATGGATCAGGAAGATGCATAGCTTACCGATCTTGACATGGCCTTCACGGGTCAGAAGAACGTTCAGAGGTTTGATGTCGCGATGAATTACACCGCGTTCATGGATGTACGCAAGGCCTTCCAAAATCTAATCAATAGCGAACGAGTTGAGCGCCGGAACCACACCATAAGAAGGTAACCTGAAGACATACTTCTTTGAGAATATGTGCAATATGCTCTTCCTTCAGACGCTTCGCGTTCAGGTCAACGAACGACTGCACGGAGCCACCCTCGGCGAGTTCGAGCACAAGGTCGACAAAGGTACCGTTGGGGATATTGAACGCGCGGTAAAGGTTGATGACACGGGGGTGGTGGAGCGACCCCGTGATAAAGATCTCGTTTTCAGCGAGGTGCCGATCGATTCCACGGGTGATAGGATGAATTTGGTGCTTGATCATCTTCAGAGCAAAGCGCAAGCCGGTCTTGCGGTCCTTGACCAACGAGACTCTGCCAAAAGTTCTGATAGTAAAGATAATTAGCATACTACGAGGAGAAAGAGGCGAATAAGGGAGACATACCCTTGGCCGAGCACCGCGATGGTAGTGAAAAGTGTGTTCGAGTCTTCCGCAGTGACGGCATTGAGGGGTTCATCCAAGGGAATAAACGCCTCGAGAGCATGGGTCACAGCCGACTGGGATAGGTTGTTGGCGACGCCAGCGTCGCGAGCGGGATTAGAAACGCGCGGCTCCAGGTCACGTCGAAGAGGGCGCGCCAGCGCGGGGAAAGCACGATAAACGCCCGTGTTGCGAGCAGGGATAGGGGCACGCGGCTCCAGGCCACGACGAAGAGGAGGAAGAGGGAGCGCCGGCACGTTGAAAGCGAAAGCACGTCGAGGTGCATGTGGCTCCGGGCCACGTTGAAGAGGGAGTGCCTGCACTTGCGCCTGCGCGCGGAGACCAGGAGCAGCGTGGGGTACAACAAGGCCAGCTTGCCGTACGATATGCGAGGGTTGAGCAGGGCGTATTTCGCCGCGAGGCACAGCACGGCCAGAGGTGGATGGGGTGAATTTATAGAAGGCTTGGCAACGAACAGCCGGGGTCTGCGGCGGGAGTTGACGTTTTTTCTTCACCTTAGGCGCTTTCTGTTTATTGCAGAAGTGGGGATAGAAAAACGATTGAAAGAAAAAGCGGAGGATCATTGCGAGGCAGGCGATGGCGGTACCAAGGATAGGATGGGCATCGAACCAGCAAAGGAGGCGCTTTCCCCAGCGCACGAAACGGTGTAGCAGCAAAAGCAAGGCCGGGGCATTGGCTGAGGGAGATGGGTTGGTAGCAGGAGCGGTGGAGAAAGGAGGCCCGGCGACTGTGGAGTGCGTTGGTGTAGCAATCGTAGTCGTATCGTGTTTGACGACGTGATCGTAAGTAGAAGCAGCGGTCGTATATGGTGGAGCGGTCGAGAAATTAGCACTTGTGAATGGCGAAGCAGTTGGAAGAATGGATGAAGCAGTATTATCGTGAGCTGTGCTGGACTCGACACGGTTTGTTGGAGCAATGGCGGAAGTTGATGAAGATGATGAGGTCGGAGTCGCCATGGGACCGCTCTCGACAATAGGACGTGGTGCATAGAGCACGCCTTGCAGCGAGACGTGCTTTTGTTCCTCGGGAAAAAGAACGAGGGAGATGCCAGTCGTGTTGTACGTGAAGGTTTCCATGCCGTAGATATAAGGATTAGGCTTTGGAGTAGGTTTGAAGAATGAGGGCATCCAGTCGGGGATGGACTCATCCAGATTATCGATGATTTCGTTAAAGAGAGCAACAATGTCCTCGCGCTATCAAACCAAAAGTAAGTCATGATCACGGCGCACAGAGACGGATATAATTGCGAGGCGCACCATTTGAACGAACCCCAGGCGCACCATCAACACCCTCAACGAATCCGAGATATCGCGTGCCAAAGCGTACCATCCATCGTCCCCGGTAATGATGATGGAAAGGCTATTGACATTCAGATCGGCGGTGTCCGAATTCTGGAGTGGCAAAATGGACGATTAGTATCTACACGCGATGAGCCGACGGCAACACACGTACCGTGGTGGCTCTGACGTTGTACTCGAGGTTCATGCAATGCTCGAGGCAAAATTGTACCTGCGCGTGGAGAAGTGAGAAAACAGCCAAGAGCATGAAAAGCTGGCTGCTTACAGCGCGCAGATGCTGGAGAAACCTGTCGTGTTCTATCAGTTCTCCCCAAGGAGGGACGTAGACGGCCTGCAGAGACGCACGGGTCAGTGAGTAAGGGCAATTGATTGAAAGGCAAAGAAAGCGAGGGCGCGCACCAGGTCCTTGAACACGGTCTGGTCGTTAACCTCCTCCAGAACAGCAGCTGCCACAGTCGCGCTGTTACGGGCGCGTGGGGACTGGAAGCACGGACGGACGCTCTTGAACGGACTGAGCGCTCGCTCGACTGCCGTGCGGGGAATGTACATGAACACTAGGGCCCTCGTGATTGCGCTCGCGAACGGGCAGAGGGGAAGCATATCGAGGCTGACTTCGGGGCAAGTACAGGGCGAGATGACTGGAGAGAAGAAAGAAAAAATGGACGCGTAACAGGATTATTATAAGCGCACCCATTGCTTATTTGCTGCTGTCGTGCTATCGAGGGACGCGTTGTGTACGCGCCGGTTGTTTTGGCTGAGCTTGTTTGCACTTGGCACGACCGAAAGAGGAAGGGTGCGTTTGATGGCCGCGCGGGGTGCTGCGTCATCGCCGACGAGCGCGGACGCGCTGGCGATGAGGAAGGGGCAGACCATCGCTGGGGGGCGTCGAGGGCGAGGGGACATGGACGTTCTGCGTCTGCAGACGGGGCCTCTTTATCCCGTTTTCCCCAGCGTCGCCGTGACATGACATGTGCAGATGACAGCGCCGTGGCCACTTTGGGCGCCATTTCCGCCAGACCGCTGATCTTCGATGTGTGATCACCGTGATTGAAGCGGAGTGCAAAGTGTTCATTGTTTGTCGAGCCTTTGGCACCGGACGCCTCGATCGCACCAGTGCCAATATTGAGATTCGTACTACTTACCAGTAATTATCTACTTTGGTCCTTCAAAGCTTCAAATTTCAGCACCAGGTCTCCTTGAGTTCAACTACCTTGACTCTTATGTCGACGACAAGTTGGGCTGCGCGCGCGGTGGTGCGGGGCAATATTAATGCGTGGTCGCGTCAGGGAGTGGGAAGCTGTTCCCCCTATCTATTGACGATCGCAGACGAATGGGCCTAACGATACACATTGACCTCAGTGGATACATACGAGTTCTTATATCTGTTTTGAAGCCATTCATATACGAACGAGCGAACGATTGCACCGAGGTTTGCGCCAATATGCTGTTGATAGAGGAGCGATAACCTTGGGTGACAATCTACCTGCTGTGCTATAGGCGAAAGAGCAACGCCTGGACGACGTCAAATCGAACACGAAACAAACGAATTCATTTTTCGGACGTATGGTGGCCACGGGCGACAGCGCTAGCTTGACTGACATAAAAGAAGTTCCACGCTACCATCACTGCATCGACAGGGCTGATTAATGGGCGAGCTGATGCAAAAATTCCGGGGGGCAGCCCATGAATGGTCATAGGCTCGAAATCGCACGGATGCGGACGAAGATCTACCGCCGAGCGTCGGGCAAGCCGTCCCGGCCTAGACCTGTCGCTAGTGTTTATCGTAGTTCCAACTCAAATAGAGACAAGCGTACCAAGAGTCCTGCTGCTGTTCATGATTACGACGGCACCAGCCCTTGCCATCGAGTACGCGTTGGGAGACCGCGACCAATCCAAGTATTTCACAGCCTCGCGGCCAAAGAGATGCGAATGCATTGTGTGGCTAGCGAAGGACTCCGGCAGTAGTGCAACAGCATCAAAGTCGATAATGCATGACTTGCCGTTCTCATCGAGGAAGAAATGGCTCTTGTCCATGTCGGACTGGGTGGAGATGATCTTGTCATCGCTAAAATTCATTTTCGCTGGCCTGCAGCGAGCCGGGATCCATTCAAGAGCCTAGCTCGATTTACAGTTAGCGGCCGCCGATTGATTAGGAAGGCACACCAGCGTGAACGCACCTTGTTCATGTAGTTCCGCAAGGCCAGCTTACTCGTGAAAAGCAAAGGGGCCTTAGCATCCTTGAACAATCGATGGCGAGCGGGGCCGCTACCTGCTAACCCAAGCGTGAGGCCGGCGGGGGCGGGGACACTGGCAAGGCATCGTAGGGCGTCGGCAACTTATTTGTGGGCATCATCGGCTGATGTGGTGTTTGCACGAGATACGCCATCGACCCTTCGGCGGTGAAGTAGTCCACAACCTCGGGAACACGTGGCGCGCCTGGGCCATCAACCGTCATGCCGTGAATGTACTTCTGCGTCCCGTACTCAAAGCGCAGAGAGCCGTGGCCGTTGTATTTTATGAGATACGACTTGTAAACTACCCAGCGTTTGGAATCACGTTTCCACATGTCAAAAGTTTCATCGTGAGATTTGCAGGGCGAGGTGATCGCTTCTCGATCAGAGGGTGTGATAGGCGACATCACGAGGTTCAGGCCTGATGCATGGGTAAGAATAGCAGACCGAAAGAAGACTGTACACGCACGAGGTTGCAGATTATAGGCCACAGCAAAGATCGAGGAGGGTTATGGTAAATGGAAAAGAAGCGGGAGAGAGATGTGAGTCATCCCTCACAGAATTTGAGTCAGTAAGCTCTCGCTATCGCATGGCGCTTAAAATTGCGGCTAAAGCGTGACGCGTGACAGGATGAAAGCTGGACAAGGCCGGATGCATCAAGGCTGCGGACTCAACACCATAGTTGATGTCCGGATGGACCACGCAATGGCGCAATTTTTCATGAGCACTCATCATACTGCGCAGAAAGGACTCACGCGTTAATGTGAGAAATCGAGATACATACCCAGTCGCAAAGCCACGCGTTGCGTGAAGGGTGGGTTTGATGCGCTTTCATTTTAGGCGTGAAAGCCTCTTCAACCTCGAGATGAACGGAGGGGATGGGGAGGGCGAATCGCAGGGCACCTGCACAAGTCGGGACGGACTTGATCTAGTCAAGCTGATGTCGGTGAGCGCTTTCATTGGGAGTGAAAAGTGACCACGTACAGTGAAGGTCTGAAATGCCACAAACCCTCTAGGCTTCACATCGCAATTTCCGCAGTATCTCGGCCTGTTCGAATAAGACCGAGTTTGACGGCCTTTGTTGTACCTCCTCCGTGTTTCTCCCACTTCCGATGACACGATTATTGGGATTTCGTGCTTCGCCGAGCATACTCGAGGTGTTTCTCACCCCGAGTAGCGAAGTCATCTTGAGCGCTTAGATAGCACTGCGGGAGCAAAATACCAATGTGGAAATTGATCGGCCCAGCACAGCGTCGGACGATTCATGACGCAAAGGTATCTCCCTCCTCAAGGTACTATCAGCCTGACCACTTATCGGCGTGTCAGAAAATGCAACATACCCCCGACGATCCGTACGAGATATGGGGCTGTGCCAGTGACATAATCAAATTTAAGTCTCCGATTGAACGCTTTCCACCACAGCTTCGGTTGCCTATCGATTTTGATCTGACACGCACCCTTCATTTCCCAATGCAGCCACCCATTCTCGATGAACTATCCGCTGAACCGACAACTAAATGTAACCAATGCCACAAGTCAAAACCGGCTACTTCATTTCCGTTTAGTCGACGAGGAGCTGGCAAAGGGACTACACGCGCAGCTTCTTGCCAAACTTGCACCAATCAAAGGGATGATAGGAAAAAAAAGCAGGATGCTCACTCATTGCCTGCTATTGAGCTTGAGCAATTTATTGATGTTCTCTCAGAGTACTCAGCAGTTATTTCAGGTGTATGTGATCTGGAAGCACGAGTAGCAACACCTGCTGGCTCCGAGGGAATTTCGAGTAAAGATCTTGCCACTATTTTTGTAGGAAGGATCTCCGAAGCATTGTGCTACCACTTTAGGTCAGTATTGTGTTATCTTCAATTATGTACGGATACTGACATCATGCATATAGCTATCGCAATAAGTGTCACGACCTTGACATGCTGCGTGCCAACTCCAGACCTCCGCTCTGCTCCTACCCAACTCCGGACTCCGGACTAGGCGCAGCCACCACTCCATGCCCCTCCTTACCCTCCGGAGCGTCCGGAGTTTGCCCTATTTCTCCGACTAGCCTTGGACCAGTATTCCCAGTGTGCGGGCTTCTGCCCGAACCCCTTTCCATTGTTCCCTTGCTTCTTTCCCTTACGTCCATACATTCCTTGCTTCTCCATTCATTGGTTTTGACACTCCTATTTCCATCCTTCATGTATATATACCAGCTGCCCCCTTAGGGGTGCAGCAGAGTTAGTATCTCGTCTTTCCCCCCATCAGTCCTCGCCCAGCAGCGACTCCTGAGTCTCCGTCCCCATTCCTGTCGGCTCTGGAAGTCAGACGTCCTCCTCCGTGTGTCCGGACCCTGAGGATCCTCCGTTCCCACTCGGACCTTGTCCGGACCCTTTCGGACTTGCACGACTCTGACAATAAGCACATCTTCACCTCATCTCCAGGGACCATCTCATTTCGGTATCACTGCTGAGGACGGGCAACGCCCTATGAAACCCTGTGCACGACGCGACCTATGTGACATAAGCCAGATGCAAGGATCGGCTCAATCGATCCATAGTAATCAATGGTCAAGCCACGGTCAAGCTGCGTGTCGAGAGCACGGGCAGCCCAGTAGCTTGAATTTAAGCAGTACAGAGTATGTATTAGGTGGCGGAAAGGATGCAGCGATAACAGAACACAATAACATACGACCTAAATAATAAAATGAATATATTAAATATTAAAAAAATCGCCTTCCTCATCGGAGTAATCCTCGCGCGCAAACTCATATTCCAAAACCACAGTGGCTTTGACAATTTCAGCCTCGTCTTCGTTAAGGTTTTCCCCTCTGGCCTTGCGCTCTGCTTGACGTTCCCACTCCGATCAGTGCCTGTACCATGAGCTCCTTGTTCGTGGTCTTGCATTTCTGCGGTATCTCCTTGTCAAATTGCCAGTGCCAATTGAGCTCCTTCATCAGCGGTTTATTCTAGTCTGGGTTATATTTGATGTTCTGGATGTCTGTGCGGGGCTTCATCTGTACTTTCTGGCAGCGGCAGCACGGCGTGCTGCCACCGCCTCATTCCTACTCTTTTGCATCTGAACGTCAAACGCGGCCTGGATCTTGCGACACTTGGCTGCTCTCTTGCTGGCGTCGCGCTCTCTGGCCATCCTTCTCAGGTGCTCCCAGTCCTCCTTCCCTGAACACAGTCGAATGAACGCGGCTGTATTGTTCTTGCGATAGATGGCGCGTGTGTTGGGCCTGTAGCTCCTCCACCTCCGCCTGCAGCTCCTCAGCTTCTTGATAAGCGGTGGCTTCTATTGCTTCAATCTTTCGCAGAGTCTCTTGTTTTAAGCTAGCGATAATCTCTGTGGCTTGGGAGCGCACTTCCTCAAGCTCTTGAACCGCCTTTGCTTCACCTTCAAACGCGCGCGCGCGTGCACACTTGCTGATGAACTCACCGTCAAATTCAAGCAAGTCTCTTCTCAGGTGGTCAAGGTGCTCGAACTTTGAGAGGAGCTGTGTGACTTCCTCTGGAAGTCGCCACCACACTGCTTCAACCCCTCCAGCTCCTTTCGCATGAGCTCCAGTGGTGACGGTGCTACCGGCGCGGAGGTATTCAATGAAGGTGTCGGTGGTTGAACATGTGTTTTTTTGTGGTTGGACTTCAGCTACCCAATCTGCGCATCCGAGCGAGGTTTTTAATACACCATGGCATTGCAAAAACTTTGCATAGCGATGAGCTGCGATATACTTTCCACCCAAGCGTAAAGGTTGAGCCTGCTTAGGTAAGCCCATTTGTCCTGATTTGGTAGTCACACATCCACTTTGGCACACTCGACTGCAACGAGCTTCAGGCTCGGCAGCGTCAAATTTTTATGCTTTTATCAATCGGAATATTCCCGATAGATTGTGTTTATCAATATGTCCAAGGAAAATATACTTAATTCCCCCTCTATTGCTCCGAAATGCGCGTACCTGAATTTCAAAAATTTTGAATTTTGAATTTTTGGGTTGGACAGTTAAAAGTTTTATCTACCACTAAAATACAGGCCATATATCCATTTAAAATCATGTAAAATGCTCTGTGCGAAGCCTGAAGCTCCTTGACTGTCTTGCGCGACCCTCCAGGACCCTCTGCTTGAGCTGGCTCAACTCGCCGGAAGCAAATCCTGTGCACAGGGTTTCATAGGGCGTTGCCCGTCCTCATCACTGCGCGCAAGACAAAAAACACCAAAAGGAAGGGAAGAGGGTCCCTAATGTAGAAAAGCGTCGAGATAGGCAGAAAATGGCCTCATTTGAATGCCAAAGTCAAGTCACAATTTGCATTGCCGATAGCACTCCACATTATGCAGATATTACCGTTCGTCACCAACAGGGTCATGTGCCTTATTGTGATGTTTCCCTGCCCGAAGATGTGAAGGATTTAGTCCGGAACTCCCTTGACAAGACACCAGTCCAGGTTTGCATGGCGACATAATTCCTTTTGTCTACACAACTCAAGCCCTTTTCAACAGATCTGGCGTGAGATTATTCAGAATCACCCTAGCCCAATTAGCTTCAATCACAAACAGGTGTATCAGCTTTGGTATAGCCTGGTTCGAACTCAATGGACATTGGATGTCAATGAAGTCCGCTCTGCCGAGAAGCTGCTGTCTAAGCTAGGAAAAGACCCAACGCTTGGGAGCTTAATCTTTGACAGGGTTGATATTGAAGTCCCTGATGGGCTTTCTGCCATCGCCTTTTCTGTGCCAGCTATGCTAGAAAAATGGGGTGTCCAGATCCAAGAAATTGCCCTAGACTCTGCCTGTGAGCAGACAAATTTATCGGAGCAGTGTCTTATGTATTGACTGCTCCTATTCTGCAGGGGGAACAAACAGAGGAGGCTACGAGATTTTTGCACTACTCGGCGAGGCATATGGTTCAGGACTACCCTTAGGTTATCTCCTCACGAAAACAGTTGATAAAGCGGCACCAAACTCAAAGAAGCGGGTGCTGGAACAGTTCTTGGCACACTTTCGAGATGAGCACGGGCTCAATGTCAAGTTCACCCTTTCCGACAAAGATTTTGCTGAGATTGGAGCGTGTCACACAGTTTTCCCCAGGGCGAAGCACCAGCTTTGCTTCTGGCACTGTCTCAAGGCCGTTAAGAAGCGGTTATCAATCTTGCGGCGGCAGCCCGCACACTATAACTCGGCACAAGCAAAGCAAGAGTTTAAATTTATTGACGAGCAGTTTGTGCTGGTGGCACAGCGGTCGGATTCTGCACCAGTGAGTAGATCTCATTCCTTATGCCAATATCTACTGACATGCAGAACCAGAAAATACCCGTGGCGAGGAAACCCATTCCACACGACATGAGTCCAGCACCCCAGCATGCTGTGGAAGCGCATGCAGCCAGCATCTCCGAGAACAGACCCCGCCGGATAACCATCCGACTGCGTGGCGAGATTGTACGGATGATTGATCGTGGCCGCGTGGATGCTGGTGCTGGCGCAACTTGTGAATTTCAGCCAGACAATACTGAAGAGAGCGAGGAGATGGGCATTGGCGAGGATGGCGGTGGTACAGAGTCCGAGCCCGAGGATGACCTGCTTCGAAATATTGAGAAGGAAATTGGCGACTGCGAAAATGACACTGACACGGAGGATGCCCCCGATTGGGAGTTCGAAGACGGCGAGACGAGATCTAAGGACCCCCGCTACACCTTTTGCCCGGCCCCTCACCGCGCAGATGTTCTTCGACTATTTGCCAATCACTTCTGTCGACACCCTATATTTCCCACCCGCCTAGGCACACCTTGCTCCGCCGCATCAATCCGTGCATCAGCTGCCAAAGAGATGTATGAGCACTGCACGCGGAATGGCCTTACTGAGGTGTGGGCATATATGTGGACTAATTGGTACTCACCTGAGCGATGGGCACTTTGGTCGCGTTCCACCTCACCCCGTCTCTCACGGCTCCGCACAACAATGACGGTCGAAAATCACTGGAAACAGCTCAAACACCATTACCTTCAGTTCACGCACCGTCCTCGCCTCGATCACGCCCTCTTCATTATCTGCACACAGGCCATCCCAGCATTCATTGCCCAGGCTGCAACCCTCGAAGACGCGTATCGAATGGGCCGTGCAAAGAAACTCACCACGTTTCAAACTGCATTCAAAAAGGCATGGCGGCAGAAAGCGGCCGCGAAAATCAACACCTTGGTATATACAACATCAGTCGCTGCATGGCAATGCAATTGCGGCGCACAGGCGACGGATGCTCACCATTTGTGCAAGCACCTCGTGCAAGCCATTTCGCCGCCGCCTCCCTCATTTTTCTCTGAGATTATTCGACGTCGCACGGTACCATTATACCGGCACCGGCACCTGCACCCAATCGGCCTTCCGGCTGGTACATATATTCGCGATGGGTCAATTACGGATGGTGATGACCATGAGGGAGTTGGTGGACATACATTGTTGGGGAGTACGGGCGAGATCGGCGAATTAGGATGGCGTGAAGTGATTTCAGGTGAGGCAAAGGAAGCTTTGTTGAAGCGGCGGCGGGTCTTCTCGGGCGAGAGTGAGCATGTTCTCACATGACATCGACTGGACACGGAGGATGGAGACGGCGATCCAGGGGAGGCGGACACGAGCGGAATTGAGGAGGTAAGCGCATATCATACAAAAGAAAGTTGGTGTATATACATTAACGCTCACTCACACGATAGCTAGCTATACTGGAAATGTCCCTTGTTACACTGCTCGGCAAATTCGAAGGGGTTGCAAGCCTTTTCCGCAGTCAGTTACCGCACAGAAACGAGATCTGGATGCGAGGGATAAGGGAGGTATTGGACGCGAAGCTGGAAGGCAAGCTGGACGAGGTATTAAAGGCCGTGAGAGATTTTGAAAATAATGGCAGGAGTCGTACGTGGGCAAGGACGGCGGGAGAACAGAGGGCGAGTCGCATAACGATGGGTCTTCAACTCGATTCGACGCAGATTTTACCGAGAGTTTGCCAGGGCTGTTGTACTTGTACGCACGACGCTGCATAGTCTCGTTGCCGACGCTGTGCCGGCTTATGTCATTGGCACAGCCCCTTATCTCGTACCGATCGTTGGGGGTATGTTGCGTTTAGTTCGGCGTGTCGTTGGGGCGACAGAGGCGGAGACTTCGGGTGGTGGGGGAGTGCTTGGCGTGTTCGTGTTACTAGCGCTGATATCCGCTGACTGCGTACTGTCCGTGGAAAGTTTTTGTAGCAAGGAATACCTTATAATAATTTGCCACAGTTACGTTTCCACCTTGAGTGATAGAAAGGGAACAATTATAGAAATTTGGGGAACATCAACGCAGAGAAAGCACCGAAGGGGTGCAGCAATTTGACGGTTCGTACCAGCTAGGTGGGAGCTTCAGGCCATAGATCTGAGCAGCGAGGTTAGGACTCGATTGTATACAACAGCCGGGCTCTTTTCGATCATAAATTACTCGTCCGAAGCGACGCCGCACGGTGGACACCGGTAAGCAATCGGTATCAGCGGAGTCCGCGTGGTCAGCGCTAAAAGCAGCAAGTATGAGGCACAAGGATATCTCTTTGAGAAGTGGCATCCGCATAGTGATGGGCATGAAGGAAAAAATAGAGTCTGTTCAAGGTCACAGTCGTGAGCCGTATCTTGAGGTGGATCAGCAGAGCGAGAGATCCAGGTTTGCTGACCGGGATCTCAAGTTAACCTTCACAGATTTGGATGCATGCACGAGACGAAGAATGAGCAGCACTGGTAAACTAGTCATAGAGCACTCGGTCTGCATAAACTGGTACATAGAGGGCATTATCCGTGAACATTCACTAGCTGGCCTGCGAGGATAGACGAAAACGAATCTAGATAGCTATAGGCTGCGGGTATGGGCTGCTTGAAGGGCTAAGGCTTAAGCGCCCAATTTCCGTTTAATGGACTAAAGGAAGCGGCGAGGTAATCCCTTGGCCATGCAGTTTGTGTTTACCTCTCCAAATGATAGTTTCTCTGGGGCGACACGATGGAAAAGAATGTGCAAGCCTTACGACGGGTAGCGTAGCAATTGAGATCCCATAGATTTTATACCAGGGACGTAGACCGTGCGCTATAAGGCCTAAGGTGCGAGCTTGAGGCCAATAAGATATAGATGACGAGAAGGGACTGCCAGTAGTACTCTGATCAAGACGTTGTCAAAGTTGAACGCTCTGGACGTTGAGCGCTAAGTGCCGAGTCCACCATCTTACATAATGTGGCTGTGAGGGCAAACAAGGACAAACGAGTGGGCCCTTTGAGCTCTACACAGCTGCACCGGTTAGGGGAAATAATCATGAGAGCCATAGTCGTATGAAATTCAGAGCACGCCCATATGATAGTCAAGTTTTATGACTAGGATTTTTTCTTCAAGACCCCCAATCAGATGGATATCATATGAGGGCTCATACGATTTTTGCTGTGTATTGATGCCTGCGTGAGGCCTGGTTAATCCAGCTTTTGCGTCACATTTACAGCAGGATGGTCTCGAATCGACTGGTAGAATTGGGCAGTATGCTAGGTAACCGTAGGGTTTTTATACATAGCCAGATAGAATACGGATAGTAAGGAAGCTGGTAAGCATGAAAACCGCCGCGCATGCGATTTTTCGCTGAGGAACTAGGCGCTGGCTCCTCCTGGTGCAAAGAGACCCGCAAATTGGGAGTGGTGAGCTGACGTGCGAGTGTCTA
>KL198076.1:11516-42706 GCA_000697705.1 Botryobasidium botryosum FD-172 SS1
CCCCAATTTCCAAGCATTTTTAGACCTTCAGGCATATGACATAGGTGGTTTTTGCCCATTTTAGTCCTCATACCTCTGCCCAAAATTGCACCATTTTTAGACTTTCCAGCACCAGACATCTGAAAATTTTCCCCAAAATTAGGAGATCCAGCATATCACATTTCCTAGGGCTTTCCAGCGTCCTCATCTCCTGTGTGTCTGGACCCTTAGGAGTTCCCTATTCCCACTCAGACCCTTTCCAGACCCTCTTGGACCTGCACACCTCTGACACATGTAAAAAACAGAATCCTCTGTTCAAAAACAGAGTTAAAAATGGACACAGGTCCATTTTTGAAGGACCAGGCAGACTCAGTCTATTTTTTACACATAGTTTCCATTTTTTATGCATAGTTTCTGTTTTTTATGGGCTGTTTTTTACTCAGTGCTTGAGTAGTGGTCCTTCTATTGAGTCCACTCCCATTTTCCACATCCTCTCAGCTGACCTTATTGTCTACCTCACAGTTCAGGCTCAGTCCTCCTGCTTCACTTATCACATCCTCTTGTCAGCCAGTGAACCAATCACCACACTGTTACAGCTATAGAAAAACACCCCAAGGCCAAAAATATACAAAAAGGGCTAATGTATCATGTTTTACACCAATTTTTACCATTTTGGGATTGGACATTGATAAGCATTAAGAAGGGTCTGTAACATCCCCTAGCCTAAAACACAGTCCTACTTCTCTGTGTTGAGCATTGGGAAATCTTTGCAAAAATTTGACCTTTCAGCATGTAACTTTCCCTAGCATAAACAAGGGTCCTGCATCCCCAACTCTTTCATGCTCATCTCAGGCAATGCATTAACAAGACAGATTGACAAATCTCCAACAAAAAAGCTTTGTATCTACTGGCCATACACATATTGGTATCCCCCTTCCATACTAACAACACTACTGGTTCCTTCAAATCCTGGTCCACCAGCAGCTTGATCAGCTGCTCAGATTAAAGTAGCATCCAGTTAGATATTTATGAGGGGCCAGGGCACAATTAAATCACATGCTTACTGATTTGGTTCCTCAGAATAATCTCCACAAGTATACCCTTGAAAGTAGGACTGGCAAGATCTTGGAAGACATGATCTATCTCTGCCTGTACTTGCTCTGCCTTGCCTGAGCCAACATAATTGGCCCATGAGAGTTGAAGACACTCTGTGTCTACTACCCCAAGTTTGATCTGGAAGGCATTTGCAGCAACAATTACAGCAGCTAAAAATAGACAGTGTTAATAAAAATTACTGTCCATTTGGTATACATACCTGCACCATAATTCAGGGCTTGCAGAGGGGGATCCAAATGGTCCAGAAACTGAAAGCATATTAGCAATTGGCTGTGTTCCAATCATAACACAATCCTGACCATATGATTGCCCTGATGGCCCAGGACACCCAGAAAAATATTTGCAGCATTTACCTTGGACAAAGTAAACATGACACATGGGTATCATTAGGGAGAATAGGGGCATTTTGTGAAAAATGGTCATTAAGGTGAAATTAGGGAAATGAAACTGAGAAACTCACAAGCTGATACAAGTATGATATATATTACATAAGTGTAGTAAGCAGTGGATGATTTCCAGGTGGCAGAATGTTACTAACAGCCTATGAAGGGGAATATTATTGATAAGCTGACTGTGAACATTTCAAGGATGCTAAGATTCATACACTCTAATAAGGAAGGTCAGCAGAGCACTGCATGCAAAGCCCAGAAAATACTAACTTTCTGTCAAGCCCAGGAGAATTGCAATTGCAGTAGAGTATGAATCAGTACAGCACATGGAATAGCCAACACATGCTACCCACACCCTGTTGAGGATAGACCTAGGACATGCATTAATTGATACAGTAGCAACTAGCAAGTAAGAACTCTCTCACAGGCTAAAAACAATCAGAATTTTGAATGGCAAGATTGTTAGGTGTGGTCCAAAGCAGGCAATAGATACTCACAGCCTGGTCAACATGGAAGCAGTAATACTAAGTAACTGTATAAAAATTTGGCATAAAATGCACTCACAGGCTGGAAAAGTTCATATCAAACACATTGGTGATCTTGTCAAAAAATTTGTGGATAGCCAAACTCTATCAAGTAATATACCAATGAGAAAGAGCAGGATATATGGCAAAGAAATATTAAACTCACAACCTGAGCAGGCACAGCATATGATAACAATATAAGTACAGCAAGGAAAATATATAAAACAGAAACTATCCAAACCTTCTGGAATAAATAATCTGTGTTGTTAACAGAATTTATGGTTTTACATGTGATATGACATGCCTTGTGTTTCTGTGCCCAATGATGCAAGGCACCATGCAGAAGTACTATAAGGCACCTTGGTCGAGTGCCCTACTGGGACTCAGCTGGATGAAAACAACACAGGATTATAGCATGTACTCACATCCTAAGTGTTGGGGGGGGGGGGGGGGGGGGGGGCATGATGTATCACAATCTTGACATACTAAACCAAGCTACTCACATGCTATAAATAAAGAATCAACATGGTTAGGACTTGGGATCAATGCTAAGTGGATGGAGCTCCCCACCTGTAAAACATCAATAGTTGATGATTGAAACAGGTATCATGCATGCAATAAAACATACCTCCTAAAAAACACACAATAAATGGTGATTTCTATATGAGCTCATCAGGTACCCACCTCCTGTCAAGTATATTTAGTATCAGTCATAGCATATTACACAGCAAGCAAGAGGAGCCTCTTACATCCTAGAAATCATAAAATAGTATGGGTAGAATGCTTTATGCTAATGGAGTAAATAAGACACCTACAGACTATCAAACAACAATGGTGATAGTGGTCAGCAGCATGTGGCATAGCTCTAGGTCACACACTTACATCCTTGACAATACAGAGTGAATGAGTGGTTTGAAAGGTGCATGTGAAAGGGGTTCACCATATTACTCACCAGCTGGAGAGCACAATAAACAGCAGGATAATGAGCACATGAAGGCAACAAAACAAGCTAATACTTACTATCTGATCATCATGAAAGAATAGTTAGGGAAAACCACCAATGATTCAAGCCAGGGAAATACCCACTTGCTGTTGAATTCAAAGTGATATAAACACAGTACAAAAGCAGTAGAATTCACAACTCACATCCTGTAGATTGCATGAATCATTGGTCAGGATATGAGAGCTGCTGGTAGAACTGAGATATACTCACATTCTGAAATGAGATAATATGCTGTCAAGTTATTATATGATTGACTTGGGAGAAGCAACATACATTCTAATAAGAGTAATGATCAGCATTAGACTACACAAGGTTGAGCTCAACTACATACCAACTATCAAAAGATTTTAAATGTTTAGATGAACAAGTAATTATATGTGGTATTTCTTACTGTCTATAAAGGTGGGATAAATTCATGTAACAGGTGCATATTTTTGACAGGGATTGCAACAGACACTTACATCCTATTGGGTAATTTGCATATCAACATGAGTGATGAGAGGGTAAATATACAAATTAATTTGAGCTTTACCTCCTAAGGGTAACATATTACTGTTTAATTAATATGAAGTGAAGACCGACATTTGGTAACTACTCACTCGCTATTGGGCCCAAGGATATTAAGTTACGAGCTGTATTCCCCAGAAAAGAGAATGTAAACAAACCTAGTTTCCGAAGTAAAGTCGGGTATTTGAGCACTCATCAAGAGAGGGAAACAACTGTATGCAAACCCATATATACGGAAACCACCTAAAAATCTTGGCGATGAACTCGTTATTGGGCTCGAACTCTTCGTACGAGTTTTCTGTCAACGACAGATGGAGTATCCTTCAGCTTATCGATGTAAGATCCGCGAGGGTTGGGCCACAAACCTCTCAGGCCCAGATTTTTCGCGGTCTCGATAATGCCTCCCCTGAATAAACGCCTATTAGCGCCGATTTTTGAAGAAACACCGCACTCATACCTTTCCACGGCAGTCTTTATGCATAGCTCCACGTTGCTGTGCTGCACCATAGCCAACAGCACCTTAAGAGCACCATCGTCCAAAGATTCCGAAGTACTTTTGATGAGCTCTGACGTTGCGTTTTGGATATCATCCGGCATATTTTTCATGTGCATATCTGTGCCCATAGTTGTGCCCGTCAGCAACAGTTCGGATGTAGGTACGGGGCGACTTACTTCGCATACAGACGACGGCTTTAGGGGGATGGCGTTGCTCGCGGATCAAGGGCAGGTGGGTCCGCTGGAATTCCCTCGTGGCGTATTCGGGGGCCTCAGCCTGCGCGTCCTTGAGCGACATGCCTTGATTAACAAGTGCCGTACAGGCGTCAGCGTCGAGCGCGTCGCATTTGGTGAAAATAGCAATGACGGGCACTTCGATATACTCAGCGTCGGCGCACAGTGAAGGGTTGTGAATGTGCATTACCTTTGCCGGTGTCAATCTCCTGGAAAAATTTCTGCTCAGCCCTGGTCAAGACCCTGTTACTGTCGGCGGGAAAGCAGTACCTAGATTCAAAGGAAGAAATGTGTGAGCTCGGAACATCCACGGTTAGCCTATGGCGATACCATATGGCATGAAGCTGCCTGTCAATAGACCCCTCAGTTGCTCGGCGCTGTATAAACCTCCTGATCAAATCCAGCTCAGCGACTGTGCCCGCTTCAATCGCGGGGGAATCATGAAAGATGAATCCTTGGTTGCTTGGGAACACCAAGGATTCCTCGATATCATGGATTCCTCGCTGAGAGAGGTATGAGCACATCTGATCGAGAAGGCAGGCCTCAAACACAGCTACGCACCGTCGTAGTGGGGTCGATGCGACTGGCTTGGTTCGAGCGAAAGGGATAAAGAATCGATCTCTTCCCGAGCTGATATGAGCAAAGTAGCCAAGCGTAAGCCTACGATGGCTAGCTCTACCTCTACCTGAAAGTCTCACCTTGCGACCATCGCGACTGTAGACATCGGGCTCCTCATCAGTGCCACAGATGGCTCGCAGGATCGTCGTTTTCCCCGAATTCGCCCGCCCGATGATGAGAATGCGAAATCTCTGTGGTCGGTTGACTGAAGCTACGCTGGATCGATCAGCGTACATGGCTGAGTTGCTGCGTGCGGGGTATCTCGAGGTCATAGATCTTGATGGATGAAGGTAAGGACAAGGCCCTGCGTGCGCGGCGTGCCATATTCCCACCGCCACAATAAGCGAACAAATCAAGAATAAGCTGTTAGTATATACCTGTTTTGTTCTACTTTCTGACGTCCACGAACAAATTGCTCTTGTGGTATTGCTAGTAAATCCCTTAAGATAAAGGCTGTGATCGGGATATTCGAGAGGGCTTGAGAGGGATCAAGCTTGAATCTCCAAGCTATATATATGCCTGATATAAGGAGTCTCATTCCACGTATTCGCAATACCATCATCATTCTAGCCCGCGGATTCTATAACTCAGAGTACGTAGTATTGTGGTTTATTTCATAATTGAATCTCTCCCCTCTCAACGAGACCCAGCGTGAGGGGCACAGAATCGACAATGTTGATTCAATGACCCAGCTAGTCGTTTAAGACTTATGTTAACTGCCCCTTCATGAGTGCAACAAAAACCCCGCGAATAGATGCACCCCTTCCCACTGTACCAGTGCGAACCATAGTCCTCTCGTCCATTACATGTGACGTGCTATCGCCTTATTCTGGGCACCACCTGGACAGATCAAAAGGATGTTAGAAGCACAGCGTGCAAGTCACTCGCCATCCCACCCAGCTCCTGTGACATAGTACGAATGAATGTTGTCGGTTTCCACAAGCGCCTGAACCTGCGGCCGCGAAAAGAGCTCTCAGCTATGTACCCTCTGCCCTCCGTTGACAGTATCGTTAAGTAATGGCCACTGTCGGGCTTGGCTTCTCTCTAGTACTCGAGTGGTTGTAGCCTAGAGAGGCTATGGTGGCTATCATTTTGCCCAGTAAGCCAAAGGTGTTGTGCTCCTACGCGCCGACGGCGTGTTCAGCCCCTGGAAACCACAAGCCCCACTGAAACGCTTCCTGGGGACGCAGGCAACACCTCAAAAGACTTTTATTGATAGATCCAAGCCCAGAGCGATACCCAGAAGTTGAGAGCGAGGTGATATGATTGAGAAATCGTCGGCGGAAAAGGTCCGTATCCGGGACTTGGTCTGTCGGTCCCGTGCGAGATGGCCCAAGCTATTGTTTCAGATTGAGACATAAGCTACTCGCGAGTTTCCAGGTATCGATAGCGCCACCACATAAGAGAGCCCGCATAACCCCAAAGACGCGCTTTAGGCCGCAACTATGCAGTTGGCACCGAGAGACAAAGCCTGGTCCCTAGCCACCGTGTGCGGGCCACGGGTTGGGCATGAGCAGAAACTTAAGCGCAGAGTAAGGGACGTGCAGCGAAGAGTACCATTAAACAGTATTCATTATCTGGCCTGCCTTTCTTGATTGGATACTAAGTGATTCTGGATGGTGGTGACCACTGACTCTGAGTACTGACTCCTGGGACTCGGGAAGCGGTAGGGCTGAGTCTGGCTGTTCAAATCCCGCTCGAACTCAGCCACACCCACGCTTTCTTGCTCAAACTAAAGTCGCTCAGCATCGTACACACGACAAGAGTACATCTAATGGCTGTTCGTCTTCAATCAAAACTACACCAGGATTCTTGTGCTGATCTTTTTCTCCCTAGTCAGGTTACGGCTACACTGGCGGTGCGTATCTCTTCTCGGACTCTCGGAGTGACAGCGTATTCATGGACTTCCCACCGTTTCTTGGATCTCACTATGTGCTGTGGTCCTCGCCTCAGGTCGCTCGCGCTGCTTTCCCCTCTGGCAAGAGTTTGCCAAAGTGAGTGCTCTCGTCATTTCTTAGCGCGTTGTTCTAACATCAAGCATGCGTTTTGTTAGTGCTACGCACAAACCGACAACCCTTCAGACTGCGTAGCAGCGTCGAAAGACTACACTGAGTGTCTCCACCACACGCAAGAGGTATCGCTCGCATATTTTCATCGTCGCACGTTCCGTGCTTGCCTGCTGAAGACACTCCATGACATCTAGATCGCTCGCGCACGCGCTGTGAAAACGCATTTCATCGAGAAGGCAGCACACCAAACAAAAGAGGGCCGAAAGACAGCGGATATTCTCTCAGAAGGTGTGATTGTGGGGGTTGGGCTGATAGGTGGCTCGCAGCACGAGGAAGCGAAGTAGGATGCAGCGTGCATGTTCCATATCAACACTTAGAATGGCACAGCAGCGGGACATTAATGGTTCGCGAGTGAAGTGGGTAAATGGAGGGAAGAACTGGTCGGTCTGAACAAGGTGCCTACTCTGAAGCACGCGGGCGTTCCAATGCAGCACATTCACGGCCGAAAGAACGATATGATGTTAGGGCAACTATCTTTGAAGTGACGCTGAATCGTAGCAAGTGCGTGATGATGGAGGGCTGAGCAAGTAATGTACAAAGAGTTGCAGAGAGAATAAGCTTATGTAGTGTTTCTGAGCCCAGTGCCTAGTCATAATCTATGGAGGAAGACAGTCGGATCAGCCAGGGAACTCGAACTGAGAGAAAAGGGGAAGATAACTTACCGCCACCGCCCTCATCCCCACCACCTCCTACATCGTCATCATCAGCGCCTTCTCCATTGTCAAAGTAGTTGTCATTGTAATCGTCGTCTTCCTCGTCTTCGTACTCGGCTTGCTCTCCTTCTTCGTCCCCGCTACCTTTCCCTTGAGACGAGGTCGGTGAACCGGGCGCGCGCGCTTCTGCAGATTCCAGTTCGTCGAAATTGATCGCGAGTTTTCCCTTTCCCTTCCCTTCAAATCCAATGGAAAAGATCAAAATGAGCGGTTGCTGGCAAGATATCATGAAGTAGAGAGATACGCAACCGGAACCACCGCCTTTTTTTCGCGTTTTGGGATGGAAATATGCATCCCATATTTGAGATGGGAAAAAAATCTTGTACAAATCGGATTCTTTGAGTGTAGGGTTAGTGTTCGCGGCGATGCGGTATTTGTCCGAGTATCGAGGGGGTTCTGCGAATAGAGTTGGATGAGCTGGTTTGCAGCGGTGAGCTTTACGAAGATGGTGGATAACTGCTACCTTTTGACTTTGTTTCTTCCACGATATAGTAGGCGGATCTACGAAGCCTGGCAGCGATATCGTCCTGGTATTTCCACGCTGTTCGCTCGTCATCCGTGATGGTCGATAGTACTGGCGTGGAGCTCATTTCCTTTGCCGCGCGAATAAACAAACGGGAAAACGTACAAAATGCGGGAGAGTAGACTTACAGGATACAGTGCGGTGGGCTCTTTGGAGATTGTAGCCAGATCGGCGAAGGAGAGGCCCATAGGGGGTCCACTTGGACCTCCCCCACGCCCACCAAATCCACCCCGTCCACCACCTCGTCCGCCGCCCCGTCCGCCCCGAGACATTCTATAGCAGGGATGTGATTATATATATCAGCTGCAAGGTGTCCTCGGAAACGGCACGGATTCTGGTCAGCGATCGAGAAATTAAAGGTGAGTCGTCCAAAGGGAAGGAAAGAAGGATGACATGCACGTGCCCTTCAAACACCGCCCATCGGAGAGCCAACTATCGTAAACCTAAAGTGATCACCGAGGTTTGTCGTCTCCTGTGGAATTTGTGCGAGTACCAGTGGACTCGGAGTACTCTGGAAGTGCCCAAGTACTGTGCTTGACGGGGTAAGTAGCTGAAATCGTACTTCCTCCAGACTATTGACGAAGGCGGCCAAGTGCAGAAATACAGACCATGGATCCTGTTGCGGAGATCTACAAACCGCGGATCCGACCACGGATAGCCACTAGTCAGCCACGGAGCTTGCAACACATGACGCCCGCGTCGACAAATATAAATCCTGTATTATTTATCCCCACATTTCTCCTCCATTCGTTCACCACCAACGGCCAGGATGTTGGCTCGTAAATCCATCCCGCTGAGTCTCGCGCGTCTCCCTCTGTCCCAGGCGTCGCGAATCTCGTGGTTGCGAGAGTACCACGACCAGTCATTCGGCTATCGTGAGGCGCGGAGATTGACCGTTCCAGATTGTAAGCCCTTCTCTAATCCCGCGCGTTCTACTGGGTGTGATAGGTGACCGTACTGATGCACACCCTAAATATTTATTAAAGACACGCCTGCGCAGCTGCAGAACCGAAACAAGAACGCGCCACTCCTTCGCTACGTCGACGCGTTGCGGCTCCACGGGCACCGAGCTGCCCGCGTTGATCCTCTTGACTTGCTAGAAAGACAAGAAGTCGCAGCGTTGGATCCCAAGAGATATGGGCTTGTCGACGGAGAGAAGAAATATTCTGTGGACGGCATTCTATGGACTCACGAAACGGGAATGCATCTCGAGGGAGATGAAGCCGCGCCCGATTCCAAGCTATGGAAGCTCAACGATATCATCAAGCTCCTCCGCGAAGTCTACGTTGGGCGCGTTGCTTACGAGTTCATGCACAGTCCTCACAAGAATGAACGTCTATGGTTCTCTCATTTCCTGGAGTCCTTTTCTGCCAAGACACCTTTCGACGAGCAAGCAAAACTGCGGCTTTGGTCACTTCTAACCCGAAGCGAGACGTTTGATCACTTCCTGCAAGCCAAATTTCCCAACCTAAAACGTTATGGTTTGGAGGGTGCCGAGTCTATGCTAGCCGCCCTTGATAGGCTCTTCTATGTTGCGTCCAAAGGTACGCTGTGCGATTTAATACCGCAATTCCAGGGTTTGTACCGACCCTCATCCGCCACAGCTGGGGTCGAACACGTTATCTTGGCGATGCCTCATCGTGGCCGACTATCTCTTCTTACCGACTTGCTCCAGTACTCCCCGACCGCACTCTTTCACAAGATCAAGGGCGGGTTTGAATTTCCCGAATCGCTTGGGGCAACCGGAGATGTAATTAGCCATCTGGGTGAAGCTCATCTGCCGGCCATGTGCGTTTACCACAATTCTTAACTGCGGGATTGTTTTCAGCTGCGTCGCCCACATTGGAGTATGAAGGTGCTCGCAAACCAATCAAAGTCTTACTTCTGCAGAACCCTTCACATTTAGGTACGTAGCCTTTTATACGCTTGACTGTATGGTGCCGAATTAATCGCCATAACCGAATGAATGGCGTACTTCCCCATTTAGAGGCCATAAATCCGGTCGCCCTCGGGAAGACGCGCGCCAAACAATATTCTCTCCTGAAGGGTGCTGATCCGGATTGCACGCTAGGAGATAGGGTGATGTGCGTGCAGATGCACGGAGATGCTGCATTCACCGGGCAAGGTGTTGTTATGGAAGGACTTGGTCTAAGTGGATATCTTATTTCTTTGATCACTTGACGAGATACGTTCAATTAATCTGCATTACATAACAGGTAATCTCCCACACTTTACGAGTGGAGGTAGCGTCCATATCGTAGTGAAGTAGGAGCATTTTGTGATACCCAGAGCCCTTTACTCCCCCGCTCATGCGCTTTCAATTCCTTTTTTTCACCCCGTTAGCAACAGGTACATTTGTCGATATCCGCCCTGTCTTGGCTCTACGTTACTTGGATCAAATGCTAAGTTTTTGCTCTTAGCATCGGGTATACGACGCCCGCTTCGAGCGCACGTTCATCTCTGTATTGCTCTGACATTGGCAAAATGATCAACGCTCCAGTCCTGCACGTTAACGGTGACTATCCAGAAGGTATGTTGTGGAGCTGCTCCAGGTGTGATATCGTCGCAACTCATTTCATGACCTATTTGTGGAGACGTTGCGCACGCCATCGACGTCGCGTTTAGCTACAGGAACTTCTTCCGCAAGGTCTGTGACGCAGTCAAACTTTCATTGCCAAAAAAGCAGCAGCAGCTCACAGTTTGATGAAGGATATCATTGTGGACCTGATCACGTACAGACGATGGTACGCGAAAAAAAGGCTCCATTCATTCATTCCGCGCCGCTCTGACTGTGCTTCCAGGGGACACAATGAACTTGACGAGCCTGCATTTACTCAGCCCCTCATGTACCACAAAATTCGGAGTCGGCAGTCTGTTCCCAAACTCTATGAAGAGAAACTGATCGTAAGGCGCTATTCATTTCTTCGCAGCCGTATCCCGTGTAGCCCCCGCTGCATTGCTGACACGTGTATCTAGTCCGAGGGTACCCTGACCGCTGAGAAGGCTGCTTCACTCCGGACTTCTTACAAGAAACACCTCGATGAACAGCTTCAGGCTGTACCCGCCTTTGCCCCAGAAGCAAACATGCTCAAGGCCCAGTGGTCAGATATGAGGTGGCCTGCGACCGAGGAAGCCGTCCAAGATCCAGAGACCGGGGTCGATGAGGCGACGCTAAAACGTGTCGGCAAAGAGAGCGTGACAGTCCCTGTAGATTTTGTTCGTACACGCACTCCGCTCGATTTGCCGTTAGACACTGGGGCACACCTTATACTTCGATCATTTTCATTTTATCCAGGAAATCCATCCCCGCCTGCAAAGGCACGTCAACCATCGCCAATCGAGTCTGCAGTCTGGAGCTGGCATCGACTGGGGCACTGCCGAGGTAATCAACTGTGTCCTAATCTAGAACAACAGCGTGGACTCACCGGTGTGCCGCCATGCACGTTGTATTTTTCCCTTAGGCGCTCGCATTCGGCTCTTTGATGCTTGAAGGACATGACGTCAGAATATCAGGTCAAGATGTAGGGCGGGGGACTTTCAGTCATCGGTAAGTGCCGCGATGGTTGTCGCTTATCTCCCATGTACTACTGATGAATTGAATTCAATCTCGGGACTTTTTGTCTCTTTAGACATGCAATGCTGGTCGATCAGAGGTCCGAACGTGTGTACGTGCCACTCAATACCGTCTCTGAGAGTGCCAAGCTGGAGTTGGCGAACAGTAAGTCGCAGTTGGCCTGTGTCACCGCCTTAGTGATGGTCGGCTGAAGATACCTTCATCTCAGGCTCACTGAGCGAGTTTGCCGTGCTCGGGGTAAGCGCTCATATCCTCCTCTTTCATACCCACGAGGGACTGATTTCCCAATCCCAATATCGAACTTGTGGCACTTGTCCTCTCCCCTCAGTTCGAGTATGGCATGAGCTGGGAAAACCCTAATATGCTGCCCATATGGGAGGCCCAGTTTGGCGATTTTTTTAACGGTGCCCAGGTAATGCAATGGATCTCACTTGTCAATCTTGTGTTGTCTGAACTAACCACCGGTGGCTTGGCCGACTTCCCCAGGTCATTATTGATACATTTATTTCGTCGTCAGAGAGTAAGATCGCCGATTCCCATTCATGATTTGCCTTGCTGAGTACAAAACACGTGTCGTCTTTTTTTAGCCAAGTGGTTGAAGCAAAGTGGGCTGGTTATGCTTCTCCCACATGGGCTTGATGGGGCTGGACCAGAGCATTCTTCGTGCCGCATCGAGAGGATGCTGCAGGTGCGTGCAATCCTCATTCGCTATTTCTCCGCCCATCTTCGAGCCCTACATACTGACAAAATCAAAATAAAAGCTGACCAACGCGCCCTTCGCTCCAACGGAGTCGGCCAACGTCAACATGCATGTCGTGAATCCAACAACGCCCGCGCAATACTTCCACCTTTTGAGGAGACAGCTCAAGCGGAACTTCCGAAAGCCACTCATTGTGGCTGCTCCGAAGGGTTTACTACGTCTGCCTGTACGTATTCTGGAAGCAGCACTTCTTTCTTTCTCCTCCTATTTCAATGCGGTTCGGGCCCGTCCCACCCGTCCGCCGACTACTGCCACATGTGTTCTGGTTTTACGGACACTATGATCTGGGCGCGTGTATTCGTTTCCACCCTGGAGTCTCCACATTGCACCCTTTTTTTATCCTTCCCCAGCTTGGACCTCGGTGCCTATTGCCAACGGCCACTGACTTTTATTTTTGCCTCTTTCTTCTTCCCAGGCGGCGGCATCCTCTCTGCAAGACTTCGCCCCCGGCACGCGATTCTTACCCGTCATTTCGCCGTCCGTGTCACAGAATGCGACACCTGAGCGTGTCCTTATCCTTTCGGGGAAGGTATATTACGAGGTCATGAAGGAGATCGATGCCAGAGCCCTTGCCGAGCGCGTACAAGTCGTCCGTCTCGAGGAAATTGCCCCCTTCCCCTTCACACAACTGGGCGAGGCATTGCAGGGATTGGGCGTGCAGAGCGGAACTGAGGTGTATTGGGTCCAGGAAGAGGCAAAGAACCAGGGCGCGTGGAGTTTCGTCGAACCAAGGCTGGGTGAAGTACTCAAGGCGTTGGGACGGAGTAGAGAGGACCTCAAGTATGTTGGGAGGCCTGCGTCTGCCGTACCTGCCGTAGGCGTGGCAACTGTCCACGCCCAAGAGAAGAAGCAGCTATTCGAGGAGGCTTTAGCTTTTGCGTAATTATACCGGACTTGTCTGGTGTCGTTATTTCACCTTTTAATAGTTGACAAATAACCCTTGCGCCCGAAAGATCTCTTCTAACATAAAAGCGGTTGACGGTGCGGTATCGCAACTTCAATTGCTGTGGCTTTCGCTTTCCACAAAGCTCGGGCGACGTACCGCCATGTCAGGGATTCTGAACGTTTAAAGCTCCACACTGTCAGTCAGAATCTGAAGCTCCGACTTAAGTAAATGTATATTCAAAGTCAGTGTTGGCCCATCTGGTTAGGCCCTCCTAGATTCTGCGGTCAGGATTCATGCATTCGTCACTCCCTTGAGTCCTACAAATCTGAAGCCTAGGGAAGACATTCTATGGTCTATGCTAGGTCAGACCCCAAGTGGCAAATGCTACCGTCTGGGATTCGGGTGCTTGTTCGGCGTGTTCGTCTTACATGCAACAGGGCCAGATACTCAGCTTGAAAACTATAGCTTCGGCGTCGCGTCTTACAGCACCTCTCGGAGAACCAATAACGCTGAATTGCTTCTCTGTTCCTTGAAGCCGTGCATTCAAAGGGGGTACCAGAGAAGAGCCTTGCGTGGGGTCGAACCCCTGCAGGGCCCTTGCGTAGACACTGGCTGTCGGGACAGAAAATATATGCATTGCCCTTGAAATGTCTCGTTTTTCCCCACAACCAGAAATGAAGGATGCGCTGCCATGTTTGCCGGTCCAAGTTCCCCCGACGTCCGGCTTTTTGGACACCTGACTCGCTCGGCTTTGCGCATTACCGCGGTTCGAAGTTTAAACTGCGTGCATGGCATCCTGCCAAGCCCTCTATATGCCAGCCAGCGTGTATAGCCGAGTAATCATTTGCTCACTAGGTTGAGCTAAGCGCGAGATGTGTGTATCGGGAGAGTCTAAAGATCGCAGAGGAGCAAAGAGGAAAGGGTACAGTTCATCTCGTAGTTCATATGCCTGCAGTCGGCCCTGACTCCTCGTCGACGATCATCGATCAGGCCTCCAGCGTGTAGCGCAAGCGAAGGACTGCGCAGGGCAGCACATGAAGGCAGCCAGTCGGCAGAGGCTGGGTACCTCGGTGTTCTCGAGGAGGGGTCGACCATCGGTGAGTTCGATCATCGCGAGTCTGCCACCTTGGCCGTTCTGGTTGCCGCAGGGTAATTCAACGGAGCGGACAAGAAGTATTTAGGGATTTTGAGACCTCAAGAAAGGAAGGGGGACAAATCCCAGGGTCATGCTGATGTGATATTGATTGAATAGCACTTACTGGTTCCACATGACCCAAAACAAGCAGTTATCCTAGTAATGCTGCAGTGCAGCAACGGTGAGCGATGGAGGATGTGTTTGCAAGAGAACCGCCTCATCAGGAAGCCGATCTTCTCTTTGAGATGGAGAACTCGTGCCTATTTGATGCGCGGGTCCCTAATGGGTAATGCGATTCGGATGATATCCGAGGTAGACCAGCGGACCCTGGGGCATTGTGGTGGTACAGCAGCAAACGAAAGGTGCATATTTTCCTTGCGTGGAAAACTGAGTGCTACAGAGCTTTCGCTCGTGAAAGGCTAGAACCAGCAAACTGCGAACAACACGGTCCGCAACACCGTTGAAAGGGGATGGTCGTGGACCGAGAGGACATGAAAGTGAATAATTACCGTGCCTTCACGGTCATTCATTTGCAACTCACCCCCATACTTCCCTTCGACTCCCTCGCCTGTCCAAAGGTAACGATACCAAAAGTTCGTCTACTTCTCGGTCTGCAGAGACTCCCTGAAGATCAATTGCTGGGCCGTACTTAATACCCTGATACCTCCTCCATTCCATCGCACTCCCCTCCTCTTGGGACCTTCTGTCATCAATTCAATCATGGAGATGAACGCGCTTCAATACCAGGAATTCCCATTCTCGCCAGCACAAGACCGCGAGGAGCTGTACTACTACCACGAAGGTGAGTTGTCACTTGCGATCGTCGGGAACCGTCCTCACCGATACGCGTGCCGTTGATAGGACGCAAGATGCCCGTACAAGGACATTCCTTCTTCCCAGCAGACTCGGAAGAATTCGAGCGCCTTGAGAACGTGCATCGGATGGCACATGCGCTCATGGGCTCCCAATGGATCGGACCAGTGCAGTTCCTACTTTCCACCCCGACCATGGACGGTCGTCGTCGCCGAGTCCTCGATGCTGGCGCAGGAACGGGGTCATGGGTTCGTGAGATGGCTGCAATGTTCCCCTCAGTCGACTTCCTGGGCATGGACATCGTGCCCGTGCCTCCCCCACCACACGTCAGCTCTCGAAGTGGTATACTCAGCGAAGAGAGTGGGGAGTCGAGTCTATTGGTATCGTCTACGGATGACTCAGACGGCGAGCAGGAATACTGGGACGACCAGGAGGACACCTGGCGAGAGGAGGGAGAGTGGGACTGGGTCGGCGGGAGCGAAACCACTCGCACCTCACCCATCGACCTTTCGCCATCGGCGCATTCGTGGGATAGTAAGCGCGTGTGGGAGGAAAAGCCAAACGTGCGATTCGAGATGCGGGATATCATTTCTGGTCTAGGGTGCCCTGACAACACATACGACGTCATCCACTGTCGATTCGTCTTGACCCTGGCGGTACGTACCTACTTTCCACTTCAGCTCATGTCAAGGCGGACCTCTCACCAGTTTGGTCCACAGATCCCCAATTATCCCTCTGTCCTGCATGCATTCTTCCGTGCCCTTCGTCCTGGAGGCATATTGCTACTGGCCGAATCTTCTGTCCCATTTTGCTACTCCGACGACACGGACCCACCCGCGGGCACCGCAGCGGCGGAGCTCATCGATGTTGTTCGCCGATCTGCGAGGGAGGGAGGTTTGGATCCCGAGATGCGACATCACATGGAGACAATCGTGAAGAACAGTGGAATGTTTGATGAGGTCGAGGTTAAAGACGTCGTATTTCCTCTAGGAACATGGCCAAAAGGTGAGCTCGATCCCGTCTCTGCTGCGTTGCGCCAGGAGTACGGCACTAACCTCCCATTGATGCGACCAGATAGTCGAATGCGCGCCGTTGGGCGAATCGGCCGGTCCGCCATCCACAGCAGTCTGAGATCACTCAACCCACTTTTGCGCCAGTCTGGATACGACGACGGCAGGATCTCATGGCTCATGTCGCGCCTGCACACAGAGATCGAAGAGGAGGCCGACAGCATGCGCGACAAGGGCTTGGCGTGGACTACCAAGTATCTCTGGGCGCAGAAGTCTGTCCCACTAGTTTCTTCTAGGGGCGGTAATGGATACAGGAGAAAAGCGCGCTACTAAGGTGAGCAGCATCGATTAGATTTTTTCTCATCTGCATCACTCAGTACTCACTCACATCGTCTTCCTCCCGATTTCAGCCGCCGAGTTGCTATACCCCCTAATCGACTCACTCTATTATCGATATATCTCATGCATCTTTACCCACACTCGAGGATACCACACACATTCGCATGCATCGCAGCTGGTTTTCCCGCCTGGTGCGCGTCCCCAGGAGGGACAAACGTTAGCCAAGCATGCGCACCATTTATAGTAATATGGCATACATAATATTTTTCTTGTGTTTTTACGGATAAACGATCCCACCTGTGTCGATCTAGTTTTCTTTTCGTCTTCCTTCGTAGACTTAGTACTAGCATGTGCATAGACATGATGTTGCGCAGGCAATTCCGGGCTTTTGTGTCGAACCTATTCTCACGCCAGGCGGTGTTGGATGATAAAATTGAGACATGGTGTAGGCGCACGTCCGAGGAGTTGGTGCTGTCGAAAATCGAAGACCAGTTCGTAATACAGAGCGGGAGAACCACACAAGGTCTGCGTCGTGGAGACGATCAACGCATTGAAGGGGGAGGAAAGCAACGAGGCCCGAGAGAAACCCGAGAAAAACTGGAATTCCCAAATTCGCAGGCCCAAGCACCGATGATGACCACAGGGTTTTAGCGCTCCTTCGGACTTGGTACCCTCCTGGGCCTGAAGCCTGAGGCTCTGGGGCCATGGCATCGAAGAAATGGTTGGGATTGGGCGGTATGGCTCAAGCAAGCAGGAGAGATGGGGTAACGCGGAAGCCACAGGTGCAGGGCCAAGCATGCGGGTCATGAGCGTCGAGAAGAAAGAACCAGGACCTGTGGTAGTGCACATTGAATATTTGATAGCTCGTAATCATAAAGCCTAACACCGACGATCATGGGACGGTACATTCAGCCTCGGAGTGTCAAAATTTTACTAGAGCATCGCACTACCCTGGGAACGTAGTTTGGTTTCCACTCGCGCAAGCTCCAGAAATTGGCTAGTTACGCTTGGGAGCCCGAAAGATGAGGATCGCGTGCAGGAATATCAAATTGTGGTCAACGTGCTGGCGGTGGCGCCGGCGGTGTGCGGACTGAGCTATCAAAGGAGATGGAGGTGAATCTCAAGAGGCTTGAGCGGGGCTACGCGCACGGATTTTACGGCGACATACATCCGCCAGGGTCGGCCTTTTATTTCAGAGGCACCTTCCTCAAGACTCAGGAACTGTGGGCAGCAAAGCGCGGCAGAAGAGGAACATGTTTTGTGGCACGAATGAGATGTGACGAGGTGTACAAAACTGAGTAAGGAGAAAGTATATGTATAGAGGGATGAAAGGAGAAATAGGAAACACTAAGCAGGCTGGAGAGGAATATTTTCGCAGCGCCAAGAAAGAGCAAGAAATTTTACGCAGCAGGTGCCTCCTGGGTGGTGCTGTAGTCCTGTGAACACGAACTGATGAGCTACGACTCGACACACGGGCACGAAGGCAACCTACCTCCATCTCGGCATCTAGGTCAGCAGCGGTTTTGGGGGGCCTTTCACCGCCCCGCTTGCGGCCACGGCCTCCTCTCTTTCCAGCACCACCACCACGGCCATTCCTACAGTCGGAATTCCTTTTAGAACCACGGAAACAAGACAAGGCTGCGTGAAGACGAACCTGACAGCGCCATTCCCATTGGCGTTGTTCTGGGCGGCAGGGGCAGCAGTTACGGGCGCCGGGCCAACACGTTGCGACAGAGTTGGCGGGGGAGCAGCACGAGCCGGGTCGACGACGATCTCGATCTTCATGGGGCGCTCTGTTGGCGATACGAAGGGAAAGTAGAATCGCGCGGTTAGTCTTGCACAAGACAAAGAGGGGGCCCTGTGCATGAAATATAAGGACGAGAAATGGGAATCCGCGAAGTACGCCAGTGCCATTGCTGCCGCCATTCGAAGTCGTCTCATGCTTGTCATCCATCAATCCCAAACTCTTTCCCAAAATGGAATGAAAAGTGGATATCCACGCCCTCGGTCGAACCCGCCTTATCATGACGCGAGCAAAGTCCGGGACAATCCCAGATCATCCTCTGATATGGCCATGCCGGCCCGCCCTCTGGTACCCCTGAGTGACGCAAAAAGACAAAAAGAGGACGCCATAAGCCTCGGCACAAAAAATGAGATGAAATGACATACCATTGCAAAGGTATCATACGTCCTTGAATATGCTGAGCGCATTATTCAAGTAAGGTCGACCAGGATCCACAAGCCGGCAAGCCGGCCTAGCAACCTCCAGCGAGTGGTAGGTATGCAGTAGATTCGATGAACGATGTGGTGGCCGAGACCGGCATCGTCTGGTCGACAGAGCCGAGCAATGAAGCTGGCTGCCCCAGCATGCATCGCGCTGTCCACGAAACCTCGGCCAAGGTCGTAAAGGTAAAAGCGCTCCGCACACATAGAAACGAGAGGGGGAAGATAAGAATGGAGTACGTAGAGAGTCGGGATCCAGCGTGGGCAACGGCATGCGCACTGCACAGCCATGGATACCATGCAGTGACAAGGGGTGAGGGATGCGGCAAAGCGAGGGTTATGGCGGCGAGGAGGCGGGATGAATGGAGCATTGGACATAGAGGAGATGGCGGTGGGGGGGAGAAGCGGGCGGGGAAGAGTGCGGTACAGAGGATTGGGTACAACAAGGATGAACACAATAGCTTCAAACACCACTCGACCACACCACCAGTAAATCTCTTGACCTGAGCTCGACGACCGAATAGGCGACAGCAGCATCAACAATGGCGACATGGCAGTGCAGGGCCGGCCGTGCAGCGGGTCCTTAGAGGACACTCGCCCAGCAACGCGGCGTACTCTCGCGGTTCCTTTCGGGTCATTATACTCCATGCTGCAAGGGGAGAAGGGGATGAGAAAGAAGAGTTACTAACTCCCATCGATCAAGCGATTATTGAATTGCTCATAAGCCTTCGTTCCGTCGTCTTTGCGGGAAAAAGTCACGACGGCTACTCCCTTTGAACGACCGTTGGCATCAAAGTGGAGATTTACGTCTCGTGTTTGCCCGACGGTAGCTTGGAAGAGCTCCTAAATGTCCGAAAAAAGAAGAAAAAACACGGTGAGACAGAGAAATTTGTGCGAGTTGGAGATGATGTACGGACCTTAATCTGTGCCTCGTTCACGTCTGCAGGAAGATTTGAAACAATTATCTTGGTGCTGGAACCTTGGCGAGCGTTGGCGACCGGGGCCGCTGCGGGGACATTTTGCGCAGGGACCGCGCCGGCATAGCGCTGACGAGCCGCAGAGTTAGGAGCATTAGTGCGAGCAGGGGCAGAATTGCGGGGACGGTTGTTGCGCTTGGGCTTGTTGGTGCTGATGATCTGTTTCGGAGAGTCAGGACAGGTGGAGCTGACAAGGGAGAAAAATACACTGACGTCGTCGAGAGACTTGTCAATTGCCATGGATGCCATTGTGCTGGGAGGTGACGAGGAAGCGGGTGCGCGGGGGGTGGCGAGGAGGAGGGTGGTGGTGGTGGTTGGGGAGAAGGAGGGGGCGAGGTGGCGAGAGTTGGAACCGAGCCAGAGGCTGTCCTTTATGCCCTTTCCTGGGACCGTGCGCGACCCAAACACTGGTCACGTGATCGCCACCGCTGTGTCGTTTCTCCTCCACGCTCCCGTCCACGTTTCCTGGCTGGGAATGGGCTTATCTTACTATTAGCTGGGCCTGCAGCGCTGCAAAGTTATCAGACGCTTAACGGGGAAGAAGTTCTCGTTTTCGGCACAAGAGCTAAGCGTGCACGATGCGCTGATTTGACTCATTCTTGCACGATAGCGAATGGCCGAGGACTCAGAGATCGAACGCGTTCTACTCGAGCTCGTATCTCCGGGATCAATGTTGACGGGACTATAGCAACGCGTGCTTTTGACCTTTACTCGAGCTTGATTCAACCTTATCGAGTTTCCTAGGTTGGCATTTGGGCCTTTAGTGATGGAACGTGGACCAAGCTCGCCCACCACCAGACCTTCCTCATGACATTCCTCCGCTTCCATCTTGAGGAGGAGCGTGGAGTGGAGGCCTGATACAAGCTGGGTTGCTATCCAAATCCGGCCAGGCAGTGTAGACGATGCCTCCGAGAGCGCCTCCGACCCTTATTCGTCCCCTTTCTCTTTCTCAAAGAAATGGGGATTGAGCTGGCTGGCCGCATGCGATCTCCTTTTGCGTTCTTCGGGCTGCTCGAACTCGACGACGATCGCCCTTTACTAATGGTTGCTGAAGGCCCAGAGCACTCAACGCTGTCAAAGATCACAGGGTTGCGCATCCTGATAATTATCTCTATGTCGGAAATGGCGAGAAGTCCAGAGACGTGCGTCGTGCACCGATCATCCAATGCCCCGGTCTCAGCAGCTGATCAAAATGTTTATGGCGCATATTTTCACAGTTTATTTACGTAGGGTAGGTTGTTCAGGTACATCTGGCGTTGAATCCCCCGCTACCCGATCTCCCGCCCTCATGGACATGACCTCCGTGCTGGTTTGATGCAGAGGTCTACTCTTCTTTCGCCCACCTAGGTGGCCTTATGTACCATCCTGGAATCGCAGCACAATCGCAGCGACCTAAAAATGGAGATAGCATGTGCGACTTGTAGCATGAGGCGCTGGAGGTCCCAACGCACAACAGACTTGCCGCCTTCCATCCGAATGGCAACGACACCGCAAGCTACAGACGCTGAACCTTATGTTGGCTTAGCGCAGAACTTAATTAATAGTGCCGATTTCCACCATTTCCAGCAAAAGCAGTTCTCGACTACATATCACACAGATTCGCGCGTCGCTGCAAAGGCTACTCCAGTACTTTCATCTTTCGGGTGCTTTGTTTTTACGTGGATAATGCCACCTCCGTACACATATTTCACACCACAAGGGAGGGTGCGGCTCGTGCGGCCCGTTATTATAATAGCCCAAGGCACCTATTCGTGCTCAAATCTTCAAGGCTTAAATCCATAAATTAGCACTTGTCCTTACAAGTACCGAGGTATATGGCAATGCTTACGTTCGTTCTTCGCCACAAACTGCAGCACCTCCTCCCTCACCGTCTCAAATTCTTCCAAAAACACCGTATGCCCGGAATTAGGGAGCACGACAACGCTGAATTCTTTGAACGCGGGTTGGAGTAACTTGACAGCCTTGGTACCGCTAATCACGCGATCCTTCAAGCCTTCGATATATAGGACAGGCAACATAGGACCGCCTTCATTGAAAAGCCTCGTCTGGTCTTGCGGCCGGGCGAGCACGACGGATTTCACGCTCTGAGGTATAAACGCGGAGAGACCCACCCATGCCGACCGCGTGGTGAAATCAACATCAGCAAAAAGGTCTAGAAAGGTAGCAGCTAGAGGTTGTTAGTGAATGCTAAAGGGGACTCTAGAGTACTAGGTAGCAATTTGTAGCACCTATAGCACTGGAGCGGTAGATCAGGGTCTACTTGCTACAGTGCTACAGGCGCTATAAGCTGCTACTATGTGCTCTATAGTACTCTGTAGTACCAACTAACAACCCCTTGCTGCTACAGCGTGAAACCTTTTTGCTGATGAATGGTGTCGGGGTTTTGGAAGAGAAGCCCGACGAATGCTAGCAAGGCCTCATCGGAGATCACAATGTTGTCCTGAAGGTACCTAGGAAGGAGGGCGGAATTTTCGCCTGTCGCTAGGGCTGGAAATGCGTTGATGTAGGGGATACCTGCTAGGTATATAATGCCAGAGATGGCCCCAGTTCCGTGCAGTGCATAGATATCTGTGGCGACCGTACCTGAGAAAACGAGGAGAGCTGATTAGTTTTTGGGAAAGGGAGAGAATATCCTTGTGCAAAGTCGCACCACCGTAGCTCCTGCCAGTGTGGTCGAAGAACCGTCATCACTTATATGCAAAGCGATATCGGGATGTGGGGCAATTTACCAGGCAGCGATTGTGGGCCTGTTAAGTCTGAGTTCTTGCACCACCGCATCAAAATCTTGTGCAAACTGAGCGGAATGATACATGGACGCATCGAGGGGCTTGTCGCTCTGACCGAACCCTCGCAGGTCGTATCGCACCTAGGGAAATTAGATAGAATGAGGTCCGTTAGCGTGGGGTGAAGATTATGAATACTATTCACACACCATGTACAATTTGCTCAAATACGTTGGGTCATCAAAGACCTTGTTAAAAACGATAGCACCAGAGGGGTATCCATGGATCCACACGACCGGCGGGTTCGTAGGGTCGCCCTTGGCTTCAGCCCAGATCTGAGTACCATCAGAGGACCTTAACTTTGCCAAGAGAGCAAGCGAAGGTTGCGTGAGCGCAAGAACGATAATTCACGTCAAGTTTGAAGATTGTCACAAGCGGTGGCACTGGGCGAGTTCTGACATACCTTTATCTTATAGGAGGCCATTTGAGCCGCTGCACAAGAGGTTTAAAAGGTCGATGGCCGGCGTGTGTTTCGCTTGCGTCTCAGCTTGATTATGGTGAGACGCAGTGATCCTTAAATGTAAGCATTTCGCCGTGTCAGCGTCCCTGTTGGCGCCGAGTAGTTGATATTAATCACTAGGAGCTGTGCAGGGTGCGATGGTCGTTAGCGTTGATGGTGCCCCTTTCCCCCCTTCGCCCATACTCGTATGGTCGCAGCGATAGTGGAATAAGTGTACCAAATGGGCAGTACTGCGGGGCAGGACGCCGGACGGAGTGTACGTAGACCGTAGACGTCGTAAGCATGTCCACTCAAACTCAGCTTAGCGCTCCGGGGAGACATGGGTGATCTCCACATCTCGGGTAGAAGGCCGTATCAGACGATGGATGCCACTATGCGAAAGCGAATAAAATGGCGTTTATATTCCCCACAAAATATCTTCGTAACAGCATGAAACGACTGGGACACGGATACAGTAATTATATCTAGGCGGACTGATATTGACAGCTCCGTTAGTGAACAAAAAAATAGGTCAAATTAGATGTGAAGCTCACCTCATCATCTGCAATGTTGCGCACAAACTGTAGCACATTGCTTCCAACTTCATCAAATCCGTCCAAATGTACAGCATGGCCGGAGTCTGGAAGCGTTAGCAGATCGAACTGTTGGAACCTGGGTCGGAGCTGCGCCACCACCGCAGTATCATTAACTATGATATCTTTCGATCCTGCAACGTATAAGACCGGAAGTGAAGGTCCGCCTTCTGTGAAGAGCCTCGTCGTATCCTGCGTGCGGTTGATGAGACTACTCTTGGCTGCCTGGGGCATGACTGCACCGAGGCCAATCCACGCCATCCGGGTCCCGAAAGATAGCGCCGATGGGTGATAAACTATGCCGTTCATGAAGTCAATCTCGGCAGTGTTGTATAGGGTAACGTTGGTATCTTGGATAACATTCGAGAGAGCATCGGAAGCCGCGGGCAGACTAACACTTGCGAACGACGAGATTGAATCTAAGGCGGCCAGGTATACGAAGCCCGAAACGACTCCATTGCCGTGGAGGGCATATATGTCTGCGAGGATTGTACCTGGGAATTTGAATTTTAGAGATGGAGTTTGGGGGTCACGAGATACCAGTGGGAAGGCAGCTGTGTCACTTAGAAGCCCTCCGCTACCTGATTTTATTTCTGTGACATAGCAAAGTATTCAGACGAGACCTTCCGAGTAGATGACGTGCCGCTGGGATTACAGAGCGGCCACCCGGCACAAAGAGATCCCACGCGTCAACAGGGCTCCAGTGGCAGGCTTCGTCGACGGGTTACGACCTACGAGATACTTGGTGCAGTAAGGTGGTGCAGTTATTCGCGCTCTACCAACCCATAAGCTCCTTGGATGGGAGGTAGATGGAGTTGTTGGATCTCATAAAACAAGTATGAGGGACTGCGAAAACGATGCTGGCATAGATGGTCCTTTGAAACCAATGCACGATAGCGTTGGGCGCGGAGATAATTCGTAGCGTTTGTGTACCGCGCAGGTTGGCGACACCAGTGAGATTGATATCTAAGTTCAAGCCAGGAAAACTCCGGCGCGCTTCGGGCGCCTCTGGAGCTTTGCAGGGTACGATGATTGTCCACGTCAACGTTGATGGTGTCCCCTTGTGTTTCCCTTTGCCCATAACGTAGACTTGCGTATTACTGTGCGAGGTTGCCTGTGCACCACCTATCGCCCATGTAGTGGACATTGGAATGGGCTAGAGTAATCAATATAATCATGACTTCACGTCACAGACGTCAAGGGCAAATTGAGACAAACTCGGGTGAATTGTTATCGATACCAATCGAGCGGGCACGTTCCGGCGCCTGTAATGCACCAACCGGAGGTAACACAATGCTGCTGAATTCAATATACACGGGGTCGAGATGGACGGAAGGTGAGATAATAAATAGGCGCTGGATTAGTGAACAAGTAAGAGAGCAAACTGGGCGTGAAACTCACCCCGTCGAATGCGCTCCGTACAAACTGCAGGACACTATTTCTAACTTCCTCAAAGCCTTTCAAAAATACAGCGTGGCTAGAGTCCGGGAGCGTTAGCAGCTCGAATCGCTTGAATCTGGGCCGGAGCAACTCCGCCATCGCAGTATTGTTGACCATGGCATCCCTCGATCCTGCAACATACAAGATGGGGAGTGACGGTCCATCTTCTGCGAAGAGTCTCGCTGTGTCCTGCACGCGATCGGCGAGGTTACGCTTGACTACCTGGGGTATAAATGCACCAAGGCCAACCCATGCTACTCTGGTCCCGGAAGACAGCATCGAAGGATTATAAACTGTGTCTCCCACGAAATCAATCTCAGTAGTGTTGTAGAGGGTAGCATTGGTATCTTGCGTAAGGGGATCCAGCGGCGCGGGCTGGCTTACATCTGGGTCTGCTAAGGTTGAGTGGTAGGCCGCCAAGTATACAAAGCTCGAAATGATTCCATTCCCGTGGAAGGCATAGATATCCGTAAGGATTGTGCCTGAGAGCATTTGGGTTAGAGATACAATTTGAGGGAAGTGGGGTACACGAATAACGCGTACCGCCATAGCTCCTGCAAGCAAGATCTCTTCAGTGCTGGGGTTACAAAGCAGAACTGGATTTAGGAAATCGTACCACCCGGCGGCGAAGGGCTTGTGAAGATCGAAAGCCCGCACTACCGCATCGAAATCTTCGGCAAATCTCTCTAATAGATAGGACACCGTATCGAGAGGTTTACCGCTTTGGCCAGAGCCCCGCAAATCATATCGAACCTGAGTAAGGATTAAATATGGATTTATCAGCGCGAGCGCAAGCTTGGGAGCCAACAAGTAGTGCTTACCATGTACAAGTGATTCAAGTATACCTCATCCTCGAAAAGCTTATCGAAGACAAGCGAACTGAGAAGGTAGCTGTGGATCCACACGAAATGTGGATTGCGCCAATCCCCCTTGGCCTCTGTCCAGATCCGAGACCCGTCTTTAGAAGGGATGAGGAGAGCAGAGGCGGCGTAACTGAGCGCAAAAGTGACAAAGAGTAGAGCTTCTAGCCTCATAGCAACGGAGGAGGAGATGGCGATGAAGACCGTGGGGAGAAGGCATCTTTCTCATGAAATGTATCTGAGCCGTGTCAGCATTAGAAGAATTCGGATTATCAACATATATATGCTAGTAAGACGAAGCTTTGTCAGGGGAGTATACACGAACGTTCGTCTGCGAAACCCCGTAGGTTTAATGATATGAACAAACGGGGGAGCCTCGCAAAATCCTCAACTCTTGGAGGCAGCGCGTGCGGGAGTTTCAACATTAAGTACGCTCGATGGTGATTTGAGGCGGAGCTAGAAAAGGGTAGTCGCTTATGTCACAAAACGGTCTGTGCACGTCCACACACATCGCCACACCCTTGAAAGCGGTCGCCCTTACGGCTTTATAACTACTAGACCACATTATAAGAAAGGTAGTAGGTATATCGAGATCTATCCTTAGGTAGGCAAACAGCCTCCCCATGTGCGTCACAACAGACGAAGATATCGATTCAAAGCATAGGCGTATGGTTTGGGATTTCATGCGCAGAACTCAGTGTAAACGGAAGATAAGACGACAAAAAACGAAAGAAAAAACCACTGCTATTGCACAATAAACGAGGCTGTAGATTTGAGAACTGGGCAGCGTATAGACTTTGCGTAGATCTCCCATTAAGTACCTCCGGTACAGCCACCAAAACTATTTCTACGCGCGTCAACGCCCTTGAGGCTGGGTTTGGCGACTAAATTAGTGACCAGATAAGAGGGGGAAATTAGCGTAAAACTTACCCTGTCTATTACGCTGTGTACAAATTGCAGCACACTGCTTCGAACTTCCTCAAATCCCTCCAAAAATACAGCGTGGCCAGAGTCCGGGAGCGTTAGCACCTCGAACCGCTTGAACTTGGGTCGGAGTAGCTCCACCAAAGCAGTGTCGTTCAGCAAAGCGTCCCTCAATCCTGCAACATACAAGACCGGGAGCGACGGTCCACCTTCTGCGAAGAGCCTCGTCGTATCTTGTGTGCGATTGAGGAGGTTACTCTTGACTACCTGAGGTATGACTGCACCGAGACCAATCCACGCCACCCTGGTCTCGAAAGACAGCGTCGACGGGTGGTAAATTGTGCCCTCAACAAAGCCAATCTCGGCGGTGTTGTAGAGGGTGACATTGGCGTCTTGCGTAAGATTGGGGAGAGTATTCAGGGCCAGGGGCTGGCTCACACTTGAGGTTGCTGAGGTTGAGTCCAAGGCGGCTAAGTACACGAAGCCCGAGACGACTCCATTTCCATGGAGGGCATAAATATCTGTGAAGATTGTACCTAGAGGCGTAGGGGTTAGAGATGGAATTCGGGAGATGAGGTATCGGAATAAAGCGTACCACCATAACTCCTACAAGCAAAATCAATTCAGCGTTGGGGTCACAGAGCAGAACTGAATCTAGATAAACGTACCACCCGGCGGCGAAGGGTTTGTGAAGATTGAATGCCTGCACTACGGCATCGAAATCTTCAGCGAATCTCGCTGATTGATAGGAGGCGGCGTTGAGGGGTTTGTCGCTCTGGCCAAAACCTCGTATATCGTATCGAACCTGAGCAAGGATCAAGGATATGTTTATCAGCGCTAGCGCTAGCGTGATACTCAACAAGTGATAATTACCATGTATAAATTGTTCAAGTACGTTTCGTCCTCAAAAAGTTTGTCAAAGACGAGCGAGCTGAGGAGGTAGCCGTGGATCCACACAAAATGTGGATTGCGGGGGTTCCCTTTGGCTTCCGCCCAGATCTGAGTTCCGTCTTTTGAAGAGACAAGGAGAGCAGATGCGGCATGGATGAGCGCAAATACAGCGAAAGGTAGTAGAGTCAGTGGTCTCATGGTGGTGAGGACAGAGATGTGATGAAGGCAGCGTAAAGAGCTCACATTTCTTATAAAGTGGGTCTGAACCGTACCAGCCTTAGAAAGATTCAAGTTAGAAACGCATGTTGGTAAGACAAAACTAAGCTTGGTCAGGCGAGTATCGCTCAGCAAGGGTTCATCTGCGAAGCCCTGTTATGTTGGTATTAATGAAGGTGGGAGCTTCGGAAAGATTACAACTCTAGTCGTATCGCGCGCGGAAGTCCTTTGTCGCCAAGATTTTGGGATACAGCAAGGATCCAGAGTCGAGAGCTTCCAGATGGATGCGCGCCGCTTGAATGTAAAGCTTCATTTTCTAGCGCCAGCGAGAGACGAGAGCGGCTAGCTAGGGCAAAGAAATTGAGATCACTTCACAGGATTCCAACAGATCTTGATTGAGTGGTTTGACCCAAATGATGCTCGGCGCAGTAAAATGGCGCAATCTTCCGTGCTTCACGAACCCCTAATCTCCCCGATTGGAAGATGGGGACACATAGATCCCGTAAAAGAAGCGTGGTGGATTGCTAAACCGCAAGTAATCAGACGGGCGTCTCTTCGGGCAGCCATGTTATTCGCGATGTGCTTTCTAAACAAAGTACTTGACGCGTGAGGGCCTAGAGCACGAAGATGAATCGTAACATTCGATTAGTGCGCAGGTCGACAAAATCAACGGTGAGACTTGACCCAGAAGCGCTCTACCCCCGAGGCGGCATGGCTGCACCGTTGCACACTAGTGCTGTTGGCATGAACTATGGAAAAGATGACGCACCGCGCAATTGCGAACAACCTAGCTCCCACAATTTCGCATTCTTCATACCGTTAGCATCGCCCGAGTTACGCACATGCTACAAGAAACACCGCGGCTGAGAAGACTCGCAATTCATGAGGAGAATCATATATCGTTGATTCGATGGTGAGTTAGCTCTGTCATCAGCGTTCAGCTGCTTATGTAATGAGCGTTGGCCCGTGCTCCTTGCGTCTGACTCTTTGCTTTTGTAGACGTGTTGTGCGGTGTGGACCACATTACCGATATCGCCACATGGTTGAAAGCCCCAGAGCGGGCACACTGGATCTTTATGAAAGTTTTATCCACCGTGTCATAAAGGAGATAGAGCCGGACGCATGCTTCAGCCCGTACCGATCTATCCACATGCGTCTTGTGCGAGGAGAGTTGGTGCGAGGCCAGACTCCTACCCAGCCGCTCATGGAGCTCCGCAGGTAGCACTCATGTTTGGTCTCGCTTGGTGTGTTGTTTTGTTTGCTCAAGGGTCCAACTTAAGAGCCTGCGAAGTTCCACGAGCGACTGGCGGAATGGATAATTTACCTTTGTTTGTAGCGCTTAGTCACGTACTCGTCCATAGTAGTTTCAGTGGAGGCGTGGAGGCACGCATAGGCAACGTGTGCGGCACATGCATTTTTCCCTTCAATGCTCATCAATTGTGTCTCAACTTTCACCATGGATCAGAGAATCACATCCGTACTCGAATGTATCAGCCAGAACGACTTGAATGTTATCACATTCCTCGTTCACTTTCTTGGAAGTAGTAAACAAGAGCATAAACCCGCGCAGCAAAACTTCGCCACTCCATCCAACCTCTCCGAGTTATATATCACCCTCCATTCCACACCCTCCACTTCTCCTGCTGCCCTCGTCGAAGCAAAAAAGGTCATCATGTCCTGCCTGGCACAGGAGATGAAGCAATTGACACAAAAATTGGCCGGGTATCATTTTAATGCTGCTGGCATGTCAGCGGAGTGAGTTATGAGATATTCCGTCGCTCGCATGGATAAAAATTTACACAAGAATGCACCATACCTTTGGGAGATAGTATCCACACTGCTCCGGCTGAAGTGGCAGTCGGCAGCTCAGCAAATGCGGCCGGATGATGAAGACACTGACGCTGAGCGCCCGAGCAAGAGCGAAGACGAGGGGCCTGTTGAGGGCATATCAAGGGACGAGGACCCCGCCATTGTTGATGATGATGGGAATCCTGAGTGGGTGAATGAAGACGGGCCACGGCGGATAGGGAGGAGAGGCGGAGATGTGAGTGACGCTGAAAGCGATTACGCTGGGATCAATTTGGCATATCAAAAATCCAAACCAAGGGCAAAAAGAACGATACAGAGGGCACAAAACTTACTCATGCTGGTCAGTCAACTGTCAGTTTCCCTGCGCGCGCAAACAAAGGATATTAACAATCAAATAACCTATAGAAACACGTCGTCGTCTTTAGCATTTGCATGCAAAGTAATGAACAAAGGTGCAACACCCTGCAAACCATTGTTGGAGTCTTTGCACACTTGTGCAATGCCCCGGAGCGAGTTGTGGAGATGATGGCTCACGCTGGCCTTTCGGTCTCGTCGTCATCTGTCCTCAATATGGTCAATTCGCTATCAAAGAAGTCAAAGCACCTTATCAGAGACTTCGTGCAAACAACCTGTGTCAGTGTGGGTTATGACAACCTCGACGTTGCCTTCAAATCTGCCCAGCCTACGATTGAGAAGACTGTCACGACCGCGACACGTGTCCGGACCCTGAGGACCGCCTCCGCTCGAAGACCTGGAACTCCGGACCACTCCGGCCCCCTCCTCGTCCTCCGGGTGGCCGGACCTCCCCCATTGCGGGCCCGCTCCCTTCGGCCTGGTGCCCGCAGCCCCCGGGCTCCTCCCCGACGATCCCCTCACTCTTCCCACATGCTTCCCTTCTTCTCCCTTCTCAGTCCACACGCTCCTTATTCATTCCCGTAGTCTTCCTACTTCTCCATTCATTCCTTTCCATACTCCTATTAGATAGTCTCCTGTATATATACCAGCCGCCTCCTCTGGAGAGCGGCAGAGTTAGTATCTCGTCTTTTCCCCCAACTATCCTGCCTTGCAGCAGCTAGGGCTGGACAAGATTTAGTATTCATATACCAGGATTGCTTGTATTAATGAATATCTGGTGTATTCTTAATCTTGGACATATTCATTTGCACAGAATATTCATGAATAAGTATTCATGAATAGCCATATTCATGAATGAAATTGCTCCTAGGACACTAAGTATTCATGAATACTTGATTCATGAATATGAATAATGTCCAGAGCTTCCCTATCTGCTGTGTTGGGCAGTGGATTAGGAGAGATGAAGCAGGGGGGGAAATGAGGGAGGGGGGGG
>KL198076.1:43445-97895 GCA_000697705.1 Botryobasidium botryosum FD-172 SS1
CCTCCCCTCCTCCCCCCTCTCCTCTCCACAAGCCATGATGCAGATAGGGAACTCTGGAAATTATTCATATTCATGAATCCAAATATTCATGAATACCCACCACAAGAATAAGAATACTGCTCTTTAATCTTATTCATTTTGTAAAAAGAATGCTCAGCACCTGACTAATGATATTCAGGAGCACTTGCTAGTAACTCCTGGCTGATGTCCTGGGATTGCTGCAATTCGTTTCCCTGCCCTAATCCTACCCATCCCGCTCACCCTCCCCCAAACGGATTTCGGCTATGCAGCGCGCGTCCTCTCCAGACACTGCATGGTTGGAGCGTATCTCGGCTGTGTCAACCCAATCCTCTTTGAGTGCGCTTGCCAATGTGGCTACAAGGTCTCATCCACAAGCCATGTCACTTTCCATTGCCCCCTTCACCAGGAGTGGGCTCCACATTTCCGACCTCCCCTTGGGGAGCAACTTTTCTGTGACAACTTCATCGAGAACTTCTACGGCCCGTCGGGGCTCCTCTGCTCCGGCCTCTTTACCTGGAGATGGTATGCGGAACACTTCTTGGATAGCCCGGAACTACCTCCCCCCTGGCTTTGAATGGTGGTTCATTACCGACCCCCTCCAACGCGAACTCTGCACAGTGATCACCCTCATTGCATTTCAACCCCCCCGAATTGAATTCCTCGACTTCGTCAACGAACTATACTGCAACGGTCAGCGAAACGCCCCCCTCCAAGCGGCATACGCTGACTACATCCGCCTGGTCCACTCAATGGCCTTCTACTCTGACGAAGGCTTCCAGGAACTCCTAGACAACTACCAAGCTGTCTGGGGACACTGCATAGAAGATCACCTGCCCCCTGACGACGGATTCGAGTCAGACGACACTCACTTTGATGACGGGCCCCCCCCTTATCATACCTAGTGTAGCAGCTCCCCCCCCCCTCAAATATGGCCTGTTCACATACCAGCTCCAGACCTTTTGTTCTCATAGATAGTTTCTTTCAGTTTCTATTGCGCATGTTTTGCCTCCGCTTTTCTTTCCATTTTCTACTTCTATATACTCCATACATTCTAAGCACCTTGGTCACTGTCACCTATGTAGTTCATTCTCTGCAATACTACACGCTTTACAACAAAAAAAAAAAATGAGGTCTTGTCATACTGACGTCCCTTGGTATCACTTTCTAAACAGCTGACAGGGTGGTGAGAGGATACAAAACCACTCAAGATGTTACGAACCAAGGGTCATGGTGACAGGGATCTGACAATCAAGCGTCAACCCTCTCGACTGGTACCCTCTCATTTATGTTTCCGTGATGTTTGGAGCCACATTCATCGAGATACGCTATCGCCACGCCGAGGACTCGTCAGGCCCGACATCAGTAAAAAACCTGAATGCTATAGGGAACTACATAGCCTATATAGGCTATATAGTTCCATAGCTAGCGGCTTTTATATAATCTATATAACCTGATACTCGTGCTCATATAGTCCTATAGAATGGTATATATTCTCATAAGCCAGACTATATAGTGAAATATAGCCCAGTAACGCCACTTTGTAGTCCTCTATAACTTCGATATGCATCCTATGCATTGCTCTATAGCTATCAAATTTCACTATATAGTACTGCAAAGCAATATGTAGCGTTATCGAGACATCTATATTATGGTGGTATATGCTGAAATAATCATGCGGTGAAACACCATCGCACACGAGTTTTCCAATGTTTATTGTGCGGGTAGTTTCAAGATATGAAAAATATAGATATATAGTTAGTTCGTCGCGCGATATCACACACCCGATGTGTCCTTATTTCGTTCGCGTCGTCCAAAATCACCAATGCATTCCCCAGGAACACCGCCTTCACCAAGGGCCTCCTTTAAGGTGAGATCATTGCCTACGCGGATATCTTCAGCAGCAAATATGCGGTGAAGTAGCTAGTAGATTACTTGCATAAAGTGTGACGTCAATAAATTGTGTTACTATTAATATTTTGGGACCGTATCAACTTACCTGCACTATCCGCGTCTGTCCTGCTGTGTTTGCAGGTCTGCTGTATGCTGTGTATCAGTGAGAATGTGCCTGAGAACGTGTGCATAAGAACGCGCGAACAAGAACGCGCGAACAAGAGCCTATGAGATCGCGCGAGTACAAACCCAGAATGGGATAATGATAATCGTGATCCCAGGTTGCCGGCGCGATGTATGGGTATGCAAGCGCTCTACGCAGGAGCATAATGATCATGGGTGGCAGGTGGCAATTGCTGTATCTCGAAATTGAGGACAATTAGGTGCGATTAGCGATGCCCACATGGATTTGGGTAGTTGGCGCCTACACTGGTGCCTGATTTCTGGAAGAGGTTTTAGATTGTCGAGATCACATCAAGCTTTCACCAGTGTTACATGCGGGAGAGAAGCGATGAGAGCATGGTGTTGAAGATTTGAATATTGAGCGTGCGCGTGAGCATCCGGAGCGAACATTGAAATGTCCAAGCATCAAGTATCAAATGCACTTGATATTGAACGTTGAACGTTGAACTTTGAGGATTTGAGCACCAAGTGGTAAGAGACATTGAGCGTTGGGGGCGGTGAGCATGCAGGGGCCTTGAGGGAAGCACGATCATGATGATCGATAAGACGCGTCATCTAGCGAACGTTGTTTGGCACTGCTTGGTACACACCAGGTTGGGGGTAGCCGGGTGTTCCGATTGGCCAGATATGATTATGTCACATCTTTTGAGCGTTGCGACAACTGATTAGAGAAAAGTGGCAGTCCTTCTCATAGCACTAAGCACACTGCAAATTTTCTGGAGTGTTGATCTCATATATAGATTAATGGGGGCAAGTAAGAATACTGAGACTCTGCTATTATCTGTCCCCTCTGTCTGTGAGTACTAATTGAGTAGCCACGCTCACAAAGCCTATGGAGCCTATGGAGATTTCCCTTATGGCTTTATAGACTATGGCATGTCTGAAAGCTCAATAACACTATATGTTTTGATTATGGCGCTCCTATATTATTATATAGCTGGACTCGTCATAGCTCTCTATAGCTACAGTAGGCTCCTATGTGTAGCTGTATGTAGTGCTCCAAAGAGGCTATGTATAGCACTAGCTGGCGCTCTCTTGGGTACTCTATAACTTGACTATGTGGCTATGACTTCTGAGTTTTTTTGCTGATGCGAGTGTGAATCCTAAAACATATTATGCGATAACCCCAGGAGCGTTCAATAATTCCCGTGTCCCGAGTCCCGTGCAAATTCATAGACGCTCCCCGGTGTATTGACGCTACTGAGATTGGCGCCAGCTAAATGGAAAGAAAAGATGGCAGAGGGAGACGTCGGTTCGACAAGGTGCCTGGCGCGCATCTCATTTTTCGCGGTCTTGATGATTCCAATTATAGTGAGCTAGGCGAGCGTGAATCCACAGGTAGCTAGAGATGAGAAAACAGAAGGGAAAAAAGACGCATCAAGTATTCACACCTCGGCTCTCGTGACGGCAAGAGCTGAGGTGTCGAGTACAGCCCAAAATCAAAGAAAAGAGGAATCGAAACGGAGCTTGAAACTCCGGTAAACGGCTTCGGACGAAATGCCGGATAGCCAGAAAGCTGCAATGCACAACACCACTCCAGCGCCGTTTCTTGGGTTTGAAGGTCGGCATGGACATCTACCTACAGAGAAAAAATAGATCGCTGTCGAGCGGCGGCCGGGACACAAGACGGGGTTTGAAGCTGCAGAGGGTAGGAGACTTGTTGTCGCGCCAACTAATATCGCCAACTTCGGCGCACGCAGAGTATGATTCACGGATGGTTGATGACGAAACGACAGCGAGGAGCTGGTGACGGACTCCAGTTTTGGAAAAGGGCCGCAAGGGCAAACAGCCAGGGCGGGGGGGATGACGGATTGATGCGAATCCCCCTAATGCGATGTCCGGATGTCCGAAGCAAGTTTGATGGTTTTTCTCGTGAAGACGATAAATTCTGATGGCAGGAATACCGAAGTGCGTGCATACAGATCGACAGCGATTGGCGGATGCTGACGAACAGCGATACCAACGGCGACGGGTACTCGACCAAAGGAGGCGATGGATAGTTCGTGAAGGGGGATATTTGATCGATCGATTGATAAGCCTGCGAGGGGCCCGTGCGCTGCTTGGAGCAGCTTCAAGCGACCCCGGATCACTTCCACTGAATAAATCCAGGTGAGTTGAGACGATACAAAAATGACAAGTAATCCAAAGTGAGATGAATACTAATGTGAATTGTTTATCAATGGCGATCATACAAGTTCCATATAATTCTGGCTGAATTTCATTTGAGGACCCGAGATTTTTTTCGTATCTGTTTTATTTACATGGATTCAATTGAGTCTCGTGCAGCCGTGTAAAGGACCTTGCAGTGCAAAGTGATTTTGTTTGATATCATCCTAAACCCGGCTGGTGCGATGGCTAATCCATATGTAATCTATTCAGGTTCTTGTAAGCGCACAAAAAGTAGGCGGCATTGTGATATATATAAAAGACCTGATTTGCGACACTAAGGTGCCCCTGTGCCCCCGCGTTCCGCATAACCATCAACACCCGCTCAAACTTCCCTTCCTCGGCACATATACTAATTCTCCGACTCACCACCCGCCTTGCTTTCCACCCTCTATAACACGCCTTCTCCCTACCCAACATGCCGCCCAACTCTACGACGATTGCGATAAGCCCGCTCTGCCACCATCCAGAGGGGCGCGGCAAAGCAGACGCTGCCGCGCCCCAGCAATCTCACACTGAGAGGGCGCCTGAGGAGTCCGCGCAGGTACCCCCTAGCGTAGAAGAAGTGCTCGCGGAGGTCGACCCTTTCCTCTACGCGATTGGCGCGCGCCCGTGGGGAGACTGTGTGCGCCATATTGTCCTCACCAACATGGGCCGCACTGCGCAAGAGTGCGTTCGGGTACATGAGCTGTTCAGGCCCGGCTTTCGGGGGTACTTTTTTGGATATAAGAAGTTCTGGTCTAACTTTAAAGTGTACGTCCCGGGGGAACCCAAGCGTAATGAGATGCGCTGGGATGCCAAAGCTTACTCGGATACGCACCTATCTCCCCCTGAATCCAATCCCGACATCTTCAAAGATCGCATGATCCCAGCATTAATCGCGCTGGTCGGTTTGTTGTTGTCGGCCGGCATAAGCATCGAGGGCGACTTCTCTGACATTCTCGTCAACATGTCCGACGATAACGCCTACCGAATACCTTTCTTAGGGGGTGATAAACTTTCCAGCGATCGTAGGACTCCTCTGAATGCAGTTATCAATAGGATCTGCAGCGTCGAGAAGATGATCCATAATCCGACTCCGGGGAAAGTGCATGATCGAGATGGCCTTACCATACAGCTGGACTACTTGCTTGCCGTATTCGAGGTTCTCATGCACGCGGGTGCCAGCTGCCGTCCTTGTGATTACAGTTCGTGCACATACGGACCTCTCTGCCTTGCGTGCACCTCACCGTGGCAGTGCGGGCCATCCTCTCACTCCGGGAGGGTTTTTTCGTCGCTACTGTCAGCAATTGCCAGCTTGTCCCCGGGCGGCGATGGGCTTTGCCGTGGGCTGGCACATGCGGCATACATGCACTCTGCTTGGAAAGTCAAGCGGTTGCTCCAGCTTGGACCAGGCAATTTGGGAGATTGTCTGACACATGCGCTGTTCTCGGCGGTGAGCGTCGTCTAATCGCGTCTGTCTGAGAGTGCATCGCTAATCGCCGTCTTTGACAAGGTTAAGCGACATGAAGACTCGGCGGAAGAAGAGGTGCAACTTGAGATTATACGACATCTAGTTCAGGCTGGCGCACGGCTGGAACTAGACGCCAATGATCTAGACGCTCACGAACTATATGACGACGCACGAGGCTTCGACAGTGAGGTATATGTCGATATCCTTTTGGCAGCAATAGGGGGTGGTTGCGGTATGAGGGTGGTGGAATATCTGGTCGGTCTGCGTGCCAAAATATCGCCGTACGCTCTGGCGGCCTCGATCGCGACACCCACGTGCCCGGTGAAAGTCGTCGAGTATTTGCTCAGCAAGGGCGCCGATGTCAATGAACGAGACCGCTACGACTGCACCCCACTCCACGCCATTGCATATGCGCGTGACGCGGCCCATCCGGACTGTCTTGCAAAGGTCAGGTGCTTGATCAACGCGGGCGCCGATGTTCATGCCATGGACGCGGATGACGCGACACCCCTGGCGTGGTATCTAGATGATGTGACTGTGCCGGATGCGCTCGTTACCCAGGCACTGTTGGACCCTGACACCGACCCCGACTGGGATTACTATCTGCGCAAGTTCCTCGACGCAAAACACCTCTCTCCGGAGCTGATAGGGCTGCTGATTCGACGCGGGGCGGATGCCAACAAGCCGGACCATTTCGGATACACACCGTTGCACATACTGGCTCGATCCCACCCCTCCAACTTCGTTACCGATCTTGATGCGTATTCCCTGGTTTGTGGGATCCTCTTGGACTCGGGGGCTTGCGTGAACGCGATGGATAAAAAGGGATCAACTCCGCTGCACATGGTAGCCTCAAAACACCGTGATGCAAACATGGCCACTAGCGCTATTATCGACATGCTTGTGGCTGGGGGTGCGAAAGTGGACGCGATTGATGCCAAGGGGCGCACGCCACTGCATCTCGCGGCTTTGCACGGAAATTCCCTTGCCATAGAGCGCCTAATCGTTGCTGGGGCTGATGTGGAGCTGTTGGATCTGAGGGGCAGCGGGCTGCTTCACTATGCCGCATGCAGTCCATACACCCTCCCTGCGCTCTTCTCTGGTGTGCATACGATCGCCAAACTGGACGTCAATGCACGGGATCACACGGGATTCGCGCCTCTCCACTGGGCCGCTAGGGGCTCACACAATCGAGAGAATCTGAAAGTCATGCTCAAAGCAGGTGCTGACATTGACGCGCGTGACGGTCAAGGGCGCACGCCACTTCACCATGCCGCTCGACTTGGGACCTCTCGGATTGCGAAACACCTCATCTCTGCTGGTGCCGACCCAAATGCATTTGATTGGCGAGGCGACACGCCGCTCATGTTGGCAGCTCGCACAGGCTCATATGAGAGCGTCATACGACTATTGAAGGCGGGCGTGAGTGCGCCCGAGGCCGCTATCGAGGTGTGTTGCTCTGACCCGCACAATCGGAGTCGGCCAAACGCATATCTCACTTTATCACATAGTTTGGGGAGCCCTTGGCCATACAGAGGAGGAGCTACCGATACTCGAGTATCTTCTTTAGGTTGCAATCTATGGTGCGATTTTTAACAAAGGCAAGATTGCTCGATGCTTTCTCTCGCCGGATTTACACGCTGAATAGTATCCCAGGATCCGAATCTGCCGTCACGCGCTCGTCACCAGCTACAGACAACGCTTCTCGCAAATCTGCATGATGTCTATAAAAATTACCCTCTGCGCGCGCTTCAAGAGTGGTCTTTCAAGCGCGATCGCAGTCTGGAGAAGCTACAACAGGGTTACCTTCAACTTCCTGGTACGTTTACAGCCCCACGCATAAAATACGCACAAGCACCGACTCTCAGTTGCATTTTACCCCACAAAGTTTACAATATACAGGTGCGGATGTTAGGTCAGGGTGGATTTGGAGACTGCTACCTCGGCATGTTCTTCGGGCGCTCAGTTGTGAGCAAACGATTGCATTTTCACTATGAGCCAGAGAAATACATAAAAGTGGTTCCTTCGATCGTTTCCTTTGATATCAAACGCTGAATTCGACCCATTACCCTAGCATATTTTACACGAAGCATCCATATGGAGGAAGCTTCATCATCCCAATATCATACCACTTCTTGGGTTACCATCAATAGATGGCCTTCCTCACCTCATGTCGCCACTCATGAAGAATGGCGCAGCCGATGACTTTGTGAAGAAAAACCCAAATGTCAACCGAGTGCGATTGGTAAGTATTCTCTGCGTGCACATTTATGTGACCTTACCTCGGATACATGGAATCGTAGCTCGTGGAAATCGCTCAAGGGCTCGAATACATGCACACGCTGGATCCACCTATCATCCACGGAGATTTAAAGGCGGTGAGTTAAAGTATTCAGAATCAGCGACAAGCCATTTCTCCGCAAGCTTAACCCATCTCCTTCAGAATAACATCCTCGTGTCCGAGGACGGGTCTGCGTGCCTATCAGATTTCGGCCTTTCTCGAATGCACGCGGAAACTAGCTCAGACGCGACTCCTGCGACGCCCGACGAGCCCTCAGCCACACCGATCACCATGGCATACCATGCTAACTTCCGATGGGGACCCCCGGAGGTACTCTTGGAGGATTTACGTAGGACGCCGGCGTCGGACATCTTTTCGCTCGGGAGACTCAAAGTCGAGGTTGGTTCATTCATAGTAAAAATAAAACTGTGCAGCTGACGATGTTGAACATAGCTTCTCACAGGCGCTGTGCCATTTCCGGGCCTCACGGAGTACGCGATCGTTCAGTACCTACGTGATGGTCACTATATCAGACCGACAGATAGCGATGCGATTGCTTACGGGCTGGATGACGAGATGTGGACGTTAATCCTAGAGTGTTGGGATCTCGATCCACTCAAGCGGCCAAGCGCGTCGCAGGTCGTGGATCGGCTTCGGCGCATGCCCGAGCCTGCCTCGGTGAATCCGAGCTGGAAGCCGTGCGCGAAGGCAGTCACTACCACTGATGGGGATTCCGGCTCAGGGGTGTCGCTCACTTCGAAGGCTACAGATTCGACAGCGCAATCATCCATTAACGTTGACTGGCATGGCTGTATCGTGGATTCTAGCTCCAGGACGCCTACTTGGAAGGCCGCAGATTCGTTGGCGCGATCGCCAATTAACGTCGACTGGCGCGGCTGTGTTGTGGAACATGGAGTGTGTGCCGGAGAATTTGTTTTATCGCACGCCAGCTTGCTCCTTGGATTTTTCTCTCAGCAATTCATTCCGCCACAGACCTCTACTTGGGGCCTCATTGATCTCGTCATTTTTCTTTTCGCTCCCTTTGTTTTCTACACATAACCCCCCTGGTACTGAGCATTTCTGTATTTAAGAGTACTCACGCTGTGCGATCTCCGTTAGCGTACACGCCATGTAGTAAGATCTATCTACAAAGGAGAAGAATAATGCGCCCTCCCAGCAAGGATACCTTGTCAAAACAACGCGCTTTCCTATAGCTTAGCGTCAATCATTCTGCTGCTGATACTTCACAGTCTACCATCTTCAAGCATTCAACAGAGCTTCATTTTAGTTTAAGTTGTGGGGCTGTATATTGGCAGTTGAGATCGGGCAATCTCGCCGCCCACCTTCAACCCCTTGATCCCTTGCGACGAAGGGGAATAAGGCCGGCGGTAAGCACAGGAACCCCGCGCAACGAACAGGTATCAAATACATGATCCCGAGGAGGCGAGACACGCAAAAAGAGATGTGGCGAGAGTTGGACTATAAACAGAAGAAAAGATAATGCCTGTGAACCGGCTGGACGGTGTGAAGCGAGAAGGAAAGAGCTCAACGAGGCCGAAATAGATCCATAACAAGCAATCTTGCTCGAGTAAAAGGCCTTGGGTTCTGGACCAATCTAGTCGTCCAGTCGCGTTGAGTAGAAGTTGCAAGTGGTCCCAGTCGTTGGCTGCGACAAGTAGCAAGTAGCAATACGTAGCAGGAAGAGGCCATTAGCGCCCGTCCATTGATATTCGGGACGGAACACCCGAAGCGCGAGCATTTGAATCAGGCAAGGTTAGAGTGATGATTGCCTTAGTGAATGAGAGGACGACGAAAGATGACAGGCGGCTGAAAGCGCAGTATCTTTATTCATTTACGTTTTTATCACCGCAAGGTGCGAGGATACGAAGCTCTGAGCAGATGGATAAAAGATAGAGAAGAGAGCCTGAGATAGATCTTCTGTAATTGCAACGAATCAGCTACCAGACCGCGCGACAGAGGGAACTCACACAGAGAAATGAGGGAGGGAACACGTCAAAACCCCAAAGAAAGTAGGCTGTGGTTAAGAGAGCCGCACATTGATTGAGCGATGAAAAGCGTACCAAGCCCAGCTAACAGTATAGGATAAGGAAGATAAGCACAAGCATAACCATGCAGAAGCAGTCAAGCGGCGGAAATAGAGGGGTCGCCGGATCGAATAGCATCGGCCTACATCACCCTACGAAAGGGAAGAACGTTGAGCCATATGTTTGAGAAAATATAGTGCTGAGACGTACCATCACGGCGCCGGTCTTGTCGACACGCTTTTCCCCGGCGAAACCCATGTGCACGACCAACGCTCCCACCAGGAACTCAGAGAAGTCGGTTTATTCAGTCTCGACCTGCGCCGCGCGATGCTCTGCTGAGCGCCATATAAGTCATCTAAGGCTTGCTGGACGATCAGTAGGGTGCGCGCGCTTGCATTCGAGACTCTCGTCACCAAGCAAGAAACGGCTCGCCCAGCCTGTCATAAATCAACCCTGCTCGTTGCTCGGCCTTCGTGTGCGCTGTACTGCTGTGTTTGGTCAAAGACCATCGCCGGGTGCCCCCGGCTCCTCTCTTCACTCGCCGATCGCTCCTTGTCTCAAGGCGCCAGTTTTCATTACGCCCACAACTCGCGAAAAGAGGGGAGATCAGCACCTGCGCGCTATTCCAACCCCAGCTGCCATTGGCAGGGTCATGCTCGACGTCTCCAATGCCCTGGCACCCCACAGCGCTATTACCGGGGAGGTCGTGAGGAGCGCCGGACAGGTTGCGGGCAAGTGCGCATTTGCTTTTATGGACGCGATCTCCGCCATGCTGGAAGAGATGAGGGAGGAAGTCGTGGAGTTCCCAGAGGTGGTCGAGGCGCCTAGGAAGAAGGTGAAGAGCAGCTTCCTTCTGAAGGAGAGCACCGCACCGAATGATCGGGAGGCGAACATGCCCATGAAGGTGCCTGGGTATTACGGGACGAGGATAGTGAAGATGCGGGGTGCGCGCAGGGGCGCAGGTGCGGGTGCGTGTGCGGGCGTTAATCTGGCGAAGGATCTCAAGCTATGATTTTATAGTTTGGGAGCGGTATCTTTTAATCCTTGAAATACCAATGATCTTTCCCAAACTGAACGGTGAATCAACGCTGCAATAGAGTCTTCGCTTCGGCGCTCTTTATTAGCGCTAGTGATGTCTTGCGCAGTGCGAATATGAATATCCAATCTCGGACGGTATTGAAAGCGTAGAACTAATATTATCGGCTCGCAGGGGTAGCCAGTGTAAAGTCGTACACGAGATGCCAGAGTGGGCGCTATTTGCGAGGCGCTATTGGCGTGATGACGGTGAGTATTGTGAGTAGCTCTGTTGCAGCTTTCGCAAAAAGATGGCATAAAGCGATCAAGATGGCTTGAAGGTAAATGGGCGAAAGCGCGCAAGCGCCTCTCGACCTCGATCCATGACCCTCCGGGGGGAGATCCGAGTTGAGCTGCAAACGCCCAGAGTGCTGGGAGGCTGCCGACGCGTTGAGCAAAACTCGGACACTCCAGAACTAGGAGGTAGCAAAGTATGTGTAACACACCAAGTTGTCGATCTCTCTCTTTCGAGTGTATCAAGACATACATGGTGTTGTATAGTGTGATCGGTGACATGTGCACATACAGCATCATAGATGGCATGTATACACATGGCACGATGGCACCCCGGATTGTGGGTGACATGTAAGCATACCAGGTTGCAAGTGACATATCGGCACACCGAGATACAGGTGATATAATGGCACACTAGGATGTAAGCGGCACAAGGCACGCCAATATGCGGGAGGTATGCTGATACACGGAGGTGCGGGTGGCACGATGCGTAGGCACATCGGGTTGCATGTGGCACACTGGCACACTGAGATGCGGGTGATATGACGGCACACCAGGATGCGAGCGGCGGTAACAGCATGCTGATATGCAAGTGGCCCAATGGTGCGCCGATATGCGGGTTGTATGCTGGCGCTCGAAATGCGGGCGGCACAATGACGTGCTAGTATGCAGGTGACACGTTGCCATGCCAAGACGCGAGTGACCCGTAAGCACACCAAGTCTGAAGGCGTTCCAAGTGACTGCTGAGCGTGCATGCTAGGGTATCGTCACTAAGTAGTTTTGCTAGTTTGCTTTCCCATAAGCCAGACCCTAGATTGTCGACCTAGTATTTCCTCGAGCTCACAGACGCACCGTGTAGGTGTTTAGACAAGGAGGGCGAAAGTTCTTTTCTTTTCTCGCGTCACACGCTGCCTCGAATTTTTAGCCTCGAGCGCTCATGCGAAGTCGCACAGTCTACATGTGGCTACCCCCCGGTGCCGTTGGGACGCCCCGAGGATAATACGAGAACATCCTATTGATAGATCGCATCAACGTTGTGCGGAGAGTCGCGCTCGGCTGCCTCGGGTAGCTGCACAGATCGAGAACGGCGAAGAGTTTTCAAGTCTGAATCCATGGAGTCCCGTGTTATTTCAGATAGAAAGTAGTCTCCATGTCTAAGAGGGGCAAGCCAAGAAGAGCCTCCTTTGAGTTCTAGAGCGCGACAGTTTCGCGATGTGGTGGTAGGGAACAGGGTTTCATGGGACGCCAACCGGCTGCTTGCACGAAGACAACTTCAATCGCGCTTCATTATGTAAGAGAATTGGCTTGGTTCGTGAGTGCTGTTAGCATGCGGCACCGGACAGGAGATCAAAGACAGCGATCGACGAGTACTTGTAGCTCGCGGACCTCGCTGGTGGTTACCAGTATGCCCCCCATCACCAATGATTAATGAACCTCTACCGTATTAATATTGTTATGCAATCTACATCAGGAAAACTGGTGCACGCTCTCAAGCACTCTCAAGTAGTCAAAGCTGCTAAAGTACTCAGAGCTCCAGGCTCTCCTCTCAAGCGCTCAAAACTTGCTAAAGCATAGGGTTTGGCACGCACCAAAATAACACTTCTCGCGGAAGTGGATATTAGCGCCCCTCCCCTGGTCTAAAGTAAACAGATCCCTAGCACACAGATCTCTGAGATCAGATTGAGGGAGGCCCAAACGAGGGGCCGCTCTGGAAAAATGAAGACTTCGCGACCCTTATTTTACACAAATCGCGCAGACAGATATCAGTAGCGGCTCTGGATTATTTTCAGCAATGTTCTAATGGTTATGTACATGCTCAAAGGTTAAGAAAAGATCGCGTGTTTGATGGAAAGAAAAAACAGGAGAGTCAGAAGGAGGGAGCCGAGAGCCGACTGCAGTGTGCGAGATCGGAAAGCGAGTGGGCGGGACTACGAGAGCATTAGAATATTTTTATATATAATCGGCTAAAGGTAGCAGTGGACAGGGGAACAAAACGCGAGAGGAAGCGGATCAGTCTACGAACACAGGAGTAAAATCAGCTGCCGCGCACTTGTAGGAAAGTAAAGATAAAAATATGCGTACTCATCCTGTTGTTTTCATAAATGGCATGGCCGAGCTTGCACTAAGGTAATCGTATACATCTGAAATGAGTGGCGAGGACGTGCGGTGGGTGGTTGCCGAGCACTGGGCAAGGGCGTTGGAGCGTAGCAGCATACTTAGAAGTTAGAACGAACATTCACAGACGTTCGCGCCAGAATGGGTTTTGAGATGACTAAGCGTCTTCTCGGAAGCAACTCAGTATCGCGAGTCCGTGACCAACGCAAAGTTGCTACTCACATACTACCACCACGTACGCGCAAACCCTCTTTGCACTCGCCGTCATCGCTGTTGCTGCACCAAGCTCTCCGGCTACCTCCCCCTTCAATTTCAGGTGCTGCAATAAAGGTATTTTCCATTGATTATCTTGGATCTTATGGCGTGAATTCACTGAAGTCTGACCCCACCCTCTTTGCGCGCGCTCGCACCTGGTCGTGCCTCCTCGCGCGTTCTATTTAGCTCCCCTGGCATACGCGAAACTCTCCCTCTATCGTCGGGCACCACATATCTTTTCTTTCGTACACCGAGTTCTCGCATGCACCCCGCTACCCTAATAATAGTTGTCAGCGCTCATGTATTTCATGTCTTTACACCTATCCAATCCTGCCTACATTGTGAATCATACAAGCTATGCTTGAGGCCCCCCACTGGGGCGCATATTCTGAAAAAACACATTCCCGCTCGGAGCCCGAGCGCGCCCAAAAATTGTCCTAATCCAAAGGAGGCAAGCTTTGCCGTGCAGATATTAGGAGCCCTGGTCTACTTGCGTGCGCTGCCAAACAGGCCCTTTTTCGAGCTGTCAAATCCCTCAAAGCACGCTAAAATCTCAGGTTTTGCTTTTACTGCTTGAGAGCTCCAGCTATTTTCCTGATGCTATTATGTAGGCGAGGGCGACTCATGGCTGTGCTCCCTTCGTTTCCGAGGGCAATACGCGGCACCAGTAGCTCCCGCCGCGGTTCTCTTTCAAATGAGGGATCTCCATAGGTATATATATCAAGGTCCGTAGTAATCAACCTCCCATGAGCACAGACAAAGACGAAGCGTAGGCAAAGAGCGATGTATGATTAAAAGCCAGGCATATATTTATTATAAAAAGTGATCGAGCTCGCCCAATTTGAAAATTCCATCTACTGCTTTCCCTATGAAGATTCGAAATGACCATGGTATCATTAACGATGCGCGTATGGGAAGTCGCGAAAGCAAACTATGACTCACCCCTCCGACGATGCTATTAACAAACGTCAGTACCCTCGCCCTAACCTCCTCAAACTCCTCCAGCCATACTGTGTGGCCGGACTCAGGCAGCCATAGCAGCTGGAATTTCTGGAATTTCGGCTGGAGTGTCTGAACCAAGAGCGTGTCGTTCGCGACGCCATCTTGCGCACCCGCGACGAACAACACGGGAAGCACCGGTCCGCCTACGCTGAACAACCGGCTCGGATCCTGCGTCCGGGCGGCCAGGTTGTTCTTGACGACCTGCGGCATGAATCCTGCGAGACCCAACCACGACGTCCGGGTACGGAAATCAAGCACGGTCTGGTTGTAGACCAGCGTGTTGAGGAATTCAACCTCGGCAGAGTCGTACAGTGTGACGTTGGTGTCTTGGGTGATCTCCGGGAGGAGAGTGGTGAGCTCGGCCGTCACGATGCTGGGAAGGATGCTGGTGTAGGGGAGCCCGGCGAGGTAGACGATTCCTGATACGACGCCATTCCCATGGAGTGCATAGATATCAACGAAAACAGAAGCTAAAAAACGAGGGTTATTTAATGAGACAGGAAGTAGATAGGAATGGGGGGTTGGTGCAAATTCTTACCGCCGTAACTCCTATCATGTCATACTTGGCTCAGTAAAAGGTCATGAGGATAACTGGCTGTTCAGGCATACCATGCGGCCGCAACGGGCTTGTTTAGGTTGAATTTTTGCACCACGGCGTCAAAATCCTCCGCAAACCGGGCAGATTCGTAGGCCGACTGGTCGAGTGGCTTGTCACTCTGCCCGAACCCTCGCATATCGTACCGCACCTGGAGGCGCGACCACCATCAGATGGATTCCATTTCGGCACGTGAGAATTGCTCACCAAGTACAAGCTGTTGGAGTACGTCTCGTCTTCAAAGATTTTATCCCATACAATCGCTCCGAGAAGATATCCATGAATGAAGACGACGTGGGGCTTGGTTGGATCTCCCTTCGCCTCTGCCCATAGCTGAGTACCGTCGGCCGACTTGATAAACCGCGCAAGGAGGGGTGCCGCAAAGGCGCATAGAGTAAACAACAGCGCCAGCTTCATGGTTTCTGGCCCAAGGGAAGACGACCGACGAGATATAATAATACAGCTCCCGACAACCTGTCTGCCTTTTATACAGCTGGGGAGCGGCGAATGTCATATTGGCTTACGCACCCAAGTTTCGAATCCGTGGTCGGTCGATCCTTCCTGAGAGATTGATTCGGGAAGCGTAGAGAAATGCGAATAGAAGGATGGTCTTCGAAGCGTCTAAAAGACCGCGGGTTCTGCGTGTACTTTCGACCCAGATATTGCTGTCAAGGGGAACACAATATTACCCAGCCACCAAACAGTCGATCATCGCATCGTTTGGGTGTATAATAGATGGTTCCTGGCGCTAGAAGGTCCAAGGATCTGGGGCGATGGCGTAAGGCTAAAGGACAGCTTTGATGGTCTGAGCATCAAATTTGCGTGGATATCGGAGGCTCGGGACGCAAAGAAGACTTGATCTACATGGTATCTGCATGAAATGGATATGTGGCCGCCAGCTGTCTCTGACGCGCTCTTCTTTTCAACGCCGGTGCCTCAAAGCGCCTACTTCCCGGAGTCGAGTGGATCAAGGGAAAAGTCCAGAGGGTTCGGTCAGGAGACAAAGACGACTCAATCCCCTGCGCCAAAAGATGAGCTAGATCAGAGCAAGTCGAAGTTGGTCAAGGCTGCTCAAGCTCCAAAGATCGATTTCTACATCAAATCGGGTGGAATATTCGGCGAGAGTGCTGAGTGCCGGAACGTTGAATGTATAGATGAAGATCAAACAAGGGCCAGGATCCATGGGCCCTGGCCAACCGGCGGCAAAAGGCGAACGTAAATTGAGACTCCTCTAAAAATAATCCTCCCGTGGCTCGGTATTTAGCTTTCTTCCAAAATCAAAATCGCGTGAGTTTGAAGGTGGCACCGGTGGTGCGTGGGCGATGGATGGATGGATTCAACGCAGAGCCGATGCCTGCGTGCGCTCGTACGAACAGAAATATTGGACACAGGGTCCTGTATTATCTATCACGTGATAATTTCCGGAAGCAGATTTGCTGACGCGTCAGAAATATTTGGCCGCTTGGAACTGCCAGTACTAAGTGGTGTCCATGACGATTCGGATCAATGTCATGGCGAGGGCGGAGGTGCGTGGACGAACAGCCTATTCTTTACTCGCAGCACGACTATTTACGCAAGGCATTCTAGGATGTGCGTGTGTGACGGTATCAGGAGAGTGCTTGTCATCCACTAGTACCGCGAGCGCTATGCAGATGCGCATTTGTTGACTGGTCTGGCTCGCGATTGAATAGAAATTTGCCATCGATACATCGCTCGGAGTACCCTATGAACCATCCGTCCCAGCAATATTACGGCGTGTACCAAGCGGAGAGTCCATTGATTCCCAACGATCTATTTGGGATCCCTCATTCGCATTGCCATTCGTGATGCCGCCAGCCAAAAATGTACGTGTCTGTAGGTGACTAGCCCGACGTGCTGCGCGATTGTAATCAGCTATAGCAGACTAGAGCACTGACAATGACATTGCACGTCCGTACCTTTCTACTGGACACAAGATCCCCCGCGCTTTGCAGCGCGGAAGGCGGGCGGCAAACACCTCAGCCTCCCTGCGCACGGTCCCATCTCCTGCCTTCTCATCCGCGTCCATCATGCCTCTCTCCGTGGGACTGACGTGTATATAGTATTTGAGTTCCGAAAGCTCTGCGAAGTATGGGAGTTGGAGAAGGTGATCAAAGGCCCCCCAGTTGATTGTAAGCTGCGGTAGATATTTTATCTCGAGCGATTGAAGGGTAGGTGTGAAGGAAGGTGAGAGGCGGGTCGCGTCTGCGAGCTGTCGCAAAAAGGGAATATGGCCATCCCTGATATCGAGGCTGATCCTTTGAAGACATGTGTTCTGGGTGAGATCGATGGGTTGAAAGCGGATACCTGGGAAGAGTACAGGAAGATGAAGATGAAGAGTTTCGCCTTGTGATTGCCCAACACTTACTCGTGTCATCAACATCACCGTCACTCCATAGTAAGCTTTGCGCATGAGCTGAAAACTCTTTCAACGAGGGGCCCGCAGAGGCCAGTAGCCGCCCGACCTCATCTCCGCATGCGAATGAAGACCCAGAAAAGCTCCGGACATGGAGATGAAATACGCGTAGGGAACGACATGGGGTGAATACATCGACGATGCCGCGGTGCATATGTCTGGTGGTTTTCATTTTGATTGTGTGCAGCTTCGAAAGAAGCGCGACTGCTGAATGCCGGCCGCGCGTGTGGTAAACTTGGATGTCCGTTAGAGACAAGATCTCCAGCTGTGGGAGTAAGCTGAGGAGCGCCGAAAGCTGATCTCGACTCTCGAATATCACATTCAACATTGACAGCTCTCTGAGGGATCGAAATCCTGCGAATCCCTCCTTCGCCTCGTCGGAGAGGATCCAAAATCCAATATGGCAAAGAGAGAGGCTTTTGAGCTGCGGCAAGGCCGTGGCAATCGTCCTCTGTCCATCTGGGGATCGCCACGTCAGTAGCTTGCGAAGGGCCGTGTTGTTGTAAAATTCCTTCTCATGCTTCTGTGAAGCCGCTAGCTCGAATGCGCGCACGTAGTGGATGGTCGAAAACGGATTGTCACATAGCAAAATGAACTTGTCTACCCCATACTGGTAGACTCGTATGCTGCGAAGAAGATGGGAGCGCGATGGCGCGATCCAGTCACGGCAGATGAGCGCGCAAATTTTAAGCGTGGGCTTGTCATCGTGAAGATAGTCGATGATGATGCTGATGAGCTCGTTAGGGAGCTGAAGGCCAGACATTTCCCCAACGAGCTTTTGGCTGGAAGCAAGAGCGAAGTTAATCAATGGATATCTGGATTATGTAATGCGCTATCCACTCGTTCTGCATCTGATCCGGCCCTGTCCTAGCCAGCGCGTGCATGTAAGTACAACGGACAGCGTTCGCACAACATGAAAAGATGGAAAGACAAAGTAGCAAGGGCCATAGCGATTTGTAGAACACAAAGAGAGCGGGAAGAAAATAGCAAGGTCAGTGAGGTCTCAACTAGAGGTTTATGATGGAATGAAGTGCTGGGAGAAAAGTCCAGGTAGCAAGCTGGCGTGCGGTGAAACGAATCCTCCTTCGCGTGCTCCGTCTTCTACAACGCGGTCATGCCAGTCGACGTCCATCGGCGATTTCGCAGTCTAATCTGTAGGCTCTGAAGTAAGCGACTCTCCTGAGTCGGAATCCCCATTAGTAGCAGTGACCGCCCTCGCGCACGGTTTCCAGCTCGGGTTCACCGAGGCAGGCTCGGGCATGCGTCGAAGCCGATCCACGACCTGCGACGCGCTTGGTCGCTCGAGCGGATCAAGATCCCAGCACTCTAGGATCAACGCCCACATCTCATCGTCCAGTCCGCACGCAATCGCATCGCTGTCTGTTGGTCTATCATAGTGTCCAGTACCTAGGCACTGGATGATATCATAGTCTGTGAGGCCCGGAAATGGCACATCGCCCGTGAGAAGCTATGTTCATCGTTGTCAGCCGCACGGTTTCACTTTGACTATCAACGAGAGGGCAGGTCGAACCAACCTCGACTTTGAGTCGTCCAAGTGAAAAGATATCCGACGCCGGCGTCCTATGTGAACCCTCATTCAAAAGTACCTCCGGGGCTCCCCAACGGAAGTTAGCGTGGTATGCCATGGTGATCGGTGTGTCTGAGGGCCCGTCAGTCGTCGCAAGAGTTGCGTCCGAGCTGGTTTCCATATGCGTTCGAGAGAGGCCAAAGTCCGAGAGACACGCAGACCCATCCGCGGACACGAGGATGTTGTTCTGGAGGAAAGGGGTTAAGCTTGCAGAGAAAGGGCTTGCCGCTGGTTCTGGATACTGTAACTCACCGCCTTCAAATCTCCGTGGATGATAGGTGGATCAAGTGTGTGCATATATTCGAGCCCCTGAGCAATTTCCTCGAGCTACGATTCCATGCCTTCAAGGTAAGGTCGCGTAAATGTATACGCAGAGAATACTCACCAAGCGCACTCGATTGACATTTGGATTTTTCTTCACAAAGTCGTCAGCCGCGCCATTTTCCATCAGCGGCGACATGAGGTGGGGGAGGCCGTCTATTGATGGCGACCCAAGCAAGGGGACGATATTGGGATGGTTAAGCTTCTTCCAGATTGTTGCTTCATGTAAAAGGTGCTAGGACAACGTGTTAAGTACTGCAATCCATATCGCAAAATGAAAGAAGGGGCACACTTTCATGTATCTCTCTGGCTCATAGTGAAAACGCAGCTGTTTGCTCACAACTGAGCGCCCGAAGAACATGCCGAGGTAACAGTCTCCGAATCCGCCTTGACCCAATATCCGCACCTGCATGTCATACACTTCATGGGGTAGAATGCAAATAGGATTCGGCGCTCGTACTTATGCGTAGGGCTATAAACGTACCAGGGAGTTGAGGGTAGCGGTGTTGTAGCTCCTCCAGAATGCGATCGCGCCTGAAAGACCATTTTTGAAGCGCGCGCAGAGGGTAGTTTTTATAGACATCATGCAAATTTGCGAGAAGCGTAGTCTGTAGCTGGTGATGAGCGCGTGACGGCGGATTCGGGTCCTGGAACGCTATTCAGCACAGAGATCCAGCCACAGAAAGCATCGAACAATCTTGCCTTTGTTAAAAATCGCACCATGGATAGTAACCTAGAGAAGATGTTCGAGTATCGGTAGCCCCTCCTCTGTATGGCCAAGGGCTCCCCAAACTACGTGATAAAATGAGATATGCGTTCGGCCGACTCGGATTATGCGGGTCAGAGCACCTCACCTCGATAGCGGCCTCGAGTGCACTCGCACCTGCCTTCAATAGTCGTATGACGCTCTCATATGAGCCTGTGCGAGCTGCCAGCATGAGCGGCGTGTCGCCTCGCCCATCAAGTGCATTTGCGTCGGCACCAGCAGAGATGAGGTGCTTCGTAATTCGAGGGGTCCCAAGCCGAGCGGCATGATGAAGTGGCGTGCGCCCTCGATGGTCGCGCGCGTTGATGTCAGCACCTGCTTCGAACATCATTTTCAGATTTGCTCGATTGTGGGAGCCCCCAGCGGCCCAGTGGAGAGGCGCAAGTCCCATGTGATCCTGTGCATTGATGTCCAGGGTGACAATACCGTACATACCGAGAAAGGATGCAGGGAAAGTGCGTGGACTGCATGCGACATAGTGAAGCAGCCCGCCGCCCCTCGGATCCAACAACTCCACATCACCCCCAGCGACGATAAGGCGCTCTACTGCCAGCCATTTTCCGTGCAGAGCCGCGAGATGCAGTGGCGTGTGCCCCACAGCATCAGTTGCATCCACCCTCGCACCTCCGGCCAAAAGAATGTCAATGATAGTGTTAGCGGCGATGTCCTCATCACAGAGCGAATCATTTGAGACCATCATGTGCAGTGGAGTTGATCCTTCCCCATCTATCGCGTTCACGTTGGCGCCAGCTGCCACTAGCATGTTGACCATAGAAGGAATGAGACGCCGCTTGAAACTTGGACCAAGGGCACAAGCACCGTGCAATGGTGTACGGCCGTAAGAATCTTTGGCGTTCACGTAAGCCCCTGAGTCCAAGAGAATCTTACAAGCCAAGAGAGGTGTATCAAGATCGGTAATGTCGTCGTGGCAGAATTGGGCGAGTATGTGCAACGGCGTGTCTCCATAACGGTCCGCCTTGTTGACATCCGCCCCACGTCGAATCAACAGGCTTGTTAGCTCCGGAGAGAGGTGTTTTGTTTGGAGTAACTCGCGCAGATAGTAACTCCAGTCGGGGTGGGTGTCAGGGTCCAGCAGTGCCTGGGTAACGAGCGGGCCCGGCACAGCCACATAGCGTAGATACTTCGCCAGGGGTGTCTGGTCATCCGCGTCCAAGGCATGAGGATCGGCGCCCGCGCTGAGCAAGCACTTGACCTTTGCAAGGCAGTGCGAATCACCCACGTCACACACATATACGATACCGTGGAGTGGGGTGCTGTCCCAGGGGCATCGTTCGTTGACATCGGCGCCATTGCTGAGCAAATACTCGACAACTTTCACCGAGCACGTGGGCGTCGCGACCGAGGCCGCCAGAGCGTCCGGCAATACTTTTGCACCCAGGCCGACCAGATATTCCAATACCTTCATACCGCAGCCACCCCTTATTGCTCCTGCAAGGATATAGTGGGTTATCGGACCAGCTGCCAAATCTAGGTGGAACCTATCACAGAGGTCCGGTTGAACCAGTTCCAGTCGTGCGCCAGCTTGAACTAGATGCCTCATGACGTCGAGTTGCATCACTTCTTCCGCCGAGTGCTTATGCCGCTCAACCTTACCAAAGATGGCGATTAGCAATGTACTCTCAGACGGACGCAACCAGACGACACTCACCGCCAAGAACAGGGCATACGTCAGACGATTTTCCGAATTGCCTGCTCCAAGCTGGAGTAGCCGCTTGACTTTCCAAGTGGAGTGCATGTATGCCGCACGTGCCAGCCCACAGCAATGCACATCGCGGCCCAGGGGCAAGTTAGCCATTGCTGGCAGAAGTGACGAAAAAACTCTCCCGGAGTGAGAAGACGGCCCGCACTGCCATGGTGAGGTGCACGCAATACAGAGAGATCCGTCGGTGCACCAATCGTAGTCGCAAGGACGGCAGCTGGCACCCGCGTGCATGAGAACCTCAAATACAGCAAACATATAGTCTAGCTGAATGGCAAGACCATCCCGATCATACGCTTTTCCCGGGGTTGGATCATGGATCATCTTCTCGATAACGCAGATCCTATTGATAACTGCATTCAGAGGAGTCCTATGACCGCCGGTAACGTAACTATCACTCTCAGAGAAAAGCATTCGGCGTATATCGTCTTCAAGCATATTGGCTGAAATGCTCATGCCAGCCGACAAAAGCAGGTCGACCAACGTCACTAGTGCTGGGACTATGCGACCTTTGAAGATGTTGGGATTCGACTGAGGGGGAAAGAAGCGTGTATCCGAGTAAGCTTCATCCGGCCAGACCAGCCCCCGGCGCTTCTGGCCAATCATGCCAAACAAGTACTCCTTCATTTCAAAGCCAGGCCTGAGCAGTTCATGCACCCGAACGCACTCTTGCGCAGTATGGCCCATGTTAGTGAGAACTATATGACGCACACGGTCCCCCCACCGGCGCGCGCCAATTGCGTGGAGAAAAGGGTCGACCTCCGCGAGCACTTCTTCCACGCTAGGGAGTACCTGCCCAGGCTCGTCAGGCGCCCACTCGGTGTGGGATTGCTGAGGATCAGCAGTTTTTGCTCCGTTGCGCTGATCTGGGTGGCCACGGAGTGGGCTTATTGCAGTCGTACAGTTGGGCGGCATGTCCAGGTAGGGAGGCATGTAAGAAAGGGCGGGAAGAAAGGCGAGTGGTGGGTCGCAGAGTCCGTGTGTGTGCCGAGGAATGGAAGTTTGAGCGGGTGTTGATAGTTACGTGGAACGTGGGCGCGCAGGGGCACCTCAGTGTCTCTGTTATATCTAGCAAAATGCCATCCGCTTTTTATGCGCTTACAAGAATATGAATATACCATATATGGATTAACCATTGCATCAGCCAAGTTTAGAATGATATCGAACAGAACTCAGCGTGTGTGCGGTGTGACATAGCGGGGGGAAAGTAATGTGGCGCCAGCGCTTGATGCAATGTGACTGCACCGCGGTGGCAATGCTTATGTACCAAAGTGCAACAAAAGCGCGTACGGAGGAAGGAACGTGAATACTGCACGCCAAGCACGAGGTAAATTTGTTGAGATTGGGACTAGCGAATTCACTAAAGCTCTTCTTGCCAAGTGCGGGGGGTTAGTGCAGGAGCAAAGCAGCAAAGGACCCGAAAGAATTTGCGGCTAGCGCTCAAGAAATTCCCGATCACGCAAATTGAAGAAAGAGTCTCAGTATGGCGCAGATCACTAGCTAACTCGCCATTGAATGAATCTACAATATATGAATTCTCCTCGTGAATTGCGAGTCTTCTCGGACGCGGTGTTTCTTGTAGCGTATGTGTAATTCGGGCGATGCTAATGGTACGAAGAATGCGAAATTCTAGGAGCTAGGTTGCTCGCAATTGCGCAGTGCGTCATTTTCTCCATGGTACATGCCAACAGCACTCATGCACAGCCGGCACCTCATGCGAATGCCTATAAAAGATGGCCCGCGGAAAGAGCTGATTTCGAGATGCCGTGCTGCTTGTTCGACGCGGACAAAGCTGTGTCCGCAGGATTTCCAGCGAAGAGAATCCAATACCAGAAACGCATGACAGTCTTCGCCCTACGTGACAGGGGAGATGAAACCCAGCTGCGACAAGTGGAGAGTGCGTGGAGAACTGATGTGTAAGAATATATCAAAGAGCGAAGCTCTCGAGTGGAATTTCAAGGTTTTGGACACGGAAATTGTGTACACATTTAGCCTCAGGGAGCACTCGATCATGATATGCGGAGGGGCTGGCTGCGCGGATATTCGTGGAGTGGTGTGTAGTGCGAACGAGCGAGTTCTGTATGCTTTGAAGATGAATCCTGATCTCCACTATATTAGTATAAATCCCAGTATAACGAAGAGCGAGCAGCCCGAATGACATACAAACGTGATTCACCTTCAGCGCGCTTGGCGCCCACTTGCTGGGCCACACATGAGATGTCGACATTATCAGTGCCGAAGAGGTGGTAGTCTTGGATCGGGTCAGTAAATTAGATTCTTGAAGCTTAGCATAGTGGCGATTGCCATTGAGGATCAGATACATCGCCCGCGACCAATACCACTCCCCAGTCTAAAATTCGAAGGCGGCATTAGTTGATAGTGCCACGAATGGAGGCAGGAGATCTTTATACGAGCGGCGTTCTGACGCGTTCTTGACGCGGCCGTGTCATGGTCGGCATGAAGGGATTCGAAGATCTCGAAGCTCGGCTCGACGACCTCGAACCAAGATAGTTACTTGTCGATTTTCAAACTTCGGACCTCGGGCCTTCAGGCATGATGAGATCAAATGTTATTTTTACTGACTTTCGCAAAGCGAACTAGGAGCTCACCTCAAAAATCAAAATAAGCATCCGCGTTAGAAATGAGCATGCCTGTGAGCATGCCATTTCACAGGACACAAAATCCCCCGCACTCTACAACGCGAGAGACGGCTGGCAAACTCCTTAATCTCCCTGTCCAAGATCCTATGTGCCTCGAATCCCTCGCCTGTCCTTTCCCATCGGGCCCACCACGCCTCCTTCCATAGCGTCGTTGGCCATATAGAGCTTTAGTCCCAACAGTGCCGAGAAGTATGGGAGTCTGGGAAGAGCATCAAAGGTCTCCCAGCTGGTCGAAAGCCGTGATAGATATGTAACCTCGAGCGATTGGAGGGTGGGTGCGAAGGAAGGCGACAGGCTGGCTGCGTCCGCGAGTTGTCGCAAAAAGGCAAGGCGAAGGCATACATAACGTGAAGACCAATACGCCGGAGACATGCGTTTTTAGTGAGATCGATAGAGCAGAGGCCGATACCTAGGAAGCGTACAGGGGGATATCGTCACGAGTTCTGCGTGATATTTAGCCAGCACTTATCATATCAACATCGGCGCAAAATTCCTTCAGCAAGGGGCCCGCAGAGACCAGCAGCCGCCCAAACTCCTCCCCGCATCTGAATTCACGGTCAAAAAAGCTCGAGATGCGGAGGCGGAATATGCGTAAGGAGCGGCGTAGGATCACCAAATCGAGGATTCCGCGGGGAGTACTTTTCAACTTGATCGTGTGCAGCTTCGGAAGAAGCGCGCTCATGGCTGGGTCCCGGGAGTCTTCGTACCAAACTTCAATGTCAGCTAGAGACAAGACTTCGAGCCGCGGGAGTAGGCTGAGGAGCGTCGAAAGCTGATCTCGAGCGATAAAAATCACACTCCTCAATGACAACTCTCGCAATGATCGGAACCTTGCGAGTCCCCACTTCACCCCATTGGAGAAGACCCAAAACGAAAGATGGCAGAGAGAGGTATCTGAGCCGCGGCAAGACCGCGGCGGTCGTCCTCTGTCCGTCTGGGGATCGCCACGAGTCAGAAGTTTGTTAAGGCCTGTGTTGTTGCGATGTCGCTCGTCCGGCGACCCCTCTAGCTCGAGCGCGCGCGCGCGCGGTGGAGGGTCGAGAACGGACTGTCGCCTACTGTTGCATAGCGATATAGACTTGTCTACGTCTCTCTCATGGACGCGTACGTTGTATAGGAGATGGGAGTGCGATGGTGCAATCCAATCGCGGCAGACAAGCATGCATATTCTGAAAGTGGGCGTTTCATCGTGAAAATAATCGATGATGGTGCTGAATATTGAATCCTGATCAGCTCATTGGGAAGTTCGAAGCCAGACATTTTCCTCGAGCTTGTGGCCGGTCGCGGGCTGTCGCCGACGGTCAGAGCTGTGGATTATGTAATGCCCCGCCGAAAGCTGTGCCAAGTTGCCCTGCTCGTCTCGGACGGGCTTTCAGCAGGTTCGAGAAGATTGTCACGGTCAAGCTCCAAAGACATATCGATATCGCGTCACGTTATGCGAGGGTTCTTGTCTGCCTCTTATCTGCCGCGCGCCCCAGATCTTGAAAGCTTGACGTTCCCAGCCGGACGCTTGTGTGGCGTCCCGTTCCGCAAGATTACATCTCCTATCGCGAGCTCGGAAGACAGCCATCCTTTTTGACGCGTCCATCACTTACTCGCTCCTACATATGGATACATCAGTATATGCAGCCCTCCCCGTTTCCTAAACACCGATTTAATCATTGTCGCTCTCTTCCCAAAAAACGTCCAGTCACGAACCTCCCCATGCGCCGTCGACTAAAGTCTATACACGAATTGTCGGACCTATTTCGACTGCCCAGCTTTCTCCAGCTCAGACCAACAATGCTGCTGCTATATCTGTCATCGACGACCCCATCCACTCGTTTGCCCTTTTCCTCAAACGCCATCAGACGAGCAACTCTTGCCCTACCGCTCTCTCGCCGCCCATAGCCCAATTCTGCTTCGCGTGCCATGCCAATAAACAAGGCGCTATCCAAGAAATATCTGTGCGTACATTCAATGATACGCCCGATGGCGCTCACCTCCTGCATTCGCTGTTCCACAAAGCCGTAGTTTGTGCAGAACCAGTCATCTAGCTATAGTCTTCCCCTTCATTGCGCCCCCTGTCTGGACCGCATTATCCCTGTTCCAACGAAGCAACATGAGATTCGGTCTGTACAGCGAGTTCATAAGGTGGACAAAATGTTGGCGCCGATATCACCTTCGTCTTCACGTTTAACGGATGCACGCATTGTAGCGAGGGCCGGTCAAGTTGCTATAGCGTTTCTCTGGTATCATGTTGCTCTCAGTGAGTCACTCTCGTCTTGTACTTCTTTTTTTTACATTATCTTGCCACGCTCGTGGGCGAGTTATACACCCTGCCGGTCCGGCAAGCCTTAGACGACGCTCAATCCGCGAAGCATTGCGCAACGCACGTCAAGCCGACATCTCCGAGCTCTAGTAGGAGCGTTGGTCATGCCCATAGGTTTTACTGGTGAGGAGCGTGTTGACCAGATCGACACCATGGTAGTACATCGCGGCACTGTATTTTTCCAGACATATGGCTCACCGTTCTTCCCTTTTGTAGAGCGTTGTTGGGCCGACGGGGCTCGAATTGGCGACTCCTCCACTCCCGCCGCTTGGCTGCTTCCGCATGGCTATTCTTGAGTCTATCTTATCTTGCCTTTTCCTATGCTATTAGCTTGGCTTGGTACGCTTTTCATCGCCCAACCAATGCGCGGCTTTCCTAACCATAGCCTACATTCTTGAGGGCTTCGATGTCTTGCTTAATTTCTCTCCGCGACTTCTCTCATATTACGCGGTACGGTAGCTGATCATTATGCCCACAGAAGATTACTTCGGGCTCTCTTCTTTACGTTTCATCCATCTGCTCAGAGCATTCTATCCCCGCGCCTTAGGACGATGAAAACATAGAATAGAAACAATGCTGCGCCTTCGAGCGCCTATCTTCTTTCGTCCACCAAGGCAATCATTCCGATCTCTCTAACTCTATCTGCTTCAAGCGCTCGCGTATCTCACCAAACTCCGGAAGCTCTGCCCCGAATATCGAATGGTGGGCACCGGTGGCTTCTTGGTTGCTACTCATTGCTGTCTATTCCTTGTCAAAGACAGCGACTAGGACCAGCTGCTACGGACCATTCGCTACGTTTGCTCAACACGACCGGATTAATAGATTGCCCCAAAATTATGAATGCGGGGCTTGAGCAAGGCTGCTTATTGCAACTTTATTTCGGCCTCATCTATTTATTCGGCTCTCCGGGACTGCCAAGCCGCCTGGATCGACGGTACGCTCCCTTTGCCTCGGACGCCTTGCTTTCATTAGCATAGCAGCTCGGCGCGTCTCGCTATACTGTTGCCGGACAGCTGCTTTGCCCATCTACTCACTCGTTTCTAAGCGCATACTTTTGTGCTCCCAACTGCCATCTGGAGATTGTCAACGCCGACCGGTCGAGCCTTTTTCTTCTCGCTTCAAACTCTCAGGCCCAACAAGAAGGCCCCAGTGGTTCAAAAGCATCATCTTATCGTCGAACTCTCATCACATTCTTTTCGCGGGTATTACCTCCTCGGGATCATCTACGTGATACTTTTTTAGATACCACAAGCCAGTTTCCTCCAGACGCGGCCTCATCTTAACATCTCGCTCCTTAGCATACATCAACACCAACCCTGGATCCCTCCCGCGTCGACCTCACCTGAGATTCATTGATCTTGACCTTTGTATCTATTTTATCTCCAGCATCCCACCATCTCTCAGCTTCGTCCGCCTGTGTCATCTACCGCTGCTATTCCCTTGTACCAATAGCTTCTGCTGTCTTGTAGTCCCTTGCCAACGGCGCTGTGCGGGAGTCTGGGATTACTGGCAAGTCCTCAGATGCCGAGGCGTCAAATCGATTAAATTCACTGTGTAGACGGCATTTTTGGTTGTTGTCAGAAAACTGCTTTTGGGCTATTTCTCTTCATACAGGAAGGTCTCGCAGAGCCCTCTTATTATTATGTATAAAGTACTAGGCGTGAGTGCTGGTAGAGGCCTGTCGACGCTCTCATGTAGCTGCGCTACATAGGACCTTAGGCTTCCCCGACGCAAACGGTTGCACACAGCGCAGCCGGCTCAGAGTCGAGTTGTATCTTGGAACGTATGTAGATTACTTCCTAGCTCCGCTCCAAGCTAACTTCCACCTTCCCTGGAAATACTCAACACCAAAACAGATGAAAAATTGCGCGCGGTGATAGCCATTGTCGTGCGGCAGGTCTAGCATAGTAGGGGTATTAATTTCATACACTACGGTGATCATGATGGCAAATAGATTCGTGTCGTTATCAGTTCATCACATCTCGGTGAATTTCCAGACTTGACCTGATCTCTCCTTGGCCATCGGTATGACCTTCGCGTTACGGCGAAATCCCGCCTTCGCCCCGGCGCGTTGCGAAACGCGACTTTCGCGCGCTCTGGGGATCAGAGTCGCATCGTTTCCGTTTCATAGAGACGACACGGCAAGGCCAGTCGACGTCCATGGGCGATTCTGCCGTCAAATCTGTAGTCTTCGAAGCGAGCGAGCTCCTTGAGCTGGAATCCCCACTAGCAGCACTGCGCGCTTTCACAGACGGCTCCCAGCTCGGGTTCACCGAAGCAGGCTCGGGCATGCGTCGAAGCCGATCCACGACCTGCGACGCACTTGGCCGCTTGAGCGGGTCGAGATTCCAACACTCTACGATCAATGCCCACATCTCATCGTCGAGCCCGCACGCAATCGCGTCCCCATCTGACGGCCTGATATATTGACCATCAGCTAGGCACTGGATAATCGTGTAGTCAGTGAGACCCGGGAATGGCACATTGCCTGTGAGAAGCTATTTTTATCGTCATCAGCCGCACAGTTTTATGTTTACTATGAATGCAAGGGCGGGTTGAACCAACCTCGACTTTGAGTCTCCCGAGTGAAAAGATGTCCGACGCTGGTGTCCTATGTGAATTTTCATCTAGGAGTATCTCGGGGGCTCCCCACCGGAAATTAGCACGGTATGCCATGATGATCGGTGTGTCTGAGGGCCCGTCAGTCGTCGCAAGAGCTGCGTCCGGGCTGGTTTCCATGTGCGTTCGAGAGAGGCCAAAGTCCGAGAGACAAGCAGACCCATCCGCGGACACGAGGATGTTATTCTGGAGGAGATGGGCTAAGCTTGTGGAGAAATGGCTTGCCGCCGGTTCTAGATACTTGAACTCACCGCCTTCAAATCTCCGTGAATGATAGGAGGATCCAGTGCGTGCATATATTCGAGCCCCCGAGCGATGTCCACGAGCTGCGATTCCGTGTGTTTGGGGTAAGGTCCTGTGAATGTGCACGCAGAAGATACTCACCAATTGCACTCGGTTGACATTTGGGTATTTCTTCACAAAATCATCGGCGGCACCATTTTCCATGAGCGGCGACATGAGGTGAGGGAGGCCGTCTATTGAAGGTGATCCAAGGAGGGGGATGATATTGGGATGATCAAGCGGCCTCCATATTGATGCTTCATGTAAAAAGCGCTAGGATAATGTGTTAAATACAGCGTCCGATATTGCAGGAAATGAAAGAAGTAACACACTTTCATGTATTTCTCTGGCTCATAGTGAGAACGCAGCTGTTTGCTCACAACTGAGCGCCCGAAGAACATGCCGACGTAGCAGTCTCCAAATCCACCCCGACCTAACATCCGCACCTGCATGTCATAAACTACATGGGGTAAAATGCAACTGGGAGTCGGTTCTTGTACGTATTTTATGCGTAGGGCTGTAAACGTACCAGGAAGTTGAAAGTAGCCCTGTCGTAGCTTCTTCAGACTGCGATCGCGCTTGAAAGACCACTGTTGAAGCGCGCGCAGAGGGTATTTTCTATAGGCATCGTGCAAATTTGCGAGAAGCGTTGTCTGTAGCTGGTGACGAGCGCGTGACGGCGGATTTGGGTCCTGGAACACTAGTCAGCACATAAATCCCGCCGGAGAAAGCACTGAGCAGTCTTGCCTTTGTTAAAAATCGCACCATAGATCGCAACCTAAAGAAGATACTCGAGTATCGGTAGCTCCTCCTCTGTATGGCCAAGGGCTCCCCAAACTATGTGATAAAATGAGATATGCGTTTGGCCGACTCCGATTGTGCGGGGGAGAGCAACACACCTCGATAGCGGCCTCAGGTGCACTCGCGCCTGCCTTCAATAGTCGTATGACGCTCTCATATGAGCCTGTGCGAGCGGCCAACATGAGCGGCGTGTCGCCTCGCCAATCAAATGCATTTAGGTCGGCACCAGCAGAGATGAGGTGTTTCGCAATCCGAGAGGTCCCAAGTCGAGCGGCATGGTGAAGTGGTGTGCGCCCTCGATGGTCGCGCGCGTTGATGTCAGCACCCGCTTTGAGCATCACTTCCAGATTCGCTCGATTGTGTGAGCCCCTAGCGGCCCAGTGGAGAGGCGAAAGTCCCGTGTGATCCCGTGCATTGACGTCCAGCTTGGCAATTGTACACAAGCGGGGGAAGAATGCAGGGAGGGTGTATGGGCTGCATGCGGCATAGTGGAGCAGCCCGCCGCCCCTCGCATCCAACAACTCCACATCCGCTCCGGCAACGGTAAGGCGCTTTACTACAAGAAATTTTCCGTGCCAAACTGCGAGATGCAGTGGCGTGCGCCCCTTAGCATCAGTCGCGTCCACTTTCGCACCCCCGGCCACAAGTATGTCAACGATAGCACCAGCGGCGATGTCCGCATTACGGTTATTTGAGATTACCATGTGCAACGGAGTTGATTCCTTCTCATCAATTGCGTTGATGTCGGCGCCAGCAGCCACAAGCACGTTGACCATGGAAGGAATGAGACGCCGCTCAGTAGTGTAATCAAAGGCACAAGCATCGTGCAATGGTGTACAACCAGCACAATCTCTGGCGTTCACGTGAGCCCCCGAGTCCAAGAGAATCTGACAAACCAAGGATGATGTATCGAGATCGGTAACGTCGTCGTCGAGGGATCGTGCTAGTATGTGCAACGGCGTGCGTTCCCAACGGTCGGTTTTGTTGACATCCGCCCCGCGTCGAATCAACAGCCTTGTTATCTCTGGGGAAGGGCGCCCCGCTTTGAGTAACTCGCGCAGATAGTAATCCCAGTCGGGGTTGGTGCCAGGGTCCAGCAGTGCCTGGACAACGATCGCGTCCGGCACAGCCACACGGTGTAGATACGCGGCCAGGGGTGTCCAGTAAGTGTCCATGGCATGAGGATCGGCGCCCGCGCTGATCAGGCACCTGACCTTTGCAAGACAGTCCGGATGAGCCACGTCACGCGCATCTCCAATAGCGTGGAGTGGGGTTTCCTTCCAGAGGTCGCGTTCATTGACATCGGCGCCCTTGCTGAGCAAATACTCGACGACTTTCACTGAGCATGTGGGTGTCCTGACCGCGGCCGCCAGAGCGCCCGGCGATACTTTCGCGCTCAAGCCGACCAGATATTCCACTACCTTTATCCCGCAGCCGCCCTCTATTGCTGTTGAAAGGATATAGTCGCATGTCCACCTATTGCCGCTTGATGCCCGTTCCAGCCGTGCGCCAGCCTGAACTAGATGTCGTATAATCTCAAGTTGCACCTCTTCTTCCGCCGAGTCTTCATGTCGCTTAACCTTGTCAAAGACGGCGATTAGCGATGTACTCTCAGACGGACGCGATTAGACACTCACCGCTGAGAACAGTGCAATTGTTCGATAAATTCCCAAACCAGACCGGAGCAGCAGCTTAACTTTCCAAGCAGAGTGCATGCGTGCCGCATCTGCCAGCCCACAGCAAGACACATTGTAGCCCGGCGGCAAGGTGGCACTTGCTGACAGAAGCGACAAAAAAATCCTCCCGGAGTGAGAGGACGGCCCGCACTGCCACGGTGAGGTGCTCGCAAGGCAGAGGGGTCCGTATGTCCACGACCAGTATCCGAGACTGCAAGGACGGCAGCTGGCACCCGCGTTCATGAGAGCTTCGAATACGGCAAACATGTAGTCCAGTTGAATGGTAAGGCTATCCCGATCATACACCTTTCCCGGGGTCGGTTCATGGATCATCTTCTCGACGTTGCAAATTCTATTGATAACTGCAATCAGAGGAGTCCTATGATCGCGGAAAATGTCATCATCATCCCCTAAGAAAGATATTCGGCGCATGTCGTCGCCGAGCGTATTGGCAAAAATGTCGGGGGAGTCGCCCTCGGCGCTCATGCCAGCCGACAGCAGCAAATTGACCAGCGTAACCAACGCTGAGATCATGCGATCTTTGAAGATGTCGGGGTTGAATTCAGGAGGAAATAAGCGCGTATCCGAGTAAGCCTTGCCCTCCCAGGACTTCTGGTCCCGCCATATGTACGTCCATTCCTTCGTAAAGCCAAGCCTGAACAGCTCATTTACTCGAACGCAGTCCTGCGCAGTACGGCCTATGTTGGTAAGAACTATATGACGCACACAGTCTCTCCACGGGCGCGCGCCGATCGCATAAAGAAAAGGGTCGACCTCGGCGAGCACTTCTTCCAGGCTAGGGAGCGCCTGCGCAGGCTCGTCAGGTCGCTGGGGAGCGGCTGCGTTTGCTGCGTTGTGCTCATCTGCACGGAGTGGGCCTATCGCAGTCGTCGTACAGTTGGGCGGCATGTCGGGATTGGGAGAAGGCGTGTGATAAAGGGTGGGAAGAAAGGCGAGTGGTGAGTCGGAGAGTCCGTATGTGTGCCAGGAGGGGGGGTTTGGGCGGGCGTTGATGGTTATGTGGAACGTGGGTGCGCAGGGGCACCTCAGTGTCGCAGATCAGGTCTTTTATATATATCAAGATGCCGCTCGCTTTCTGTGCGCTTACAAGAGCCTGAATATATTATATAGGGATTAGCCATCGCGTCAGCCGGGTTTAGAATGATATCGAACAGAACCCAGCGTGTGTGCGGTGTGACATAGCGGGGGGAAAGTAATGTGGCGCCAGCGCTTGATGCAATGCGACTGCATTGCGGCGGCAACGCTTATGTACCAAAATGCATGATTTCTTCACAAAAGCGCGTGCGGAGGAAAGGGCGTGAATGCCGCAAGTCAAGCCTGGGTCAAATTTGCTGAAATTAAGGACTAGCAAGCTCATTGAAGCCCTTCTTGCCAAGTACAGGCAGTTATGTAGCGCAAGAGGAAAGCAGCAAAGGACCTGAAAGAATTTGCGACTAGCGCTCAAGACATTGCCGATCACGCAAATAGAAGAAAGTGTCTTAGTATGGCGCAGATCAGACACAGCCGGCGCCTCATGCGAATGCCTATAGAAGGTGGTCCGCGGTAGGAGCTGATTTTGTTGAAATTGCTTGTTCGACGAGGGCAGAGCTGTGTCCACAGGACTTCCGGCCAAGAGAATCTAATACTCGAAGGACCATCGCATGATATTATTTGCCCTACATGGGAGGAGGAATGGAACCCAACTGCGACAAGTGGCGAACGTGTAGAGAAGCAATGTCAAAGAACACAATGAAGAGCGAAGCTGTCAAGTGGAATTTCAAGGCTTTGGACACGGAAATCGCGTGCACGTTTATATATAATTTAGCCTCGATTATGATCTGCGGAGGGACTGGCTGCGCGAGTATTCGTGGAGTGGTGTGTAGTGCGAATGAACGAGTTTTGTATGCCTTGAGGATGAATCCCGATCTCCACTACATTAGCGCAGATCCCAGGATAACGAAGAGTGAGCAGCCCGAATGAAGTACAGAGGTGGTTGAACTTGGACGCGGTTGTTGCTCACTCGCTGGGCTGCGCTCCTAGATTTTCACGCTATCGGTATCAAAGGGAAGGCGGTGGTTTTGGATCGAATTAGTCATTAAAATCCTTGAGGTATAGCGTAGTGGCAATTACCATCAAAGGTCAGACATCGCCTGCAATCACAAAAACGACGTTGACGGCATACCAACGGAAGCCAAAGGGAGATTGCGCGATCGAAAGATGGGGAAGCATAGCATGCTCTGCAAATAATCATCTGTCTGTGATACCACCTCCCATTCTATAAAAAAAAGGCGGTATTAGATGATAGTGCAACGAATGGAGGAAGGAAAGAGTTGTACAAGCGCCATTCTGCCGTATTCTTGACACAGCCGTGTAATAGCCAGCGTAAAGGGATTCGAAGATCTTGAAGGCTTAATGACCTCGGTTCGAGATACCCACTTGTTGATTTTCAAACTTCGGCCTCTGGCGTGGCGAGATCGATTGCCTTCGAAGATAAGACGGATACGCGGCCATAAAAACGCTCATAGCAATGTGTGTGAGGGAAACCAGATTTAGAGGAAGAGCTAGGCATACGAGCGCACAGGGACCATCCGAGAGCAATATACAACTCCGTAGCAACCTGTGCTTGGTGTACGGGGAATCACTTTGATGGCAGATAACGTTAGTTGGACTGGCTTCCGCGGAGTGAACTAGGAACTCACCCCAAAAATCAAACTAAGTATCTGCGTTAGAAATGATTGTGAGAGCGTACCATCCCACGGGACGCAAAATCCCCCGCGCTCTACAACGCGGAAGACGGGCGGCAAACTCCTCAGCCTCCCTGTCCAAAGTTTTATGTGCCTCGAATCCTTTGCCTATCCCTTCCATCCATCCGCCCGAACTCACCACGCCTCCAGGGCGTCGTAAGCCATATAGGGTTTTAGTTGCGAAAGTGCCGAGAAGTATAAAAGTTAGAGAAGTGTATCAAAGTCTCATTTGGTCGAGGGCCATGATAGATATCTAACCCCGAGCGATTGGAGGGTAGATACGGAGGTTGAGGGATTGGCCGCGTCCGCGAGTTGTCGTAAAAAGGGAAGGTGAAGGCTATACATAATATGAAGACCAATACGCTGGAGACATGAGTTTTTAGCGAGATCGATAGGTTGGAGACCGATACCTGGGAAGTGTACAAGAGGATATCATCACGAGTTCTGCATAGCGATTGGCCAGCACTTACTCGTGTCAACATCGGCGTCGCTCCAGGGTTAGCGCATATGTCCTTCAACGAGGGGCCCACAGAAGCCAGCAGCCGCCCAGCCTCATCCCTGCAGATGGATCCAAGTCCAGAAAAGTTCTAGACATGGAGGTGAAATACGCGTAAGGAACGGCACGGGACCAGCGAACCGAGGATTCCGTGCTGCACACACCCAGTATTTTACGTTTTGACTGTGTGCAGCTTCGGGAGAAGCGCGTTAACGGTTGGATCCTGGGCGCCTCATACCAAACTCCGATACCAGTTAGAGACAAGACCCCCAGCCACGAGAGTAGGCTGAAGAGCGTCGAAAGCTGGTCTCGGGTTACAAAGATTGCATTACTCATTCGCAAGGATCAAAAGTTTGCAAGTCCCCACTTCACCTTATCGAAGAAGATCCAAAGTGAAAGCTGTCAGGAGAGAGATTTTCGAGCTGCAGCAGGACCGTGGCAGTCGTTCCCCACCCATCTGGAGATCGCGCCACCTCGGTATTTTTGTTATGGGCCGGATTATTATGAGATAGCTGCTCCCGCGACCCCCTATAGCGCGAGCATGCGCGTGTAGTGGAAAGTGGAGAACGGGTAGCGAAATGAACGTGTATATCCCTCTGATGGACGCGTATGTTGTGCAGACGATGAGAGCGCGATGGAGCGATCCAACCGCGGCAGACGAGCGTGCATATCTCGAGATTAATGGGCTTGTCAACGTGAAAATAGTCGATGATCAAGGCCAGACATTTCCCTCGAACTTGTGGCCACATGGCAGGTCGCGGGCCGTACGGCCGTACGGTCCCACCGCCGCAGCAATCAGACATCTGGATTATGTAATGCGTCTATTCGTTCTCAACCTTTCCTACCTACATCGAGCTCTCGTCTTAGCCCTGCTCATCTCCAAGGCAGTCATCCAGGCATCTGGTGGGTTCAAGAAGGTCATCAAGATCGGGACATGTCTTGTCGCATCGTGCAAGAGTTCTGTCTGCCGCGCGCCCTAGATCCCGACATTCCCCAGACAAGTACCTGCTTGGCGTCCTGTTCCCCAGGACCGCTCCCATCTCCTATCACGACCTCATAAGACAGCCATCCTTTTTGATGCGCTCATCGCTCACTCACCGTTATGAATCAACCATTACATGCCGCCCTCCCCATTTCCTGAACATTGACTCTTTAGCCATTCGCTCCCCGAAGCGTCCAAGTCTCGAACCTGGCCGCTCTCCCTGCACGCCATCGACTGGAATCTACACACAACGAGTCAAGCCTATTTCAACTATCCAAATTCCTCCAGCAATACTGCTGCTGCTACATCCATCGTTGACGACCTTCCACTCGTTTGCCCGTCATCAGATGAGCATGTCCTGCACTACCACTTCCTCGGCGCCCATAACTCAAGTTTGCTTTGCATGTCATGCCACTAAAGGAGACGCCATCAAAGAAAAATGTTCTACCATGTACGCACGTCCAATGATACGCTCCATGGTACCTACCTTCTGCATCTGCTATCCCACAAGACCGTAGTTCGGATAGGACTAGTCATCCAAGCCCTCGTCTTCATTGCGCCCCTATCTTGACCACGCTATCCCCGTTTCAAGCGGAGCCTGTCGGGATTCGATACGTACTTACGGTGAGTTCATAAGATGGACAAATCGTCGGCGCCAACATCACTTTCGACTTCGTATTCGACGGACGCGAGCATTGTAGTGCAGGCTAGTCAAATTGCTCGAAGAAATTCTTGGGACTGGGCATTTACTTGCTGCAGCGTTGCTCTAATACCAAATCACCCTCAGCAACTCGCTCTCGCCTTCTGTTTTTTTTGCCTTTGAGCTTGTCTTGCACGCTCGCAGTCGACCCATATATGCGTATGTGCACCCTACCAATCGCCCGGCAAGCCTTAGACAACACTTGGAGAAGCATCGCGCGATGCACATCAAGGCTGAATAAGTGGATATCTCCGAGTTCCTGGTGGGAGCGTTGGACATGCTCATGGGTTTGACCGGGGGGAAGTGTGTCGATTAGACCAGCATTGTGATGATACGTCTCAGCACTATATTTTCTCAAACATATGGCTCACCGTTCTTCCCTTTCATAGCGTAATGTAGGCCGATGCGACTCAGGTTGCCAACCCCTTTATTCCTGCCGCTTGGCTGCTTCTGCATGGTTATGCCTGTGCTCATCTTGCTTATTCTATGCGGTTAGCTGGGTTTGGTACGCTTTTCATCGTCCAATCGACGTGCGGCTTTCTTAATCATAGCCTATTTTCTTCAGGGTTTTGATGTTCTCTTGCCTCGTTTCTCTCTGTGAGCTCCCTCATGTCGCGCGGTCTGGTAGCTGATCTGCTGCAATTACAGAAGATCTACCTCCGGCTCTCTCCTCTATATTTTATCCATCTGCTCCGAGCTTCGTATCCCCGCACCTTGTGATGATAAAAATGTAAATAAAGAAAAATGCTGCGCTTTCAATCGCCTGTCATCTTTCGTCATCCTCTCATCCACTAGGGCGATCAATTCTCTTTCCACCCCTATCTGCTTTAAGTGCTCGCGCTTCGGGCGTTCCGTCCCGAATATCAATGGATGGACACCAATGGCCTCTTCTCGCTACTTATTGCTGCTCATTCCTTGTCGCAGTCAACGACTGGGAACATCTCTAACTTTTACTCAATACGACTGGACGACTAGAATGGCCCACAGCTCAAGACCTTTCATGAATGCGAGCCTTGAGCAAGATCGCTTATTACATATCTATTTCGGCCTCATTTCTCTACATATTCGCCTCTCTGAGATCGCCAAACCACCTGGATCGATGGCTTGATCCCATGGCGGCTCAGCGCGCTACGCTATATTGTTCTTGGCTCGGATAGTTGCTTTGCCCATCGATTCAACCATTCTCGAGCGCATAACTTCGTGCCCCCAACTGCGCCTGGAGACTGTCAGCATCGACCAGCCGAGCTCTTCTCTTCATCTCGCTTCACACCCTCCAGCAGGTTCACAAGCATTATTTTTTCTTCTGTTTATAGTCCAACTCTTGCGATATTCTTTTTGCGTGTCTCGTCTCCTCGGAATCATTTACGTGGTACTTGTTTGTTGAGGGGGGTTGCCGTGCTCACCGCCAGCCTTACTCCCCTTCGTCGCGAGGCATCAAGGGGTTGGGGGCGGGCGGTGAGGTTGCTCGATCTCAGCTGCCAATATACATCCCTACAAGGACTTAGATTAAAACGGAGCCCTGTCGAACTACTTGAAGATGGTAGGCTGTAAACGATCAGCAGCAGAATGATTGACCATGAGCTATGGGAAGACATATTGTTTCGACGGGGTATCATTGCTAGGGGGTGCATTATTCTTCTCATCTGTAGGTAGATCCTGCTAGTGCACGTCGTGCATGCTAACAGAGATCGCACAATGTGAGTACTCTTAAGTACAGAACTGTTTAGTACCAAAGGGCATATATGTAGAAAACAAAGAGAGCGGAAAGAAAAATGGCGACATCACTGAGGTCCCAAGTAGAGGTTTGTGGTGGAATGAATAGCTGAGAGAAAAGTCCAAGGAGCAAGCTGGCGTGCGATAAAACAAATCCTCCGGCACACACTGCATATTCCACGACACGGCCGTGCCAGTCGACGTTTGTTGGCTATCTCGCCGTCGAATCTGCGGCCTTCCCAGCAAGCGACCTGGAGCCGGGATCCGCAATACAGCCATGCCAGTCGATGTTCATTGGCAATTTCGTGAGCGAATGCGTCGCCTTCGAAGTAAGCGAATCCCCTGGGCTAGAATCCCCATCAGTAGCAGTGACCGCCTTCGCGCACGGCTTCCAGCTCGGATTCACCGAAGCGGGCTCGGGCATGCGTCGAAGCCGATCCAAAACCTGTGATGCGCTTGGCCGCTTGAATGGATCGAGATCCCAGCATTCTAGGATCAACGCCCACATCTCGTCGTCCAGCCCGCACGCAACCGCATCACTGTCTGTCGGTCTATCATAATGGCCAACACCTAGGCCCTCGATGATATCATGGTCTGTGAGGCCCGGAAATGGCACATCGCCCGTGAGAAGCTATGTTCATCGCTGTCAGCCGCACGGTTTCGCTTTTACTATGAACGAGAGGGCGGGTCGAACCAACCTCAACTTTGAGTCTCCCGAGTGAAAAAATGTCCGACGCCGGCGTCCTACGTGAATTCTCGTGTAGGAGTATCTCGGGGGCTCCCCATCGGAAATTAGCACGGTATGCCATGCTGATCGGTGTGTCTGAGGGCCCGTCAGTCGCCGCAAGAGCTGCGCCCGGGCTGGTTTCCATGTGCGTTCGAGAGAGGCCAAAGTCTGAGAGACACGCAGACTTATCCGCGGACACGAGGATGTTGTTCTGGAGGAAAGGGGTTAAGCCTGCAGGGAAATGGCTTGTCGCTAATTCTGAATACTGTAACTCACCGCCTTCAAATCTCCGTGGATGATAGGTGGATCCAGTGCGTGCATATATTCGAGCCCCTGAGCGACGTCCACGAGCTGCGATTCCGTGCGTTTGAGGTAAGGTCGTGTGAATGGGCACGCAGAAGATACTCACCAATCGCACTCGGTTGACATTTGGGTATTTCTTCACAAAATCATCGGCCGCACCATTTGCCATGAACGGCGACATGAGGTGAGGGAGGCCGTCAATTGATGGCGACCCAAGCAAGGGGAGGATATTGGGGTGGTTAAGCTTCTTCCATATGGATGCTTCATGTAGAAGGTGCTAGGATGATGTATTAAATACAGCATTCTATAGCGTAGGAAACAAAAGAAGGAACGCACTTTAATGTATCTCTCTGGCTCATAGTGAAAACGAAGCCGTTTGCTCACAACTGAGCGCCCGAAGAACATGCCGACGTAGCAATCCCCGAATCCACCTTGACCTAACATCCGCACCTGCATGTCATAAACTTCATGGGGTAGAATGCAGCTAGGAGTCGGTGCTTGTACGTATTTTATGCGTAGGGCTGTAAACGTACCAGGAAGTTGAGGGTGGCCCTGCTGTAGCTTCCACATAATGTAATCGTGCTCAAAAGACCACTCTTGAAGCGCGCGCAGAGGGTAATTTTTATAGACATCGTGCAAATTTGCGAGGAGCGTTGTCTGTAGCTGGTGACGAGCGCGTGACGGGGGATTCGGGTCCTGGGACACTATTCAGCACATAGATCCAGCCAGAGAATGCATAAAGCAACCTTGCCTTTGTTAAAAATCGCACCATAGACTGCAACCTAGAAAAGATACTCGAGTATCGGTATCTCCTCGGTATGGCCAAAGGCTCCCCAAACTGCGTGATAAAACGAGATATGCGTTTGGCCGACTCGGATTATGCGGGTCAGAGCACCTCACCTCAATAGCGGCCTCGGGTGCACTTGCGCCCGCCTTCAACAGCTGGACAACACCTCTGTACGAGCCTGTGTGAGCTGCCAACATGAGCGGCGTGTCGCCTCGCCCGTCAAGTGCATTTGCGTCGGCACCAGCAGAGATGAGGTGCTTCGCAGTTCGAGAGGTCCTAAGTTGAGCGGCATAGTGAAGTGGCGTGCGCCCTTGATGGTCGCGCGCGTTAATGTCAGCGCCTGCTTCGAGCATGACTTTCAGATTCTCTCGATTGTGCAAGCCCCAAGCGGCCCAGTGGAGAGGGGAAAGTCCCATGTGATCCCGTGCGTTGGTGTCCAGGTTGGCGATTTCATGCACGCCGAGGAAGGATGCAGGGAAAATGTATGGACTGCATGCGGCATAGTGAAGCAGCCCACCACCCCTCACATCCAACAACTCCACATCCGCTTCAGCGAGGATAAGGCGCTCTACCGCAAGAGAATTTCCGCGCAGAGCCGCAAGATGCAGTGGCGTGCGCCCCTTAGCATCAGTCGCGTCCACTTTCGCACCACCAGCCACAAGTATGTCAACAATAGCGCTAGCGGCGATGTCCGCATCACGGTTATTTGAGGCTACCACGTGCAGCGGAGTTGATCCCAGCCAATGTTTTGCGTTGATGTCGGCGCCAGCAGCCACGAGCACGTTGACCATGGAAGGAATGAGACGCCTCTTAGTGAGACCAAGGGCACAGGCATTGTGCAACGGTGTACGGCTCAGGCGATTTTTGGCGTCCACGTGAGCCCCTGAGTCCAGGAGAATCTGACAAACCAGGGAAAGCGTATCAAATTCGGTAACGTCCTCGTGGAGGAAGTTGGCCAATGTGTGCAGCGGCGTGTCTCCACACCGGTCGGTTTTGTTGACATCCGCCCCGCGTCGAACCAACAGCCTTGTTATCTCTGGGGAAGGGCGCCCCGCTTCGAGGAACTTGCGCAGATAGTAATCCCAGTCGGGGTCGGGGTCAGTGTCCAACAGTGCCTGGACAACGAGCGCGTCCGGCACAGCCACACAGTGTAGATACGCGATCAGGGGTGTCACGTCTTCCCAGTTCATGGCATGAGGATCGGCGCCTGCGCTGAGCAAGCGCTTGACCTTTGCAAGACAGTCCGGATGAGCCACGTCACTGGCCTCTGCAATAGCGTGGAGTGGGGTGGTGCCGAGGGCGTCTCGTTCGTTGACATCAGCGCCCTCGCCGAGCAGATAGTCGACAACTTTCACTGAGCATGTGGGCGTCGCGACCGAGGCCACCAGAGCGCTCGGCGGAATTTTTGCGCTCAAGCCGACCAGATATTCTACCACCTTCAGACCGCAGCCGCTCCTTATTGCTGTTGAAAGAACATAGTCGTATTTCCTCTTATGGGGGTATGGCCAGGCTACTTTCAGCCGTGCGCCAGCCTGAACTAGATGCCGCATGATGTCAACTTGTACCTCTTCTTCCGCCGAGTTTTCATCCCGCGCAGCCTTACCAAAGACAGCGATTGGTGATGTACTCTCAGACGGACGCAATTGGACGACACTCACCGCCAAGAACAGTGCCTCCGTCAGAGAATCCCCTGAATTTCCTCGTCTAAGTTGGATCAACCGCTTGACTTTCCAAGCGGAGTGCATGCGCGCCGCCGCCGTCAGCGCCCAATGATAACACGCGCAGCCCGGGGGGAAGCCGGCACCTGCTGACAGAAGCGACAAAAAAATCCTCCCAGAGTGAGAGGACGGCCCACACTGCCGCGGTGTGGTGCACGCAGCGTAGAACGATCCGAATGGGCACGAATCGCCATGGATGCAAGGATGACAGCTGGCGCCCGCGTTTATGAGCACCTCGAATACGGCAAACATGTAGTCTAGCTGAATGGCAAGACCATCCCGATCATACACTTTTCCCGGGGTCGGATTATGGATCATCTTCTCGACATTGCAGATCCTATTGATAACTGCATTCAGAGGGGTCTTACAATCGCGGGGAATGTCGACGTCATCGTCCCCTAAGAAAGGTATTCGGTCCGCCCTGGAAGGAGGGATGCCAGAGAAGTCGCCCTCGGCGCTCATGCCAGCCGACAACAGCAAACCGACCAGCGTGATCAATGCTGAGATTATACGACCTTTGAAGATGTCGGGGTTGGACTCAGGGGGGAATGTGTGTGTATCCGAGTAAGCTTTGCCCTGCCAGCGCAGCCCTCGGCGCCCGCGTTCGTCTACATACCGCCACTCCGCTTCAAAGCCAAGCCTGAACAGCTCATTTACTCGAACACACTCTTGCGCAGTACGGCCCATGTTGGTGAGAACTATATGGCGCACACAGTCTCTCCACGGGCGCGCGCCAATTGCGTGCAGAAAAGGGTCGATCTCCGCGAGCACTTCTTCCACGCTAGGCGGTGCTTGCGCAGGCTTGCCAGGCGCCCTCTTGGTGTGGGATTGCCGGGGAGCGGCAGCGTTTGCTTTGCTGCGTCCATATGGATGGTAACGGTGCCGGCTTATCGCGGTCGTCGTAGAGTTGGGCGGCATGTCGGGACGGGAAGAAGGGTTGTGGTAGAGGGTGGGAACAAAGGCGAGTGGTGAGTCGCGAAGAGTCTGAATGTGCGCCGAGGAAGGGAAGTTTGGGCGCGCGTTGATGGTTATGTGGAACGTGGGTGCGCAGGGGCACTTCGGTGTCACAAATCAAGTCTCTTATATCTGCCAAAATGCCGCCCGCTTTTTGTGCGCTTACAAGAATCTGAACATATCATATATGGATTAGCCATTGCATCAGCCAGGTTTAGAATAATATCGAACAGAACCCAGCGTGTGTGCGGTGCGACATGACGGGGGACAGTAACGTGGCGCCAGCGCTTGGTGCAATGCGGCTGCAATGCGGCGGGAACGCTCATGTGTGAAAGTGAAGGATCTCTTCATATATGTGTGTGCAGAGGGAGAGATGCGAATGCTACACGTCAAGCTCGAGGTAAGTTTGCTGAAGTCAGAGACTAGCGGGTTCACTGAAACTCCTCTTTGCCGTGTCCGGATAACACACAAGAAAAACGGCGAAAGACACGGAAGACTTTGCACCCAGCGCTAACGGAATTACCGACCATGCACGCTGAAGAAAGAGTCTTGGTATGGCGCGGATTGGGTACCACTAGGGACACAAAACCCACTGATACTACCTGTTCGATATGACCGTTTAAACTGGTTAATACACTTTGTTACCCCTTGGGGACATTGAAACTGTAATAGGTAAGAAACGGGTGGCATTCAATGAAGACACATTCAAACTGACCGTTTTAATTGGTAACACGTCGTTCTCCTTTGGAGACTTTGAATCTGATTGAGCCCACGCGCCGAATTCAAGCAAATTTACGCTTTTTCCAGCGGGTTTTGGGCCAACAGTGATACTCCATACAGCCGGCGCCTCACCAATGCCTATACAAGATGGTCTACGGAAGGTGCTGATTTCGAAATGACACTGGGCGGCGTCAAGCTGTGCCCCTGTGCTGTGCCGCCTGTTCGACAGGGACAGAGCTGTGTCCGCAGGATTTCCAGCCAAGAGGATCCGATACCAGAAAGACCAACTAATACGCGTGATATTACCCGCTTTACGTGGCAAGTGGGATGGAACCCAACCGCGGCAAGTAGAGAGCGTGCAGAGAGCCGATGTGAAAAAACACACCGAGGAGCGATACAGTTTAAAGCTCATGGACATGAGAACTGCGCCCGCGTTCGGGCTCAATGAGGACTTGATTATGACATGGGGGGAGGGGGGGCTGCGCGAGTATCCGTAAGGTGATGTATAGTGCAGGCGAGTGAGTTTTGTACGCTTTGAGGATGTTTGTAATCGAATGCTAATCCCCACTATGTTATTATAAGTCCCAGGATAAAAAAGAGTAATTTACGGACGTGACTCGCCCTCAGCGCGCTTGTTGCTTACCTGCTGAGCCACGCGCGTAGATTGCCACGTTATCGGCGCCGAAGCAAGAGTGATGGTCTTAGATCGAACCAATAATAAACGATGTTGACGGCATGTCAACGAAAGCCAAAGGGAGATTGTACGGTCGAAAGGTGGGGAAGCATGCTCTGCAAGCAACCATCTGTAGATCTACGATAACACCTCCCAATCTAAAAAGTGAAAGCGGTATTAGTTGATAGTGCTACAAATGGCAGGAAAGGATTACACAGACGTTTTGATGCGTTCTTGACGCGGCCGTATAATAGCCGGTCTGAAGGAATTCGAAGATCTTGGAGCTTGAAGCTCGGAAGCTGAAAGCTTGATGACTTCGGTTCGAGATAGCCAATTGTCGATTTTCAAACTTTAACCTCAGGTGTGACGAGATTGATCGTCGTCAAAGATAAGATGGATACGCGGCCATAAAAATGTTCATCGCAATGGGTGCGAGGGAAGCTGAATGTAAAGGAGGAGCGCGAGCGCACACGGACCATCCGAGAGTAATACATGACTCGGTTGGAGCTTGAGCTTGGCGTACACCGCGGGGATGCTTTGGACCTTGATAACACATTACATGAATTAGACTAGTTCCCGAAGAGTGAACTAGCCTCAGCACGAGCACACCCAAAAAAAATCACGTGTACCTACTTTAGAGATGGGTGTGGTGCCTGTGAGCATGCCATTTCACGGGACGCAAAATCCCCCACGCCCCACAACGCAGATGACGGGCGGCAGATTCCCCAGTTCCCTGTGCAAGGTTTTATGTGCCTCGGATTCCTCGCCTGCGTTTTCCATCGGGCCCACCACGCCTCTCTCCATAACTTCGTCGGCCATATAGAGCTCTAATACCGACAGTGCCGAGAGGTATGGAAGTTGGAGGAGGATATCAAGAGTCTCCCAGTTGTTTGAAAGTCGTGGTAGATATGTGCGAGCGATTGGAGGGTAGGTACGGAGGAAGTTGAGAGGCTGGCCGCGGCGACGAGTTGTCGTAAAAAGGGAAGGTGAAGGCCATGCATAACATGAAGACTGGTACGCTGGAGGCATATGTTTTTAGTGAGATTGATAGGGTGGGGACCAACACTTGGGAAGCGTACAGCTCGTCTCAAGTTCTGCATAATAAGTATTTGGCCAGCGCTTACCAGTATCAACATCATCGTCGCTCCAGGGTTTGCTCTCTCGCGCATCAGCGCAGAACACCTCCAGCGAGGCGCCCGCAGAGGCCAGCAGCTGCTCAACCTCCTTTGCGCATATGAACTCACGCTCAGAAAAACTCGAGATGCAGAGGCGGAATACGCGTAGGGAACGGCATGGGACCAGCAAATCGAGGATTCCGCGGGGAATACTTTTCAATCTGATCGTGTGCAGCTTCGGAAGAAGGACGTTGATAGCTATGGCCCGGGCGCCTTCGCACCAAACTCCGTTATCAGCTAGAGACAAGACTTCCAGCCGCGGGAGGAGGCTGAGGAGCGTCGAAAGCTGATCTCGAGTTACGAGAATCGCATTCCTTAGTGACACCTTTCGCAAGGATCGAAGCCTTCCGATTCCCCACTTCACCCGACCAGAGAAGACCCAAAACAAAAGATAACAGAGCGAGAGGTTTTCGAGCCGCGGGAAGACCGTGGCGATTGTCCCCTTTCCGACGGGGATCGCCACGTCAGTAGTTTGTTAAGGTACGAGTTGTTGTGATATCGCTGATCTGGTGACCCCTATAGCTCGAACGTGCGTGCGTGGCGGAGAGTCGAGAACGGATTGTTGCGTAACGATAGGAATTTGTCTCATGGACACGTATGCTGTGAAGAAGATGGAAACGCGATGGTGCCATCCAATCGCAGCAGACGAGCGCGCAAATCTTGAGAGTGGGCTTTTCATCGTTAAACTAGTCGATGGTGATGTTGGTCAACTCGTTGGGAAGTTCAAGCTCAAGGCCAGGCATTTCGCCAGCGAGCTTTTGCAAGGCAGGTTGCGGCCGCGCGGCGCAGTGATCAGATTTCTGGATTATGTAATGCATCACGCTGTGCCAAGTCCCTGTCTTCACTGTTCGGTGTCCTGCTCGTCTCGAAGGCAGCTAAGTATCCAGGCCTCGGAAAGTTCGGGAAGATCCTCACAATCAAGGATGCGTTGCGTTGCGTCGTGCAAGGGTTCTTTTCTGTCGACGTCGCGCGCCCCGGTCGCGGGTCCCAGATCTCAACCCCAGTGAGAACCGGCGCGGATTGGGCAGGCTTTCTAAGCAATTCTCAGGCGTAAAGCCTGTAGAAGGCGCCAGAAAGCCGCGATCCGGGACACTACGCAATAAAATTTCGCTTTCCTAGGATTATATACGGATTCTGTAGCATTTGATAGCATTTGATAGCATTGTGTACATAGCATTGAGGACGGGCAACGCCCTATGAAACCCTGTGCACGCACTGCCACGCAACTTGCTTCCGGCGACTTGAGCCGGCTCAAGCGGAAGGTCACGCACGACAGTCAAGGAGCTTCAGGCTTCGCACAGAGCAGTTTACATGATTTTAAACAGATAGATGACCTGTATTTTAGTGGTTGATAAAACTGTCCAACCCGAAAATACAAAATTCGAAACTTTGGAAATTCAGGTGTGCGTATTCTAGAGCAATAGAGGGGGAATTAAGTATATTTTCCTTGGACATATTGATAAAATCGACCTATCGGGAATATTCCGAGTGATAAAAGCATAAAATCTCGATGCTACCGAGCCTGAAGCTCGCTGCAGTTGAGCGTGCCAAAGTGGATGCGCGACTACCAAATTGAGACAAATGAGCTTACCTAAGCAGGCTCAACCTTTACGCTTGGGTGGAAAATATATCACAGCCTGTCGCTACATGAGGTTTTCGCAATACTATGGGGTTCAAAAAACCTCACTCGCACGCGTAGATTGTGCAGCTGAATTCCAACCATGGAAAACTCCATAAAAAAACCCACTCATCACCAATATTTTCATTAAACACCTCTGCGCCGGTATTGCCGTCACCACTGGAGCTCGCATGGAAAGAGCTGGAGGTGTCGAAGCAGCGCGATGAAGAAGCAGGCAATAGTCTCTGCGGCTTGGGAGCACGCCTCTTCAAGTTCTTGAACTACCTTTGCTTTGCCTTTAAGCGCCTTGGCCACCTAAGAAAAAATCTCCTTGGATTTGATAACGAAATCATTGGCAAGCGCGCGCATGTGTTTAAACTTTCAGGAGGAGTTGTGTGACTTAAAGCAAGAGACCCGGCAAAAAATCGAAGAGATAAAAGCCGCCAGTCTTCAAGAAATGGCGGAGCTGCAGGCGGAGGTGAGTGAGCTGCAGGCAGAGGTGGGCAAGCTACAGGTGGAAGTGGGCGAGCTACAGGAAGAGGTAGGAGGGCTACAGACTCGCACAGAGGACGCAGAAGAGGGCGCGCAGAGGCTACAGGAGAGGCTAGGAGAGGAGCTGGAGTGATTGGAGGGACTCAAACGCTGAAACAACGCCCTGCGCATGAGCAAGGCTCGCGCCCCGCGGAAACAGCAAAATGCTGTTGCCGCAGGGGCGAGCATAGCGGTGGAGCATTGAGCAGAGCACAAGGTCAGAAGGGAGCACCCAGTGAAGACGAGGCTGAAATCGTCAAAGCTACTGTGGTTTTGGAAGACGAGTTTGTGTGTGAGGATGACTCCGACGACAAGGAGCGCGATCATTATTGATATTTAATATATTTAAATATTTAAATTGCTATTTAGGTTGCACTTATTTAGTCAATTATTATATTTTCTGGTAGCTACATCGTTTATACCCCCTAACACACTCTTTAGGCTGCCTAATTCTAGGCTACTGAGCTGTTCGCGCTCTCAACGCGCAGCTTGACCATGGCTTGACCATTAATTACTATGGATTGATCGAGCCGACCCTTGCATCCGGCTTATGTCATATAGGTCGCATCGTGCACAGGGTTTCATAGGGCGTTGCCCATCTTCAATAGCATACGACATCAGCGATTATTACCACGCTCCTGAATCCTCCCCAAACCGCCCGAATCCTCCCAAAGCCGCCCGAATCCTCTCAACGCCTCTCAAAGCCACTGTCGCTGTCCCCAGCCCATGTCGCGCCCTCCAAATCCCAGCAAAGCCTCTCGAATCCCCCCATTGCCACTCTAATCCTCGCCGCCCTTCCAAATCCCCACAAATCCCGTCAAAGCACCGCTAATCCTTGTTCTTCCCCTCTTTGCGACACTTCGTGCTAAGGCGATTCCATTTCTGCCAGAGTCTTTTTCAGCTATCTGGTACGGTGTGCAGAGATGATGCAGACATCACATACCTTCTGTCCTTTGTTGCCCAGCGCAGCCCACGCCTCTTTGCATTGGGCGAGAGTTGCGTCAACGTGATCAGCGCAGTACTCGGTGTAGAATAAATTCCTAACAAAATGCGAATGCGGTCAGCTGAGATGCATGTAGATCAGCGCGAGTACGTACATGGGCGTCTTGCCACCTCTGTCTCCCAGTGCGTGTGGCACGTATGGGGTATTGCCGTCCGCCGCCGCACCCTTTCCTTTCTTGAGAGAGCCTTTGCTTCCCTGCTTCGACGCCAGCGTGTTGGATTTGGCGACTGGGACTGGGACTAGAACTGCCGTGTGAGTTTGTGAAATACCAGACATGAAAATGGCACACACTCGATGTATGTCTAGGGGGCAAAGGGGTCTTGTCCCCAAACATCGCGTCGCTAAGTCGTAAGATATAAATCCGTTAGTATTCGTTGCGCGACAATCTCAATGCATACTCACAGTGGACTTTTGCGGGTTGCGGTGTTCACGCTCGCATCGGGACTAGTACCAGCATCCCCAGTCTTGGTTGCAGTAGGCTCCGGCAAGTCCGAGTTGGTGGAAGAAGCGTCCAACATGGCACCCGGAGGGGACACCGACAAGACACCAGCAGGTGCGCTCAACGAATGAAGAGAAGACGTAGACGAGAGAGCGGGAGATGCCCCCAAAGCTGCAGCGGGAGGAGATGTCAATGCTCTATTGGGAGACGTGTCCAATATGCCAGGAGAAAGGGACACTGATGCACCAGTGGGAGACACGCCGGACGCCGTGGAGGAAGGAAGAGAAGCTGACGCTGAGAGATCTTTGGGAGGGGCACCCGGTATCAAGGAAACAGGCGCCGACGTGACCACTGAGTCTGCAGGAGATGCCGACGAGGACCCTGCACGCGGAGGTGGCATGAGTACCGCAGATAAAGTCCGTTGGGAGATAGGAGACGGGCTCGCGCGCATAGAGCCAGATGAAAGCAAGAGAGCAGGTGCGAGCGGGGGAAGTGGTTGCAGAGGAGTCTGTGGGGTGGACGGTGCGGATTCCAAAGAGGAGAAATCGTCCGAGGATGGTGAAGGTGATGATGAGCGCGAGTCTGTAATTGAAGCCTTTTGCCTCTTGGCAGAGCGACCCTTGGGAGCGGCAGAGGCTGCGCGTTTGGAAGGAGTACTGACGCCTGGCTCGGTCTTGATGCTGGGCTTCTCAAAAGGTTGGTGCCATCCAGAATAGTCAATGCCCCCAACCATCATCGCCTTCCAGTTATCGGCGCAAAAGGTTAACTCCGGGAAGCGCCTGTACATTTCCGATAAGTAGAACTCCTTCGCATCCGGTTCGAGTCGTCCCCACTTCTCAGGTGCCCAGCCAACGCGCTGCAGAGTGTGCCACAGAGACTTGGCGGCCTGACCGATCTCGTTAGCACGGTGTGGACTAACGGCCTCACCATTCTCATCCTCAATGAAAAAGAGTCTCCTGTTTTCAACCGTCCGACAACCCCTGCCGGTAATCCTGGGGGGCGCGTTGCCTAGTTGTGTGGCCTTGTTCTTCGCCTTTGTGATCGTGTCGAAGGGTTCACGAGTCCAGAAGGTGTACTGAGGGTGTTTTTTCGCGTCGTCCGCTGTGAACGTAGGCCAGCTGCTGAGCGGTTGACGTGGGACGGGACACGGGCCAAATTGTGGCATGGACATGCATATGGACGTGGACGCCTTCTGGTTGGTGTTTGCAGCTAGCATCTTGTCAATCATGGCCCTGTGTGTATGCAATATGTGATAAATGCGAGTGCGTATATGTGAGTGCATATACGCAGGAGCATATATGTGAGATAGAGCAAACTACTTACTCTTGGGTTCTGACTTGAGTCTCTAGATCCAACTTTTGTCTATACAGCTCATTATAGCATTTGTTGCCGCTCTTGCTCAGTGTTTCGTGGTCGAGAGCCTGGACGGCGGCCAGCCACACAGGATTATGATGCGCAATTGCCTGTGAAAACCAAGGGTTCTCATGAGTGAAGCGATTTAATAGGGGCAATAAAGAGTGGACTCAGGCTGCTCACCGGCATGTAGGCTGCATTTGCTTGCAGCTGGTGCATATTCTGCGTGCTGGGGGCATTGTTGAACACAGCTGTAGACAGCACTGCAGGTGTTGTCGGTGTTGGATAGTTGTGAAAGCCCAGGACAGAGTTAGCCATTGTTGGCGTCAAAGGGTAGTCGGATTCCATGGCCGACGGTGATGACAGTGGTGACGATGGCGACGACGACGACGACGACGATGGTGGTGGTGGACTTTGGATTTTCAATTGGGCAGTGATCGACTTGCCTTTCGATCGTGTTTGGATCCGACTCAGGCCATTGCCTTTGGAATCGACTCAACGCCTCATTGAAAATGTCTTTGCAGATATGTGCTCGACGCTTCGCGTCGAGCACATATTTACTCTTACCCCCGGTATTTTTCCTGTCTGATGTCTCTTCAGCCTTTTCTGATGTCATATCATGTGAAATTACAAATGAAGCTAGTCATCATCATCGTCAATTGGCTCCTCAGCGCCCCCCATGTACGCGAGCTCCAGTCCAAGTTTCTCCACCACAAAGACAGTTGACTCTCCATCTAGCCAAGCGTGTTGAGGCATGGGGACCATGCCTACAACAGATCGAATATCCTTGACGCTGACAACACGAAGGGAGTTGGGACCGGGGAGTTTGCACGCAATGGCATGAAGAGTATGGTGAGATTTTTCGAGCAGCGTTGGGTCGGGATCTGGGTAAATTGTCACAAGAGCGAGCATTCCAGGTCTGTGTATTGGTGGAAAGTAAAACTGAACTTCGCCAAAAGCGAGCTTTCCGTCGAGTTTCAGCTATAAAAAAAGTCATGAGTGCAAGACAAAAAAGGACAAGTAATATCTACTATGTACCTTTACATTCCGTGCCATGCGAACGTGTTGCAAAGATTGTTTCCTCTCCTTCCACATGGAACGAGCAATTTGGCCATTTGGAAGGCGTAAGCGTGCTGACCTGACAAGGCGCATAGTTGAATAGTCTTCGTCGTCGCCTTGTAAATACGAAGCAATTACAAGGCCTTCATTCCCAGTGATGGGCCGAGCATACCGGTCATGGGGGTGGAGCACCATATAGCCATTGCCAACATCAATGACATTTTTTGGCTGCGGTTTGGTGCGGGTAACATCAGGGATCATAACCTTGAGGGCATTGACCTGGCAGCAAATTACCGCCCTCTGCGATAAGTTACCATATGGATTAGATGGCTGTTTGATCTCCAACCCAAGGTTACCAATTGTGTGTTCCATGGGGTACTGTGAGTGGTACGCAAGGGGACCGCCACGGACAGTTTCCGGAGCAAGGTGGAGGAGAGTGTGTATACTTTGTTGACAAAAGTGTATACGCGATGTCAATCCTTGATAGTAGAGCTCTTCGTACTCCCCAACATACTCCACAGACAATTTGTGTACAGTCTCAACCTCCTCGAATGAGATCTTGTGCTGGTATGCGAGGCGCGCAACACGAACGAGTTTGCAGAAATGGGACCAATACTCGTTGGGTAGTACACGATAGAACAAGCCAGGCCCGAGACCATACATGTACGTCTGGTACTCCGCCGACTTGTAGCCGCTATTAATCTTTTCGGCAGGATTTCGGGGAGGTCGATCAAAGGAATTTGGAAGATATGGCCGCGCGATTGCAACGGTTTTCCCGTGCTCCTTCCAAACATCATCCTTCATGAATGCCGCCCATTTCCAGGTGGACTTGCAATCGGGAGCGACGCACTCCATTGTTCCACGGAACAACATGTACTGCAACTCCGGTATGTTTAGACCAAGAGCATGCATGACATCGAGTGGAAATCCACTGGGGACAGGAGCTGCGTGTTTGACGCCGCTGAAGATAGTTGGCTTCGCGGTGCCAGTAGACTTGCGAAGGTGTTCGAATTCAGCCTGCGTGGTACACCGAAGTACGTCATTGAGATCATGAGCGTATTGGGCAGGAGAAAGTGGAGGGAGGGGTCTACTGAGGTCGATACTATCGTGCAAACAGCCTGGGACTGTGTAGTCGTCAACGGGTTTCATGTGAGCAGGATAATAGGTGGAAGTGCCTGGTCTACGACGACCTCGGACACCGCAGTTGACACGACATCCGAGTGCCCCAGTATGCCCCACAAACCCACTCATTGTAGATAAACCAGGAGTATCCGCAGTCTCAAGCGCGAGATAAGGTCTCGTGTCGATGACAGCGGCCTGAAGCCCATCCCACATAGGGAGGCCTTCGCGCTGGAGTGCGCATAAATGATGGAGGCCAGTATACATGTACGATTCGATGTTTTTGGGCTTGTTAGGCCCAGGAATGATGCCACCAGGATTGACGCTGAGCTTCAGATAGCGGATGCCAGGCCTGAGATCGAGGAGCATCCATATATACATCCAGCAGTCGGATTTTTTGTCGTGATAAAGCTGTGCGTCATCAATAGATAGGACAAGTACTGGGTCATATGGACCAATCTCGCCACGCTCGACAGCCTTCAGATACTGCTCGCCACAAAGAGCATCCTTGTACTTGAGGATATGCCCATTCTCCTTCATCTCGCGCAGTATCCTTTCTGTCTCCTGAAGGCGGTAAAGCATCTCGCGCGCGCCCTCGGGTGTACTCCGCTGAGCTTGTAGCTGCGGGCCCAGTAGCATTGTATGGTACACCTGCCGGGGTCGCTTGGTCTTGCCGTTGCTCTCAGCGAGTACAGCAAGATCATAGCGAGGCTCCCCACAGTAGTGACACTTATCGAGTGGGCTGAAGAGAGGGCCGGTATAGGCCATGCACAAATTGATGCACATGTCCTCCACGACCGAGACCACACCTGTAATCTCTGCGATCTTTTTCTTGACTTGATCGAATGAAAGAATAGGATGGGCAGGATGGCGGAGTAGGATAGCCTCGCGGATGGCTGAATACGTGCCCACAGCAATGTTGGGAGACGACAGATAGAGACGCAGCGAAAGAAGGATGTCGGGATCATCAACAGAGGGTGGTTTTTCTGGGAAACGGAGTCGCTGCAAAACATCAGGAGGCAGATTTTCGTGGTCAAGCGAGGCATTCTCCAGTGCCTGGATGTAGGCAGTCACGATGCGATGCTCATCGATGAGCATTGCAAAGGGCGTGTCTACGCGATCGCCATCCTGCGCAGGATCTTCC
>KL198076.1:98695-110377 GCA_000697705.1 Botryobasidium botryosum FD-172 SS1
GTGAAAACTTGAAAGCGTCGAGACGGCGGTGAGTATGAGATCTTTGATCTGGTGGCTGTGTTACGTCGATCGTGCACAAATCCTGGGAAATACTGGAACTAGCTGCCTAACTTGGCGCTGATGACTGCCTCGCCGTCCCGAATCCGTATAAAGCCCAAGAAAGTGGTAGGAATCCAGCGGAATCCGCGCCAGTTCTCACTGGGTCTCAACGTTCAACGCTCCCCAGACACTAGTACTTGCTTGACATCTCATTCCGCGAGATCACTCTCATCTCCTGTCGCGACCTCGTGAGACAGTCATCCTTTTTGACGCGCCCATCAATTCCTCGCTGCTATAGGTCGATCAGTATATGCCGCCCTCCCATTTCCTAAACAACGATTTATTAGTTGCCGCTCTCCTTTCACAAAGCGTCCATGTCTCGAATCCGGCCATCCTCCCTATATGCCGTTGACTGAAGTTTGCACATGAATACTAATGGCCGAGCCTATTTTGCCTACTCAGCTTTCTCCAGCTCAAGCCAACACTGCTGTTACTGCATCTGCCATTAATGAGGACCTTTCGCTCGTTTGCCCTTCTCAAACGCCATCGGACGAGCACTTCTTGCACCACTGCGTCCTTGCCGCTCATAACCCAAGCCTGCTTTGCATGTCGCGCCACTAAAGGAGACTCTATCAAAGAAACGCTCTACCATGTGCGCACGTCCAACGATGATACGATCGATGCTGCTTACATCCAGCATTTGCTATCTAGGTCCACTCATCGAGGTTCTCGCCTCTTTCTCGACTATGTTATCCTTGTCCCAAACGGGGCACGTTGGGAATCGATCTGCACGATGCGTTCCTAAGGTAGATAAACATCGGCGTCTAGATTCCCTTCGTCTTCGTGCGTTCGACGGATGCAAGCATTGTCGTATGGGCTAGTCAGGTTGCTCGTGGACATCCTCACGATCGGGCTTTTGCTTGCAACAGCGTTGCTCTGGTACCGTGTCACTCTCAGTGAGTCGCTCTCGTCCTACAATTCTTTTTAACCCTTGGGTCTTGAGCTTATCTTGCCACGCTCGCAGGCAATCCATATGTGCATGCACGCACCCTGCTGGTCCGGCAAGCCTTGGATGACGCTTAATTTGCAAAGTATTACGCGGTGCATGCCAAGGCTGAGCGAACCGACATCTCCGAGTTCCTAGTGGGAATGGTGCATATGGCAATGTTAGGGGTTTTTGCCAAGGAGCTTGTAGATCAAGCTGGCGCCGCGATGGTATGTCTTAGGGCTGTAGTTTCCTCGAGCACTTGATTCACCGTCCTTCCTTTTCGTAGTGTGACGCCCGAGCCGACACGATACGTATTGGCAGCTCTGCCGCTCCCATCGTTTGACTGCTCCCGCATGGCTATGCTTGTGCTTATCTTGCCTACTCTATGCCGTTAGCTTGGCTTGGTATGCTTTTCGTCGTCCGACTAATGCGCGGCTTTCTTAACCGTGACCTACATTATCTAGGGCTTTGATGCCTTCTCTTGCCTCATGTCTCTTCGTGAGTTCCCTTCTCATATCGCGCGGTCTGGTAGCTGACCCATTGCGCTTCCAAAAGATCTACCCCAGGCTCTCTTCTCTATCCTTTGTCTATCTGCTCAGAGCGTCTTACGTGCCTCGGGATGACGAAAATATAAAACGCAAACAATATTGCGCCTTCAATCTTCTACCAACTTTCGTCGTCCTCTCATCCACAAAAGCGATCATTTCTTCTAATTCCAATTGCTTCAAGTGCTCGCGGTTCTCACTAAACTTTGGATGTTGCGTCCCTGGTATCGAATGTTGGGCGCCGGCGGCTTCTTGCAGCTTGCTACTCATCGCTGCTTACTCCTTGTCGAAGCCAACGGCTGGGACTAACTGCAAAGGACCTTTTGCTACTTTTGCTCAACACGACTGGACTAGATTGCCCTAGAAGCTAAGACTATTTATGAACGCAGGACTCAAGCAAGATTGCTTATTGCATGTATACTTTGGTCTCATCTATTTATTTGTTTCTCCGGGATTCCCAAGCCACCTGGATTTGCCTCAGACACTTTGCTTTCATTAGCATAGCAGCCTGGTGCGTTTCGCCATACTGTTGTTGACCCGAACAACCGTTTTGCCAATCGATTCACTCGTTCCCAAGCGCATAGTTTTGCGCTCCCAGCTGCCATCTGGAGATTGTCAACGCCAATAAGTCGAGCTCTTTTCTTCTCGCTTCAAACACTCGAGCCCGACAAGAAGGTCATAGTGGTTCAAGGGCATCATCTTTCCTGCTGTTTATAATCCAACTCACGCCACATTCTTGTGTGTATCGCCTCCTCGGGATCATCTGCTTGGTACTTCTTTAGATGCCATCAGCCAGTTTCCGCCGCATGCGGCCTCGTCCCAGCATCTCGCTCTTCAGCATAAATCGACTTGAATCCCTCCCGCGTCGGCCTCATTTGTGATTCATTAATCTTGAACCTTTGTATCTACTTCATCTCCAGCATCCCGCCATCTGCCAGCGTCGTCCGCCTGTGTTATCGGCCACTGCTACTTCCTTGTCCGGAGAGATTCTGCTGCCTCAAAGTCCCTTGCCAGTGGCGTTGTGTGGGAGTCTAGGTTCACTAGCAAGCTAGACGGCATTCTTGGTTGTCGTCAGAAAATTGCTTTTGGGCTATCTCCGTACAGGAAGGTCTCACAAAACCGCCTTACTATTACTTATGTATAAATAGGCGTAAATGCTGGTAGAGGCTTGTCGGCGCCCATGCAGTCGCGCTACACAATACTACCAAATCTATGACCTTCTGTAGTGCAAGTGGCTGCACCGCGTGCAACCCGGCTCAGGGTCGAGCTGTGTCTTGGAACGTATGTACTGCCTAGCTCCGCCCCAGGCTAACTTCCGGCTTACCCCTGGAAATACTCAACACCAGAACAGATGAGAAATCGCGCGTGGTAGTAATTGTCATGCGGCAGTCTAGCATAGTAGGGAGGATTGATTTTGTAGACTACAACGATCATGAAGGTAAACAGATTCGTGTCGTTATCAGGTCATTGCATCTCGGCGCGAATTTTTTAGACTTAATCTAACCCTCCTTGACTCGTACAAAATCAGTATGAGCTTCGCGTTGCGGCGAAACCCCGCCTTCGCCCCTGCGGGTTGTGAATCGCGACTTTCGCGCGCTCCGGGGATGGGAATCGCATCGTTTCCTTTTCATAGGGATGATACGGCCACTCCAGTCGACGCTCATCGACGATTGGGCCGCCGAATTTGTAGCCTTCGAAGCGAGCGAACTCCTTGAGCTGGAATCCCCGCCGGTGGTACTGCCCGCTTTTGCGCACGGCTCCCAGCTCGGGTTCACCGAAGCAGGCTCGGGCATGCGTCGAAGCCGATCCACGACCTGTGACGCGCTTGGCCGCTTGAGTGGATCGCGATCCCAGCACTCTAGGATCAGTGCCCACATCTCGTCGTCCAGCCCGCACGCAATCGCATCGTTGTCCGTCGGCCTATCATAGTGATTGCCATCAAGGCGCTGGATGATCACATAGTCTGTGAGGCCTGGAAATGGCACATCGCCTGTGAGAAGCTGTGTTCATCGTCGTCAGCCACACACTTTTGTTTTTATGTTTACTACGAATGAGAGAGCGGATTGAACCAACCTCGACCTTGAGTCTCCCGAGTGAGAAAATGTCCGACGCGGGTGTCCTACATGAATCCTCATTTAAGAGTACCTCCGGGGCTCCCCACCGGAGGTTACCACGGTATGGCATAGTAATTGGTGCAATTGGGGGTCCACCGGTCGTCGCAGGAGTCACCTCTGAGCTAGTTTCCACGTGCGTTCGAGAGAGGCCGAAGTCTGAGAGGCACGCAGACCCGTCCCCGGACACGAGGACGTTGTTCTGGGGGAAAGGGGTTGAGATTGCGGAGATATAGCTCGTCGATGACTCTGAGCGTTTTAGCTTACTGCTTTCAAATCCCCATGGATAATAGGTGGATCCAGCGTGTGCATATATTCAAGCCCCTGAGTGATTTCCACGAGCTGCGATTCCATACGTTCAAGGTAAGGTGGTGTAAAAGTGAACAGAGAGCATGCTCACCATGCGCACTCGGTTGACATTTGGATTTTTCTTCACAAAATCATCGGCTGCGCCATTTTCCATGAGTGGTGACATGAGATGAGGGAGGCCGCCTATTGATGGCGACCCAAGGAAGGGGATGATATTGGGGTGATCAAGCTTCTTCCATATTGATGCTTCATGTATAAAGTACTAGGTTCAAAGCGAATCAAATCCAGCGTTTGATATGATAGGCAATGATTTAGAGGACGCACTTTTGTGTACTTGTCTTGTTCATAAAAGCGCAACTTTTTGCTCACAACTGGATATCCAAAGAACATGCCGAGGTAGCAGTCCCCAAATCCGCCTTGGCCCAACATCCGCACCTGCATGTCATGAACTTCATGGGAGAAAACGCAGCTAAGGGTCGGTACTTGTAGGTATTTCATGCGTAGGGCTGTAAACGTACCAGGGAGTTGAAGATAGCCCCGTTGTAGCTTCGCCAGACTTTGATCACGCTTGAAAGACCATTCTTGAAGCGAGCGTAGAGGATATTTTTGATAGACATCGTGCAAATTTGCGAGCAGCGTTATCTGAAGCTGGCGACGAGCGCGTGAGGGTGGATTCAGGTCCTAAGATACTATTTAGCACATAAATTAAGTTGGAAAAAATACTGAAAAATCTTGCCTTCTTCAAAAACTGTGCCATACATATCAATCTGGAAGGACCGCTTGAGTATTGGAGGCCGTTCCTCCATATTCCCTGTATGGCCAAAGGCTCCCCAAACTGCATGATAGAATGAGATATCCATTCGGCCGGCTCCAATTAGGCGGGTCAGAGCAACTCACCTCGATAGCAGCCTCGGGTGCACTTGCGCCTGCCTTCAACAGCTGAACAACACCTTGATATGAGCCTGTTCGAGCTGCCAACGTGAGAGGTGTGTTGCCTTGGCAATCAAGAACATTCGCATTGGCACGAGCAGAGATGAGCTGCTTCGCAATTCGAGTGGTCCCAAGCCGAGCGGCATGGTGAAGTGGCGTGCGCCCTTGATGGTCGCATGTGTTGACGTTGGCACCTGCTTTAAGCATGAATCTCAGATTCGCTCGATTGTGTGATCCCCTAGCGGCCCAGTGGAGAGGTGAAAGTCCCATGTGATCCTGCGCATTGACGTCCAGGTTGACGATTTTATGCATGCCAGGGAAGGATGCAGGGAAGGCGTATGGACTGCATGCGGCATAGTGAAGCAGCCCGCCACCTCTCGGATCCAACAACTCCACATTCGCCCCAGCGACGATAAGGCGCTCTACTGCAGGAAACTCTCCATGCAGAGCCGCGAGATGCAGTGGTGTGCGTCCCTTAGCATCAGTCGCATCCACTTTCGCACCACCGGCCACAAGTATGTCGACAATAGCGCTAGTGGCGATGTCCTTATCAAAGACTCGGAGAGAACGATTTGATACCGTTGTGTGCAACGGCGCGTTTCCCCCCCCATCTATTGCGTTCACGTTGGCGCCAGCTGCCACGAGCACGTCGACTATGGAAGGAACGAGACACCGCTTGTATAAAATAGCACAGGCATGGTGCAATGGTGTATGGCCAGCAGAATTTTTGGCGTTCACGTCAGCCCCCGAGCCCAAGAGAATCCTACAAACCACTGGGGAAAGTATATCAAGATCGGCGGTGCTGTGGTGGGACTCTCGGGCGAGTATGTGCAACGGCGTGTCTCCATGATGGTTCGCCTTGTTGACATCTGCCCCGCATTGAATCAACAGCCTTGTTATCTCTGGAGAGAGGCGTCCCATTTCGAGTGACTTGTGCAGGTAGTAATCCCAGTCGGGGTGGGTGTCAGGGTCCAACAGTGCCTGGACAACGAGCGTGTCCGGCACAGCCACATGGCGCAGATACGAGACCAGGGGTGCCTCACTGCCATAGTCCATGGCATGGACATCGGCGCCCGCGCTGAGCAAGCACTTGACCTTTGCAAGACAGTCCGGATCAGCCACACCACGCAGGCCATCGTGCCAACCTGAAATTGCGTGGAGTGGGGTGTGGCCGCTGCGGTCTCGTTCATTGACATCGGCGCCCTTGCTGAGCAGATACTCGACAACTTTCACTGAGCATGTTGATATCCCGACCGAGGCTGCCAGAGCGTGCGGCAATATTTTTGTGCCCAGGCTGACCAGATATGCCACCATCTTTAGACCGCAACCACCCTTTATTGCTGCCGAAAGGATATATTCGCATCCCCCAAGGCCGGGGTCGAGTACTAGTTCCAGCCGTGCGCCAGCCTGAACTAGATGCCGTACAAAGTCAAGTTGCACCTCTTCTTCTGGCGAGTTTTCATGCCGCTCAACCTTACCAAAGATATCGATTAGCGATATACTCTCAGGCGGACGCAATTAGACGATACTCACCGCTGAGAACAATGCATATGTCAGAGGATCTCCCAAGTTGCCTGCTGCAAGCTGGAGCAGCCGTTCAAATTTCCAAGTGGAATACATGCGTGCCGCACGTGCCAGCGCACAGAAATACTTATCGCGACCCGGGGGTAAGCTGGCACTTGCTGACAGAAGCGACAAAAAAATCCTCCCGGAGTGAGAGGATGGCCCGCACTGCCATGGTGAGGTGCATGCAAGGCAGAGAGATCCGAGTGTGCACGAACCGTAGTGGGTGCAAGGATGGCAACTGGCGCCTGCGTTCATAAGAACCTCGAATACAGCAAACATGTAGTCCAATTGAATGGCAAGGCTATCCCGATCATACGCTTTCCCCGGGGTCGGTTTATGGATCATCTTCTCGATATTGCAGATGTTATTGATAACTGCATTCAGAGGAGTCCTATGACCGCCGGTAACGTAACCATCACTCTCAGAGAAAAGTATCCGGCGCATATCGTCGTCGAACATATTAGCAAAAATGCCAGGAAAGTCGCCCTCGATGCTCATGCCCGCCGACAAAAGCAGGTCGACCAACGTCACTAGTGCTGGGATTATGCGACCTTCGAAGATGTTGGGATTCGACTGAGGGGGAAAAAAGCGTGTATCCGAGTAAGCTTCGTCCGGCCAGACCAGCCTTCGGCGCTTCTGGCCAAACATGCCAAACAAATACTCCCCCTTCATTTCAAAGCCAGGCCTGAACAGTTCATGCACCCGAACGCACTCTTGCGCAGTACGGCCTATGTTGGTGATAACTATATGGCGCACACGGTCTCCCCACCGGCGCGCGCCAATTGCGTGCAGAAAAGGGTCGACCTCCGCGAGCACCTCTTCTATGCTAGGGGGTGCCTGCCTATGCTCGTCAGGCGCCCTCACAGCGCGAGTTTGCTGGGGAGGGGCAGCTTCTGCGTCGCTGCGCCCAGCTAGATGGTCACGGAGCGGGCTTATCGCAGTCGTCGTACAGTTGGGCGGCATGTCCGGGTAGGGAGGCATGTAAGAAAGGGCGGGAAGAATGGCGAGTGCTAGTCGGAGAGTCCGTATGTGTGCCGAGGAGGGGGAGTGTGGGCGAGTATTGATAGTTATGCGGAACGTGGGTGCGCAGGGGCGCCTCAGCGTCGCAAATCGCGTCTTATATATATATATCAAAATACCGCCCGCTTTTGTGCGCTTACAAGAATCTGAACATATCATATATGGATTAGCCATTGCATCAGCCAGGTTTAGAATGATATCGAACAGAAGCCAGCGTGTGTGCGGTGTGACATACCGGGGGAAAGTAATGTGGCGCCAGCGCTTGATGCAACGCGGCTGCATTGCGGCGGCAACGCTCATGTGCAAAAGTGAAGGGTCTCTTCATAGATGTGTGTGCAGAGGGGAGGATGCGAATGCTACGCGTCGGGCTCGAGGTAAGTTTGCTGAAATTAGAGACTAGCGAGTTCACTGAAACTCTTCTTTGCCAAGTCTGGATAACACAAAAGAAAAACGGCGAAAGACACGAAAGAATTTATGCCCAGCGCTAATGAAATTACTGACCATGCATATTGAAGAAATAGTCGTGGTATGGCGCGGATTAGGCACGGTGGGCACGAAATCCACTAATATTACCCGTTCAATATGACCGCTTCAACTGGTTACGCTTCGTTACCTCCTAGGGACATTGAAGTTCTAATGGGTGAGGAACGGGTGACATCCAATGAAGTCACGTTCAAACTGACCGTTTTAACTGGCAACACATTATTCCCCTTTGGAGACATTGATTCTGATTAGGCTCACACGAGCAAATTTCCAGCGGGTTTTGGGCCAACAATGATACTTCATACAGCCGGTCGCCTCACCAATGCCTATGCAAGATGGTCTACGGAAGGTGCTGATTTCGAGATGACACTGGGCGGCGTCAAGCTGGGCCCTTGTGCCGTGCTGCCTGTTCGACGAGGATAGAGCTGTGCCCGCAGGATTTCTAGCCAAGAGAATCTAAGACCAGAAAGACCAGCCACTCATACGCGGTATATTACCTACTTTATTGGTCAGGAGGGATGGAACCCAACCGCGGCAAGTAGAGAACGCGCGGAGAGCTGATTCGAAAAAATACACCGAGGAGCGAGAAAGTTCAAGATTCTTGGACATGAGAACTGCGTGCACGCTCGGGCTCAATGAAGACTTATGACATGAGGGGGCTGGCCGCGCGAGTATCCGTGCAGTGATGTGTAGTGCGAGCGAGTAATTTTCGTACGCTTTGAGGATGTTTGTAGTCGAATCCTGATCTCCGTCATCTTAGTATAAATGCCAGGATAGCGTACGGACGTGATTCGCCTTCAGCGCGCTTGGTGCTTACTTGCTGAGCCACACGCGCAGGTTGCCATGTTATCAGCGTAATGGTCTTAGATCAAATCAATAATAAACGACGTTGATGGTATGTCAATGGAAGCCAAAGGGAGATTGCGTGGTCGAGAGGTGAGGAAGCATACTTTACAAGTAGCCATCTGTTTGTGATACCACCTCCCAGCCTAAAAAAATGAAGGCGGTATTAATTGATAGTACTACGAATGGAGGCAGGAAAGAATTACACGGGCGTCATTCTGACGCGGTCTTGACGCGGCCGTCTAATAGCTGGCATGGAGAGACCCGAGGATCTTGAAGCTTGAAGGCGTGATGGCCTCGGTTCGAGATGGCTACTTGTCGATTTTCGAACTTCGGCCTCAGGCGTGGCGAGGTCGATTGTCGTTGAAGAGAAGACGGATGCACGGTCATAAAAATGATTATGGCAACGTATGCGAGGGAAGCCGAATTTAAAGGAAGAGCTGGGCGCGCGAGTGGGCCCACCGAGAGTAATACATAAATCGGCGACGGTTGGAAGTTGAGCTTGGTGTGCGCTGCACTGCAATCTGCAGAGGACGATAGATTACATAAGTTGAACCCGTCCCCGCAGAGTGCCAGAGTCAACTAACCTCACCATGAGCTCACCCTCCCAAAAAATCACGTACCTGTGTCAGAAGTGGGTGTGCCTGTGAGCATACCATTCCACGGGACGCAAAATCCCCCGCGCTCTACAGCGCGGAAGACGTCCGGCAAACTCCTCAGTCTCCCTGTTCAAGATGGTATGTGCCTCGGATCCCTCGCCTGTGTTTTCCATCGAGCTCACCACGCTAGCGTCGTCGGCCATGTAGAGTTTTAGTTCAGAAAGTGCTGAGAAGTATGGGAGTTGGAGGAGAATATCAAAAGTCTCCCAGTTGGTTGAAAGCCGTGGTGCATACGTAACCTCGAGCGATTGGAGGGTAGGCACGAAGGAAGCTGAGAGGCTAGCCGCGTCCACGAGTTGTCGTAAAAAGGGAAGGTAAAGGCCATACATAACGTGAAGACTGATGCGCCGGAGACATGTGTTTTTAGTGAGATCGATAGAGCGGAGGTCAATACCTAGAAAGCGTACAGGAGGATATCGTCACGAGCTCTGCATAGCGATTGGCCAGCACTTACTCGTATGATCATCGTCGCTCCAGAGTTTGCTCTTTTGCGCATGAGCGCAAAACTCCTTCAACGAGGGGCCTGCAGAGGCCAGCAGCCGCCCAACCTCCTCTCCGCACGTGAACGCACGCTCGGAAAAGCTCAGGACGCAGAGGTGGAATACGCGCAAGGAACGGCATGGGATCAGCAAATCGAGGATCCCGCGGGGAGTATTTTTCAACTTGATCGTGTGCAACTTCGGAATAAGCGTGTTAATGGCTGGGTCCCGGGCGCCTTCGTACCAAACTTCAATGTCGGCTAGAGACAAGACTTCGAGCCGTGGGAGGAGGCTGAGGAGCGTCGAAAGCTGATCTCGAGTGACAAAAATCACATTCTTTAACGATAACTTTCGCAACGATCGGAACCTTGCAAGTCCCCACTTCACCCCATTGGAGAAGATCCAAAATGAAAGATAACGGAGAGAGAGGTTTTCTAGCCACGGCAAGACCGTGGCGATTGTCCTCTGTCCGTCTGGGGATCGCCACGTCAGAAGTTTGTTAAGGCCTGGGTTGTTGTGATATCGTTGATCCGGCGACCCCTCTAGCTCGAACGTGCGCGCGTGGTGAAGAGTCGAGAACGGACTGGTGCATAGTGATATGAATTTGTCTATGTCCCTCTCATGGACACATATGCTGTGAAGAAGATGGAAGCGCGATGGAGCGATCCAATCGCGACAGACGAGCGTGCATATTTTAAGAGTGGGCTTTTCAACGTGAAAGTAGTCGATGATGATACTGATCAACTCGTTGGGAAGTTCAAGGCCAGGCATTTCGCTAGCGAGCTTTCGGAATTTTGGCAGAAAGCAAGAGCGAAAATAATACTGTCATCCCCCACCATTTGGGGCGACCCCATCATTTGGGTCACCTTCCTAATACTGCTGTTTGCAGTTGTTTTGGCCGATCGGCGCTTCGTGTCCGTTTTACGTCCATTTCTCTCCGCCAAACTCGTGCGAGCGATATCTCGCCCATTTCCTGTCCGTTCCTCACGATCTTTTGCATGCACACCCGTGCGTACTATATCTAGGCAACGAGCCCAGACTTTTCCAGATATGTAAGCATTTGCACAAATTTTACATTGGCACACTGGCCAAAAGACCAGTTTTTGAGTGTGGGGGATTCACAGCGTCACCAAAATTTGTCCGAATCACCTTAGACCCGGTAAGTAAATCTGCAATAATGCTGTCTAGGCAACGGCGCTATTCGTACTACAAGGGGAGCTCACACAAATTTCTTTTCATAGGAGAAACTGCGTTTTTGCTCCGATTTTGGGCATCCGGGACTCTTGGTGGGCGCAAATGGGAGGGGAAGTGCGCTACTTTCTACACGAATATTCTCTGTACATGAGGTGAGCCAACAGGCCCAAAAATTTGATGATTTCACCGTGTTCCGAACTAATACCTTGATGCCGATTTCACCCCTCAGGTGGCACCCCCCTCAAAAATGGTTTTGTGAGGATTTTTCGCACACGCCAAGCTCTCAAAAACTTTCTAGGGGTATCTCCTGGCTGCGTAGAACATTTATAGACATATACATCCTTGGTTTTTGTGGAAAATCTACGGTGCCAGCTTCAGCATTCCCCCCATTGAACTGGTTGATTTTCGTGGATTTCCTTGCACAGTATCCTTGAGCTGTAAAGCAGGGTTTATAATAAGATAAATTAAACCAAATTTACGCCGATATAGCGAGTATAATATGTGTTTGAGGGGGGG
>KL198076.1:110519-157345 GCA_000697705.1 Botryobasidium botryosum FD-172 SS1
GTGTGAGCTCCCCTTCGTAGTACGAATAGCGCCGTTGCCTAGACAGCATTATTGCAGATTTACTTACCGGGTCTAAGGTGATTCGGACAAATTTTGGTGACGCTGTGAATCCCCCACACTCAAAAACTGGTCTTTTGGCCAGTGTGCCAATGTAAAATTTGTGCAAATGCTTACATATCTGGAAAAGTCTGGGCTCGTTGCCTAGATATAGTACGCACGGGTGTGCATGCAAAAGATCGTGAGGAACGGACAGGAAATGGGCGAGATATCGCTCGCACGAGTTTGGCGGAGAGAAATGGACGTAAAACGGACACGAAGCGCCGATCGGCCAAAACAACTGCAAACAGCAGTAAAGTAATTTACCGCACAATTTTGGTAATTTTGCACAGCATTTTGCCCGCCAAAATTTCGCGTGGCCGAATATGGTAGCCCAAATAGCCCTGAGCCAATCAGAGCGCAGTATTTGCCCTGCCGCCCCGAGTGGTGGGGTCACCCCATATGTCATATGATGGGGGATGACGGTATTAATTCCCGATACCACTTGTGGTAGAGGGTCTTGTCAGCCACTAGTTATGTACAAAAAGTGACATGTTTTTCTGAAAAATGGCCACAGGCCTGGTTTCCTCGCCATTCGTGCTCAGCCACCCTGGCTCTCTGCCTGCCACATCAGCTTCCCACCAAAGCACTGTACAGTACATCAATGCCATCCAACATTCGTCATCGCTCGTCCCACCGTTGCCCCCGTCTCTAGACCTTCGAAAGGACTACCTTGCTCCCGCCTCGCTCGCTCGCTCAGCTCTGGCCCTCATTCTGCGGCCGCATTACCCGTGCTTTCTTCAGTACCTCCGTTCATGCTGACTATTGGCATCGCGTCCCTCGCGGACACCCTCGTTGTCTCTCTTGCCTCCTTTGGTGTGCCCAATTTCCTTTGTTCATTATCCCTAAAAAATTTCTCGCTGCCATTTTCCACGCTCTTGCACCATGCTATATCAAAGTAAGCTCGTTTCGTGTTCGCGCGCGCTCTTACTTGACACCGTCGCCTTCTCCTAGATCACCTTGCCTCACGTCCATCCATGCCGCCGTTGTCTGCAGAGTCCTTGTCACTCCCACCCTCCTCCATGCTGATGCAGTCGAATCCTCAACCCGTGCCCCATGTTGGAATTGACGCCGACCGTTCGCGTGCACAAGAGGTGCATGGTGTTCGGTCGGTATCTCTGCTGGCTGGTCGCATGGGAGATACCCCTTATGGCTCTCCGGTCGAGTGCCGTGACCCATTCATAGTTGAGAATGCCCATGTTGTATACGGCTCCGCTGGCGATCGTGCACAAGAGGTGCGCGCTGACCCTTCGGAGCCAAGTGAAATCGAATGCCATATAAATATCATCGCCGGCGTCCACGCACAAGAAGTGCGTCGTCACCCGGCCTTGTCTTCTCCCCCACCTGATCCGGCTGGCCAGCATGCACGCGAGGTGTGCGCTGGCTCGCCTTTGTGTACGCCTGAATGCTGTATGAGTGTAGCCACTGGTGTCCCCGCACAAGGTGTGCGTCGTGACCCAGTCGTCTTCACTACTCCATCCAATCCTGCTGAACATCATGCATGCAACGTGCATGCTGGCCTGGCTTTATGTACAATGTCCGAGTGTGGATGCTGCGTGAGTGTCGACGTTGGTGTCCGCGCGCGAGAATCGCGTCATGACCTGGCACCGTCCTTGGCTCCAACTGGCCACTATGCACATGAGGTGTGCGGTGGTGGGGCACCTTTTAGCCCGTCCGAATCCGAAGACTGTGTAAACGCTACCCCCGGTGATCACGCACAAGAGGTGCACTGTGACCCGGTGTTGGCCTGTCTCCCTTCGCCCTTGTCTACCTCGGTGTTGAGTGGCCGTGCACGTGAGGTGCACGTGATCCCTTCGCCACCTGGGGCAAGGAATCTCATCATTCATGTAAGCCATTGCTCCCCACCACGCCTCTCGCAATGTCTTGGCTTACTTATATTGTACATTAGACCTACCAGCTAATTGTACGCAGCATGAGGGCTATCGACGACACCCCTGTCTACGCTGACTACACGCGGCCCATGGTACCACCCTCTCCATCCGCCGGGCTCTCGCTTCGCACCACTCCCTACAAACGCCTCGCCGAGTTCGACGCCCTTGATTTTTCGACTCCTGTCAAAAAGCCGGCCACTACAGTCAAGATCACTCTTCGCAAGCGCTAGGCTTGTTGCTCTGGCACCTTTCACTTGATGCTAGTGGCCTTTTCTATACCCTCTTGCCTTCGTCTCTTTAGAAAAAATAAAATCCAAAAAAAGATGCCTGTGACTTTCAAATGATGCTTGTGCACCTTTTCTTTCCGTCTTTCTTTCTTTTAGAAAAAAAAAACCCCAAAAACCGTGTCCATTACGTACTTTCCATACTGTCTTTCTCGCGAGCGTTTATCTCGACAATGTCTGTGTTTATATACACTCTTGAATACACCTGCCTTTCCTTACACTCCAGGTCCTCGTGATATGCGAAGCGAGCGTTATCGTGTACGCTCAGAGCTGTTTCGGTATCGGGTACTGCCACCATGGGGGCCTTGCGCCTTATTTCTAGATTATGTAATACGTCATTCGCAAATCGGGCCCGCTCCGATCCAACTCATCTTGAACTTCCTTGATCGCCCATGGGCCGTCTGAAGTACTATTACAGCTAGTGGGATATACAGAAAAATTCATGCGATATCTGGCGAGAAAAGAATCACACTTTCTCTCGAGCTCCGTGACGTTCGGTTTTTCCGTTCAATGCGATAGCGAATACCGCCAATGTCAGACCAGCTTTAGAGCTCGAGGGGTTCACTCTCTAGGTTTCCTGTATATCTATCCTTAGATTGACAAGCAAGGATACTCGAACAAAAGTGTTATAATACCAATCGCAAAGAAAGCATCTATAATTTTACAGCTCCTTCGAAATCCAAATACCACTCGCAGCCCGAGGACTTTACATCCTCTCGAGCGGCCTGATACTCAGCAGTCGCATCGCAGCGCCCAGGACATCCCTCGCACACAAAAACAACCACATCCGCGCCCTCGCCTTCTCCTCGTCCTTCTCACCCTTGACGGGCAGCACTTCCCACGCCGAGCTGATCGCATGCGACAGGCGCATCGCAAAAAGCACAATGCCGCTCGGCTCGTGTTTCTCTTGCGCCGTGCGCACGGCATCGGGGTACGTCGCGAGGAGGTACACGATTTCGCGCGCCTTGGGCTCCGTGAGTGTCGAGATGGGGATAGAGGCGGGCTCTGGAAGCGGGACGAGGTTCGGATTCTTGCGCTCCATGGAGGAGAGGCGGACGTGGGCGTATTGGAGGTAGGGGCCTGTGTCGCCCTCGAAGGAGAGCATTCGAGACCAGCTGAACGTGTAGTTGTTGATTCTAAGGTAGAGCACGTTTAGCGTTTCAGTCAAATCAAATCGAGGCTGGGTTTAAGGTGAAGGTGGTCGCACCGCTTGGCAGTCATATCCTGGATTTTGATCCCGGTGATGCCGATCTCCTGGCTGGTTTCCTCGGGATTCTCAACCGCTGCGTATTTCTCCTCGTTCTTCTTCATCTGTTCGAGCATGGTATTGCCTGCTTCTCGGATGATATCATCCAAGAACACCGCGGTGCCTTTGCGCGTTGACATCCCCTGAACCATGCCAAAGTTGACGTGCTCGAGGGTGGATGCCCAAGGGTACTCTAACAGTGAGAGGACCTTGAAGAATTGCGCAAGGTGGAGGTCTTGCTGGGACGCGACAACGTAGATCATCTTGTCGAATTTGAACTTCTCGTAGCGCTCGATAGCGGCGCCGATATCGCGGGTGAGGTAAATCGAGGTGCCGTCTGAGTATCAAAAAACCCTCGTATTTTAGTATGATTGAGATACAGATGACGGGGATAGTCAAAAGTTCACCCTTTTTTCGTACAACGGCTTTGCCCAGTTTGTATTTCTCCAAGTCCACGACTTTTGCGCCGGCGCTATCGGAGACAATCCCGAGCTCTTCCATGCGCTTGACCGCGTTCTCTTGGCTTTCTTTCCCGACCTGGCTCTCCCCACTGTAGATGTCGAAGGCGACATTGAGCCGGGCATACTCTTCTTTGTATTTCGCGATGGATTCTTCTCGCCACTTGCGCCAGTGGATAAGTGCGGACTCGTCGCCTGTCCGGAGTTGAAACATGATTATTTTCTGTGGGCGAACATGGTTGATGGAGGGTAAGAAAGAGATGCGCACCTTCTTCCATGCGTTTGAAATGTGCTCGCGCTTGATCGTGCACCGTTTCGTCGGCCTCTGCGTCCTTGTTGATTTTGACGTACACGTCGTACAAGTGCTTGATCGCGTCCCGCTCGAGCTCTTCTTCGGATCCGTACTTCTCAAAGCCGACAGCAATCAGTCCGAACTAAAAGTAAAACAGCATTTCGTTTGTACTGAGACTCAGAATAATAATCTCCTATAGACAGACCTGCTTTCCCCAATCTCCGAGGTAGTTGATCGAGGTGACGTCCCAGCCATTTGCTTTGTAGACATTGGCGAGGAAGGTGCCGATAATGGTCGATCGAAGATGTCCGACGTGGAACTGCTTCGCAATGTTCGGCGAGCTGTACTCTACACCACAAAACCACCATAAGTCACCAACGATGAACGGCCGAAAGTGGCGGGTCTCACCAATGACCAGCTTCTTCCCCTGCCCACTCTTGTTCGTGCCATACTCGGGCAGCCCGGATTCCGTGCGATGCGTGAGATCATCGATAGTCGTAAGCACCTTCTTCACGAGCGTCTCTGTCCGAGCGTTGAAGTATAAGAACGGGCCTTGCTGCGTGACGGACTCAAGATGATCGTCCGCAACGAAATCGGCAGCGACCTGGGCCGCCCATTCATCAGGTTTCTTTCCCGCGAGCCTGTACCGAGGCATGGCGACGGAAAAATCACCGCCCTTCTTCCCGATATCAACACCCTCATATGCCTTGTCTATGGGTAATGCTGGAATGGATCGGTTGAGAGCGATGGCGACGGCGGCGCGGAAGGCATCGAAGGGGTTGCGCGCCGGGTCGGTGCCGGGGATGGATGTGGCCATGGGTCGTGTGCGGGCGACGCGGAGGGGGGAGAAGGAGGGGCGGAGGGAGAGAGAGAAGAAGCGGGCGAATGCAGCCACTATGGACAGATGATCAGCAATTTATTCGATTTTGCGATTTTTTGCACTGACTCGGATATTCGCGGTCTGTCCCACGTGACTCGACGCGAGTGTCACAGACGCGCTCCGGAGGCAAATCCGTAATATGTCTAGATAATCATGCAGCCATCATCCATGGTGACTGGTCACTGGTGGCCTCTAGTATCTACGAGACTCGTTTCGGGATGGCACCGGCAACCCCTAGAATAGTGTCTTCGCATTTTCAGTCTCGCCCGGCGGTCCCATTAAGTGCTCGCTTGCCCAAATTCGAAGGAAACAAATGAGCGCATAGCCTCGAGGATTCCAGCAGAAATTCTAGCATTTCTGCATTTGCTCGTTTTGACGCTGAGCCCGTCAGCTCAGCTTTCTTCCCACATCTACCATCATAGCTTGAACATGGCAGACGGACGTCGCTACGGAGCCCCACCTTTGCCACGCGTACCTACGATATCGTCCAGGTATTCGATGCCTGCACCAGGTCGTACGTTTGGCCTCGCTTTTCGCTATCTCGGGGTACGTCTCGAGCGTGTGATGTATCCTGAGTCAGACACACCAAGTCCGGTCAGTGCTTATCCATCCCAGTTACAGAGCCTTTACTAAATATTTCACTTAAGCATGAGGTGCCAAGTATACCATCGATCACAGGCGCTCACAAGGCGCTCATGGATATCACTTCGGCGTTTGCAAGCGCAGAGCTCTATGTGTAGGTACTCTTGATTTTCACCGTCGTGATGATCATATTCATTCCTTGCAATTGGTAGCGAGAGGTTGTACGGCTGTGGTCAAGCGGCTCTTCGTGTGGTCCGAGCTGCGTGGAATCCAGACGACGAAGATCAGATCGACATGGGGATGGAAAAGCTTGTCTCGTAAGCTACATAATCCTAGCAACAGCGTTGACCAAGCTATAATCAAGGGCGGTCTGCAGACTCTCGAAATATATATCCTCTTTGTGGTTTGTACCTATCTGACAACCGGAACATATCATTGACGGGCTAACCTACTCAACCGCCATAGTAAGGAGGTGGAGGATAACTTACAGCACCTGGAGGAGCAGCTGATCCAGCTCGCCAATATGGTTTGTTGCATCACTCGCTCTTCCCATGATCCTATGTCTCGTTAATTCATTCGTTCAAAAAACTAGTCCTCACCCTCTTCAACACCGACGACCAGTCAACCTGAACATGAAGCCTCATTAGTACCTTTAGTTAGGCACCGGATCAATTACGTTGCACTTACACTACAGTGCTTCCCAATCCAGAGACTTGGTGCCAGCGTATTAAAGCTCCGGGATATCTCGGGTGTGCTCCTCAGAATGGAATACAACCGGTAAGCAGCCGCGGTCCGCTGTTTTCTTGCTCGTAGTTGACGCGTTTCGCTGTTCAGAGGACACTGCTCAATACTGAGAGACCGCTGCGTGGAAGTTCTCATAGTCTTAAAGGATGGGTGGAACCCCAAGGATAGGGAAGGTCTCCAACCGATGATCGCTCAATTCTCTACGTAAGAGGGCCAACGTCCCATATATCAATTCGAGATATGAACTGACACTTCTTCGAAAGTCTCCTTGATAAAGTCAAAGTTTGCATGAACCGGTGGGCAGTGTGGAGCGTTCTCGACTGCTTCGTAGAGCAGTACAACATAGCGGCTCAAATAAAAGGATTCCTCATCGAGCTGGATCAAATACTGACAACTTGCCCGGTTAGTTTGTCCGGGTTCAGAGTATGGCTCGCCACTGATGATATCTCCTTCAGTGGGCGGCAGGTATAAAAATGTATGGATGGAAACACGACTTTGCAGACGCACGAAAGAGAAATTCAGATATCCTAGGGAAGGCAATGGAGGACCATGGGGAGGTGCTGGAGTCTGATGACCGAGGACGCTTGCGGGAGTTTGCGAGGCACCTGCTGGAGGTTTGCACCATTCTTCTCGCTGTTGACTCTGCCTCATTTTTACACCGACCCTAACCTGCGCTGGTAATTCGCAGTCCCTTCACGAAGCTCGGGGGAACAGGCTACAGGAAGCTCAAAAATCCATTGTCATCATCCACAAGGTTTTCCGGATAGATTTACCAGAGTGGAAACAATTGGATAGAGTTGGACATTGTCAAAGGATTGGCGATACTGCGATTGTTACATCCAATGTAAGGATCTTCACACCTCACGTTGCGCCCTCAAACCTCGTGGCTGACCGCTTGGCATAATTAGACCTACGAAATCTGGGAGGGGCTATGGTTGGGCCAGGAAAAGGTTACTCTCAAGGCTCTTCGGAATGTAGATGTCAAAGACCCTACGTGGAAGCGGAAACGTGTACGGCCCTGCGATGCGTCCTGCTATGCGAAGATATTGACACTGGAGAAATACTCATAGGGTCGATTTTTAATGTCAGAAGACTTGAGGCATCCCAACCTACTCACTTGTTATGATACATGCGAATATGCTGGCCCACTCCCGTGAGTATATTCCACGTTCACCCAGTCATCTTTTTAACGCTCAGTGGCGTGAGTTGCCAGGTATACAATTTTCCAGTGGTGCATGTGAGCATATCACACACCTTTATCTTCTGTAACCTCTTACTGATAGCTCTCGCTCTGGTTTAGTAATGGCAATGCGCCTCAGTATCTGCGGACGAACCCAAAGGTCGATCGACTAAAAATTGTGAGTGGCCACCTTGATACACCTAGTGCACCTGTGCCCTTCGCCGACCCTGCTCCTGGTAACTACCAGTGCCTCGAGGCAGCTTACGGGCTTCAGTATCTACATTCAAAGCAGGTTATCCATGGATGTATGATGGGCGTAGGCAAATTCTTATTACAAATTCTAATAATTGAAAATCTTAAGCATCAGTTCACCCTTTCTTTAGGACATCATTCACATATCTGACAGTGGAAGGGCACTCCTAGCCGACTTCAGCTTGTCTGGTGAGCTCAAGGGGGGGCATATGGGAACCAAATCGTGCTGCGCCAGATCAAACTACCGGTGGGCAGCACCCGAGAATATCCTAAAAAGTAAGCAAACGAAGGAGGGTGACGTGTGGGCATGGGCTATGACTGCGCTGGAGGTATGTATAATAAGCAGAAAGCGTGTTCTCGCCGTGCTGCAGACACTTATCGCTTTCATACAGCTGCTCAGTGGGAAGGAGCCATTCTACACATCACAGGGACTCGGGTCGGCCCTCACAAAAATCGGATCTGGCGTACTCCCCAGGTACGATGATTACCCATCCCCAAGTATGGACCACCAAATATGGTCCCTGCTCGAAGCATGCTGGAAAGAGGATCCACTCAACCGCCCTACTATCAGTGAGGTTGTAGAACGCTTGGGAGCAATTCACTCGGCTACTGTGGAACTGGAGAAGCGGGAGGGTGATTATTAATGTCATTGCATTGCTCTGCGACGGAGTGGTACTTTGAGGAGGGTCTCGGCGTAACGTTTGCTGCCCCAGCGCCGGCCAGCCAGCTTATTCAAAGCCCATCACACCGGCACTCAAATACTACGCCATCTGCAGTTCAGAACATCGATCGATAGATGCGGAACACGCCAGTATACTACCTTATATAGTACATCTCTTTTTCTCTTACTAGGGTCAGATCAGAAGACTGCTCGCTACCTCGAAAAGAAGGTGGGCCAACTGCCACCCTTGTGTACATCCCAACCGAACCATGCTTTACAGAAGTCTGGGGTTGCCCTATGTGTCTGCGCGTCATCTGCTGCATTCGAGCTTTACCGAGATCTTTGGTGCTACCACAGTATACTTATTTGCTTACCGCCACCCTTCCCCAAGGTTTTTGGAGTCTTGACAGGTATATCTTGACCTTGATGCACCGACTTGATGCATAACACTCGATATCAATGCCAACGCTCCGAGGTGCAAACCCAGCACTATCGATGCTATGGATTACTGCGCACTCTTCAGCACTAGCATCGAATAGACGGGATGAACCTCTCGGCTTCACCGGTTCAGACCGAGCTATGAGATTCGGTTACTCTTGGTTAAACTTTGGTACGATGAAAGACATGTGCTATGCAATAAGCTGCTGGCTGGACAGTATAAATACCAAGCTGGGCTGGTGCCCAGCTGAAAAGCAAGCCGTACAGAAAGTCCGTGATACTAGTAGGTGACTTTGGAATTGGTTCATAGGGGTGCGTGCGTAAGGAACGAAAGTGTCTTTATGAGTAAGAAAGAAGGAAAAATTCGGTCGCCTTTAGTAATATTGATACGACTCGGAGTTAACCATGATGAAATTCAGCGCGCCAAACCCACTATCTTATGAAGCTTGGCGAGGAGTCCTGGCTTGGGTAACCCATGGTTTGACGAGGTGAAGGGCAGATGACCGGACGGAATCGCGTCTCGACGTGGATTCGTACGTCTCGACGTCGATGTTTGGATATGTGGGTTATGATTCGATGAGATTAGGAAGCGAACGTCATTGTATGTCGAATGTGAATGTTCGATTGATTGGCCGACTATCGCGAAGGGATTGGCGCTAGTGGAGTACGTAGAAGTATAATAGGCGAGCATGGCGAAGGGCTAGTGAAAGACGTGAGCTGATGCGGGGTGCGGCGGAGGAGTGAATTCAAGCTCACGCCGAAGTTTTCCAACGTATCACGGGCCACCTTTAGAGGCAATGGGGAGTTGAAGGCCCTAAGGAGAGGAGGTGGCATTTATAGACCTCGAGCGCCCCTCCTCCGCACCTCAACCAACCCGCACCTCAATCAACCAGACCCACCACGTCCAGTGGAGTGGATTGATCTACACTGTACTCAATTCCATGCCAAATCCGAGGGCTCGATTCTCATTTATAGCAGAAGACGTGGGAGTTGTGCTTCACCCGGACTCCTGTTCGAGCGGGTGATGCGTTGAGCGCGAGATGGGTCCGCTGGGGTCGGAGGAAGTACCAATAGGTCGGACGCCTCGATACCGCATCGTTACATCCAGTCACATGGATCGCGCTATATTCGCGGACTTGTCAGATCCGCGAACCGAAAGAATGGTATATCGCCCTTTAATTTTTTGAATCTTCCAGCACGGTACATAACCTAGGCAGTGCATCTTTGCCGCCCATACGTTACAACGCTGAACCCGGACTCCCCTGTTCCAAGACCTGATCGCCCTAGCCACGAAGCAATTGCTCACTAGTGCATGTGCGAACTCGCTGGTACGTCTATCGAAAGCCTATGCCCTGGTGGATCAGACGACCACAGTCTCTTGTGCTTGTTTAGGGCACAATGGCGCAGGAGCACGCACTAGCACCCATTCCGGCTCGTTAGCATAGCACCCCGGAGACGCTCTGAAGGCATCCCAAGCCGCTATACAGACAACTGCCGTTCATGAACACCGCACATACGATGGCCCTCTACCCCTCTACCGGAGTTCGATACGCCTTCATCTGCGAGCATGTCATAGTAACCGCGTTTCGGTCGGCAAGGCAAGCCAGAGAAAGTTGATAGCCAGATGCACGTCGCACTGAGAGCCCGAAGCACGCACAAGGTCGCGAGGTAGTCGCCAAGCACGTACGCATATAAGAAGATGCCCGTGCCGGCGGATGTCGGTAGGCATTCCTCGCGACACCCACGCCCACAGGATCGCAAGTATTGTGTAGGCGAGTACCAAATCAGATGAGAACAGCGAAGCCAAAGGATCCGCACCGAAACACGCAGATGATAATAGGCGCCAGCACTCAGTCGCCCGCCGCGGCACCGAGTCCCAACAGGTTCCGCAAAACGGAAGGGTTGGGCGGACCCGGGTAAATTGCTCGCTCTTGTGCCCATAAGCTAAGGCCTTGGTTCAAGTTCTCCCAAGTGAAGCGGTGGTTTGGAAGAATGAACCGAACAAGACGTGCTAATTACATGCCTGCTGGCCGCGGTCGCTATAAACGCTTTGCTGGGCTATGCAGAACTGGAGAAAAAAGTGCCTGCAGGTCCGGCCCAAGGGGGATGATGATCGGAGGAGGATGGGGTGGCCCAACAGGCCAACATACACAACTCAGGCTGGGGCCGGATGCTGCATCCGGCTCCATGCGCGAAGAACTCTTCGACTCCATCATCCATCACCACGAACACCATCTGGCGAATTGGCCGAGCTCGTCGCGGGCCGTACATCGAGGCTTAATCGAGCAAAACCGATACCGCGATTTAAATACATGGCGCTGGGCAGGGTAATATAATCCTGCTCCTGCGCCGGCACACCCGGTGTCTTGGAGCTGGATCATATTCCCGACATTCTGAGCGGCAGCATGGCTGGCACGTTCATAACAACACCGCTACCGAATCCCGATGTACCGATGCACCGATGTATCGACGCAGAGAAAGGGAATGGTATATCTACTTATGCTTTTTCTAAGCAGTCAAGAACGCCATCCGTCGGCGTTACAGACGAAGTTTACACGCCACAGCGCTGCCAGTATTGACTTTTAACGATGCGATGCTTCTCCAAGTGGAAACCATGTGTCTTGTTTGCCTCTTCTGATTCATAGCCTCCCGGGGATTACACTCGGTGGTCTGGATCACTTGGAGGCTGGAGGGTGATCTCCCACTCACCGGGAATTAAACGACTAGAAAAGCAACAATCTGTTTCACCAAGCTTTCATGAGTTATTCTCAGGCACATCGTCTACTTATAACCGCATCGATGCTATCTTAACTCGCATCTGGCTTTTTCCAAGCCATCCGTCTGATGTGCTCGGACAAACCCGACGTGAATATAAATCTCGGCGAGCGGAGCTTGGAAACTGGGCGATGACTCGATGCTCGCTACGCACAGTTTGGGGTATGATATCCGGGCACATTTCCTGGGCGGTAGATGATTTATTATTTGTTTGGACCTGTGAGAAGTTATTGGCCCTGAGGATCACTTCGTCTGCTCGGGGAGTACATCCTGCCCTTCTTGAAGAACTACGCCCGTATACGCTATCGATCCTTGACCACCAACGGACCGACACCGCCAGGCGCTCATCACTTCCTCAGACCCTACCCCGTGCTCAGATTCATTCCAACCCGTCCTATTCCGTAGATAAAAATCCGAGAAACCCGTGTCGCAAGGTTTGAAGTGTATAAGCCAGGGAGGCGCAGACTGACTTTGAAAACAAAGACACGTTGACGCTAGGCTCGTTGTGCTCGTTATAGACTCAAGACTTGAAGAATGACAACTTATTCGTATATTTGTGCGGGGCCACAGGTTACGGGCGACTCGAACACGGGGCTCCATGCACTGCAAACTGGGCTGTGTCTTTCCTTACGGTGGAATCCAAGGGACCGCTAGGACTCGTACGCGCAGATAGTTACCTGACCGACATACTGATCGACCCTGGGCCTCCCTGGGTGCACATGAACTCCAACCTTACATACCTGAAGGGACTTCCCACCCTGCGCAGCTCGCCCCAGGCTTCCGACAACGAAATGAATATCTGAGGGATCACTAGATTTCAATGCAACCTTCACCTGCCCATGGTCTGGAAATCTGCGATTGAAACCCGCACCGGAAACCGACTCGCTTATTTTTGGTGGGCTTACAAAGTTAAGTTTAGCACACTACTTGGCAAGCGCGAAGGGGAGGGCAAAAGATAGTTGCAACTGTCAGCGACGAGCAAGAAAAATCAATTGACAAGCCACCCCAAGCTATACCATGTCTTGTTGTATTACATAGTGCACACTAGGTCCAACACCGCAGCCAGCAGTCTCCAGAGAAAGAACGCGCAAAAAAAATTCATGCCTTTCCGAGATCGCCCGTGGCTGATCCGTGGACGGGGATTTCCGCTGTCACCGTCGCGCTCGGCCACGGAGCAGACCTCCACTTTGGGAGTGAGACGCTGGGTTTCGAAGAAGCCGCGCTACAAATATCGACCAGCTTTTTCCTTTGGCTTGTTTTTGCTTGAACACCCTCCCCTGCCCCCCCTGGCTGTCCGATTCCCGGACGGCAAGTTTCGAATGAATTGGCAAGGCGAACTGTCCGGAACCCGAGATGCTTCGCATGTTCTTCTCGGACGCTCCTTCTCGATGTCACATTTGATGCCATGCCCTGGAGGAGGCTTGGAGAGGCCCGGGCCCTTGTAGCCCCCCCTCGTTTTATGAATGCGTGCCCTGCATGTGGGCGTGGGGGGAGCGGCGCGTGTGATACCTGATCATAATTTCGTCAGTGCGCGTGTGCGTGGTGGAGTCTTTAGCTTTAGGAGTAAGCATTCGGGGCAAGTGGCTACTTTCACTTAACTGCGAGCGACAGAAGGCGGAAGTGGACACGCACACGCCAAGGCTCGAGCTTGAGCGAGATCGGCAGGATTCGCCGACACGGCGCCATGCCTGCGCCCGCGGATGGATGCGTAGAAACGGCGAGGACGGGCCATCATATCATGCCTCGAGGATCGTCTCAACGTAGACCATGACGTTATCGCAGCAGATAATATGCCAGAGAACGCGAGATAGTAAAGGGTAACCCCTATCTCGAGTTCTATCATAATCTAGAGGGCCATACAGCCCAGCGATCTCTTCTCAAAGTCGTCATCGCCCATTAGCTGACTCTGAAACCTCGCGGTTCAATGAAAAAGAACTTGAGAATGCGCTCTCCACCAGCAGCTTCGAAGGGCGGCAGGACATGAGGAATTGGTGGATACCCCCTCTCGAGACCTCAGGAGACCTCAGGTCAGCTGGGGTGGCCACTGGGCCCCTCGAGGATCGCCTGATCGCAAGTCGCTGTGCCGTCGCTGGCTGCCACCCTCCCTGCCGATTCCTGATCGCTGAAAGAAGTACCGAGTCCGTGTTCGAAAGTTCCCAGGCAAGCACCTTCTGTCTTCTCCCAAGCCCCTCAAGGGTGTGTGAGCGTCTCGAGCCAGTACCCACGCCAAGATCACATCGTGCACGTCATCCCAGTGGCAGTACCGGTGTGTCCTTACACGAACATAGGAGAGACCTTGGAACTTAAGTATAGTCTGAGTTCTGTTTCGTTTCGATCGAATCCTCTCCGGAAGGACACGCTGCGAAAGGAAAGGAAAAGAAGAGATAAAAAGCGCTCTCTCACCTGCGCATGCCGTGCACTTGAATTTGCATTTGCAATCCACATTCACTTTCTCCCCCCCACGGGCCATGTGTCCGACCCATGACCCCCAGTGGACTCAAGACTCGGGTGCAGCACAAAACCCCATGACGACAACCCATGACATCCTGCAAGGTCAGCAATATCCGACTCTCGCTCCTTGAACAAAAAAAAAAGCGCGCAAAGCGCAAAATAAGAGTCAAGAAAGAGTCCGGAAATTCCTGTTTCGATATGTATTCGATCTCAGCCGACCTGACTGAGTTGATCGCTGCAGCCAGGCAAGCCAACGTTTCAACGTTTCAGGAGGTAAATAAGTCGGACATGCTGCCAGGCAGAATCCTAGAGAGTCCTAGTAAGCACTTACCACCAATATCGCTCAATCGATGCTGCAACGTTCACGTGTACAAGTATATGGGTCATGGCCAACACAAGCATAAGCCCACAAAGTGCCGCAACGTTTCAGAATCGAGAGCTAGGCTGGACTATGCAGAAAGCGGAAAGTGGAAGGTGGTGGCGACCGTTGGGCAAAGAAGCTTATTGACATTGATAAATTTTTTCGATCCATCCTGATCAAGAGGGCAAGTGACATTCAAGCTTCAAGCTTTCAAGCTCACCGAGCCAAGGTCGCAGAACAAGAGCAGAACAAGAAGGTGTTCACAGCTTCAAAGAGAGAAAAAGATCCAGGGGGTGGCGAAATTTACGCGTTCACGTGTATGTAACCAAGAAACACATGCAAATACATTGCTACAGGCCTACTCTCCGTCAAATTTACCCCAACCAACTTCCTCCTTCCTGCCATTCGCCTTGCGTCTCGCGTCTTGCAGTTCACCGGCTCACCTACCGGCCCATCCAGCCCTAAAAAATGAAAAAAGACGAATGACGATGAAAGGGGGAATATGAACGAGAGCCAAGTTTTGTGTCAGCACAGATAACATGGATATAGGGGGTAGGATAGCGGGGAGGGCGGGACGGATGGGGAAAATGATCGACAGCGACCAGAAATGCGGAAATGGGGTCGGGGGATCCGAAGAAACGCCCGTTTCATTCGAGCAGGGCACCCAGCCGGCCACGATGGATATGAATAGGCGAGGAGATGAATATAGGACGCGATGAGTGGACAAATATTAGGTAGGATGAGGTGGAGGAATGAATGAAGGGTCGAAATTCGAATGAAGGGGGGGTTGATATCAATGGCAAGGACGAAATGGAAAGTGTTGATGACGGTAATAATAACGAAAAAAAAAAAACGAGGGACTTACCCCGTCCACGACGAGAAGCTCTCCGCATACGTACTGGCTCGCCGGGCTGGCGAGAAACACGACTGGACCCGCGAAATCCTTCGGCTCGCCCCAGCGGCCTGCGGGTATCCGCTCCGAGATCTGGCGGAGACGTGTTGGATCTGCGAGCAGTTTCTCGTTCCTGGCCATTCGACAGCCATCAAGCATGGGCAGTTGAGATCGAAATGAAAATGCGGGACAGCAAGGGCATGGGCAAGGGTGGAGGCAGGGATACGAAAGAATTGGTCAAGGTCGATGGTTTGACGGTTTCGATTTCGATGGCATCGGTCGGAGGCAGTCCCAGTGATTGTGAGTTTTTTTTTAGATGATTGGACACCGAGATTGGGGTGAACAAAGAGGTGAACGCGATGAAAATCAAGAGATGAGCACGGGTGATGAATAGCAGATGGAAATTGATGAACATGCACATGCACATGCACGTGCATGTGCACGAAAATGAAGAGGAAAGAAGAATGGAAAAAAAGGACGCACATGTCGGTCGCGATATACCCGGGACAGATCGCGTTCACCTGGACGTTGTCCTTGCTCCACTCATTGCTGAGGGCCTTGGTGAGCTGGCCCAGTCCGCCTTTGGCAGCCGCGTAGGCAGGGACGGTGATCCCACCCTGGAAGGTCAGGAGCGAGCCAAAGTTGATGATCTTGCCGCGCCGGCGGGAGACCATGTGGGTCCCCGCACTTTGCGAAAGGAGCCAGACGGATTTGAGATTCACGTTTATGACCTAGTGCAGAAAAAGAGACAATAGAGATGGCGTCCCCGGGTATTCGACAAAGGCGGCAAGAGGGCAAGCAGAGTGTTAGATTGGATTTGTTCAGCGCGTGTAATTAAGGTTGAAGGTTATTGGCGAGTAATAAAAATAAGTGGAGTACGATATCGGAAGGGTACATCGGGGAAGAGAGTGCTGGAGATCAAACGGTTTATGTAAAGGCATGGATAATCGACTTACGTCGTCCCAGTCCTGCTCGGAAAATTGGACGGCAGGAGCACGGCGCTGGATGCCGGCGCAGTTGACGAGGATGTGGATGTCGCCGCCCATGAGCTCGAGGGCGCGCGCAAAGACGGTGCGGACCTGGTCGAGATCGGAGAGCTCGCAGACGACGATCTCGGCGCGGGGTGCGCCAGGGAGAGCGCGGATCGCGTCGCGCGTGGCGGTGTTGGTGTTGTCGCGTTGGACGAGGCAGATGCTGGCGCCCGCCTCGGCGAGGGCAAGTGCACACGCGGCACCAATACCTGTTTGCAGTGACGCGGGTGTGAGGCTCAATCGAGACATACGGATAAGCCGATGCTGCGTACCGCGGGTTGCGCCGGTGATAAGGGCGACCTGACCGGCGAGGGAGAACAGCCGCGGTGCAGCGACAGGAGGGGTTGCGGTGGCATCAGCAGCGGCAGCAGGAGATGACATGGTGATCGGAGCAGGGAGGAGACGTGCAGTGGCACTGCCGAATTGAAATACGAGCTGTTCGGACGTTTGTCGCCCTGAGAAGCCACGACGAGATTTGTTGAGATCCCGGAGAAAAGAGGCCGCTTTGGCACGTCTGGGCTGGGAAGTGCGAGGCGAGGTGCAGGAGGGCGGTGGGGGGAAGACGAGAGCCAAGTGCTGCGTAGTAGGTTTCCAAGTATATACCCGTTTCTCGCTCGCTGCAGAGTTCTTGGACTCCAGCTCGTCCTTGGGTCAGACTCGCCGGCGCTCGGACCGACCACGGAAGGGGCAACTACCGTGGGAGGTCCGGGCGGCCCGCGCGCAAGCGAGGGGGGCTGATGGTGTGCTGCACATGATCGCGCTTTAGAATAGGCACAGAACAGAATACGGTCGCCCGAGTCTCGGCTGGCTGGCTGGCGACGCTAAGCCCAAGGACGAGCTGGAGCTGGAGCTGGCGCAGGCAGTGGCGACGAGGGATGAGCCGTCGCCGCCGCCCGCACCGCTCGACGGGCGTCAGCGCAGCGTCACGCGCGCGCTGCGGCGTGGACACCGAACACACACGCAGGACGCAGAGCAGAAACGCCGGGGAGAAGTGGTGGATTTATTTTTCCATTTTCATACGCGGCGTGCGTGGGCGTGCGTGGCGTGCGTGGGCGTGTGTGGGCGTGTGGGGGGTGTGCGTGGGTGCGCCGGGGGTCGGGCCGGGGCAGCGAAGGCTTTGATGCGATACACCTTGGCTGCTGAGCGTCGCGTCGCGGGCTTTGGACCTATAAAGCCCGCCGGGCTGGCTGCACGGCTCGCCATCCCCCTCCTCCTCCCACACCATGTCTCCTTCTGCCCTCCAGCTCCAGCCCGCCATCGTCCTCCACGGCGCCAAGGACCTCCACACCGAGCAGCGCACCTGCTGGCCGCCCCGCGAGGGCCAGGCCCAGGTCGCCATCATGGCCACCGGCCTCTGCGGCAGCGATCGTGCGCACCCCCCCTCCCTCCTCCGCCCACTGAATCCCGGGCGCTAACTTTTTCTCCACAGTGCACTACTACTCCCACGGCCGCAACGGCGACTTTGTCCTCCAGGCGCCCCTCGTCCTCGGCCATGAAGCGGCCGGCATCGTCACCGCCGTCGGCCCGGGCGTCACAAATGTACGCGTCGGCCAGCGCGTCGCCCTCGAGTGTGGCGTCTGGTGCAGAAAGTGCCGCTACTGCAAGGACGGCCGCTACAACCTCTGCGAGAACATGCGCTTCTGCTCCAGCGCCAAGACATTCCCCCACCTCGACGGCACATTACAGGGCAGGATGAACCACCCCGCCGAGCTCCTCCACATGTGCGTTTCAGCTCTACCTTTTAAAAAAAAATCATTGGCACATACTTACATATCTCTCCAGATTACCCGACTCTGTCTCGTACGAACAAGCTTCACTCGCCGAGCCCCTCTCTGTCGTCCTACACGCATCACGCCGGGTGAACTTCCAGAAAGGCCAGTCCGTCCTCGTCCTCGGCGCCGGCGCAGTCGGCCTCCTCGCATGCGCGCTCTCCAAAGCCTCGGGTGCATCACGCGTCGCGACCATCGACATCGACTCTGCCAAGCTCGAGTTTGCAAAGTCCTCTGGCTTCGCCCAGATGACGTACTGCCCCCCACGGCAAGAGCGCCCAAAGACGAGCGAGGAGGCACTACGACGGGCCAAGGAGGGCGCCGCGACGTTGCTCGACGTGTTCAAGATGCCCGAAGGATTCGATGTCGTGATGGAGTGCACTGGCGCCGAGAGCTGTATTCAGATGGCCATCCACGTAAGCTTCTTTCCCACCTTCCATCCATTCCCGAGCCCTCTCAACTGACTGACGATTTCTCTCGATCTCACAGTGCGCACGGTTAGGAGGCAAGGTCGCGCTCGTAGGAATGGGCACACCCAACCCAACGCTCCCGCTCTCTGCCGCCGCATGCCGCGAAGTCGACCTCGTCGGCGTCTTCCGGTACGCCAACACCTACCCCGCTGCCCTCGCTCTCCTCGCCAGCGGCAAGCTGCGCGGCGTCGAGAAGATGGTCACGCAGCGCTTCCCGCTCGAGCGCACCGCACAGGCGTTCGAGATGCTCGCAAAGGGCAAGGACGAGAAGGGCGGCCTCGTGCTCAAAATCATGGTCGGCCCGACGTATTGATAGTGAGGGAAGAGGACGCCCGAGCGCTCTTGAATCTTAATCGTAGCATCAGGCTGGCTCCATCTCAATCTTCAATTCCTCTCTATTTACTCCTTCCCCCTCACGCGCATCCTCTCTTGACGAGCCCCCTTACCCCGACTACCCCCTCAATCACACTCTTGTCTCCTTTTTTCTTCTGCTTATCGCTCCATGTACTAGATTTGTTATTCCCATTCCGTATCAAACTCGGACTGTATTCATCGATTGTAGTTAGTTACACCCTCTGGATCAATTCTTAGTTCCCATCCCTCGCATTCTTCGATCGTTACGTCCTTGCCAAGCTTCGTACGTGAGACTTGCTCCCCCCATCGTCTCGCGGTCGAACGCGCGAGCGTGTCGATGTCGGGTATCGGGTATCGGTGTCGTAAAATTCCGGTCTGTACGTGTGGCTTCCCTTTGCATCTACGATGACGATCTTGATCCGCAGATCAGTAGTGATCGAAGCTAGACTCGCTTCGCGCTGGCGGGGTGCTGGGCACGGGTGTTGTTGATATTTTACCGGCAGGACTGAGTAATGGATATAAAGTTCATGGCAGGGAGACCGAGCCGACTGTATTATTATAGCATCAGTCTCACAATGCTGGTATATATTCGGCGCTAGGACTTACTCGTACTAGATTTCAGAGTCGAAAGATACTAGCACAGCGCAGCCTCGAGCTTCGTGCCTTGGTGCAGCCACGGTGCAGCGCTGTCATCGTCGCACACGCGCAGCCCATTGAATCAAGTCCGTACGCATTTACTTACTCACCTTGGATCCTCTCCTGAACCCAAAGGAGATGAGGCTTCAGGATGGCTAAGGCTAGACTCGGACCGGGATCGCACCCGTATCGAGCACACTTATTGATTCATTGTCAGCGCTCAGCACTCAGGAGTCGGTGGTAACAACCGGGAATAACAGACGACCGGGATAGACTTAAAGGATGCAAGCGCGGTGCCAGAGATTCAATGACTCCGGAGTTCGAGGTGGCTAGTAAGCAACAGGCTACTCAGTACTGTAAGATTCGACAGAATTGGTGTCCGCCAGTGCCCGGGATTGAGTTTTCTTGGCCAGAGCTGTCGCTGTCATTCCCTAGAGGGTGCACCGTACTGAGTACCTTGCTGTAGCCTTTTTTTAACCATGAGACGGTATCGCCAGTGGGTGCTCTAGAGCACCGGTCATGTTATACAAGTGGAGCAACGCGTCGCGGTTGTGTGTCGCCGAGGTGTCAGTATCAGCGTCACGAGCTCGAGGATATTAAAACGCATGTAGACGACCTTTACACAAACGCCGTATTCAGCTAGCCCAGAGAACATCACTGCCCGAGCTCGCGATCGACCACCCGTATCCTGGTAACGTGTGGAATCGAGGAGGTGAGTCTAGCGCGTCCAGAGCCAAGCGGGTCCTCCCGGACCGCGAGACAATTGCAAACCTCAAGGGCGGCCCGCAGCGATACATAGCGATAACGGTGGCACTGGTCGTCAAGTAAGCTTACCTGCGATCGAACATTGCCCCTATAGCTAGCCACCCAGAATCCAGATACCACAAATACCCCGCAAAACTCAATCCGAAAAGGCGGGGGCAGATCGGCCATGGTTATACACTACATCCGTGACCCGTACTTAGGTCCGTCCGTGTCGCCGAGCGTCGCATGCGCAGCGGCACATTATAGCAAGGGGGAGAGGAAAGTGGCCGCCGTAGATGATGGACATATGATGCGTGATGCATGGCGGGGTCGATCGGATAGCAAGGGAGATTGTTCATGCTTTCCCCGCAAACATCGAAATCGTCGATCACGCTGTATATCGTGACTACGTACTCAATTCTGCGCGGCGTGCGGCGCACATGGGCGCTGCTGTCCAGGTCAGGTCCTGCCAGTGTCAGGTCCTGGGCTACATACGACGCAGCGTAGCGTCAAGCTCGAACTCTTGTCTGATCGAAGCGCCAAGGCCCGCCGGCAGTAGACTAAAAAGTGCGCTAATATCGCCCCTTCGTCATGAGCATTGAACAATGATTTCTGCCATTCTTCGCGCTGGCTCGGTGGCAGAAGCACCATGGCGATTTAGTCTCAGATAGTGGACGACCCCGGCTTCCGGGAGGGGCGTTTTGAGTTGCATTTTGAGTACGGTGCGAGGCCTTTCAAAGACCGCGCGCACTAGAAGAGAGCGTTCATTCGATCGTACTTCGATAGCGGAGAGGATCACTTCCAAGATCTATCACCACGAAGAGCTCGTTGGGATTCTGGGCCCCCTCCTTGAGCTTCCCTTCTGTTGGAATCTCTGGGTCGGCGCGTGACTTGGGAGGCAAAAGTCGAGACTCTGTGGAGACGTTCTTCGAGGAAAGATGCCTTGGGACATCTGCCGCTGCCGAGATGTCCCAGAGGCGGCCGCGCGTTGTGGCAATACTACCAGTTGATAATACTTAGACAAAGATGGCTGACGAGATGGTGAGTGGAGGGCGGATACATCACGTGGCGAGGTACGAAGGTCACGCTCAGCACTGGTGACGCCTCGGGGTCGCAGGCCATTTTCGGCATCAACGTCCCTCAAGTGTCAATGTCACTCCTTTGCAAGGCGACTCGAAGATATCTGGCCGCAGCGGGTCAGCGGTGGAGGTGCGAGTTAGGCTCACTCGACTCTGGACTAGAGTAGTATGAAACAAGGCTTCTTATGTAGAGAACACAATACTGGAACTCTCTCCACCGCCCGATATCTTTCAGCTTGCCGTACAGAGCCCCAGGCGGTATGCGAAACAACCTCCAAGCCGCGCTGTTCGCAGACTTCCCAAACTTGTATTGGCAACGCACACTCCCGATGACCGAGACGGCGATGTGCTGGGGCATCTGTACAGGCGACGGATGGGAGCCCCTCATCCGGAGACTGTCCATTCACCTCACCAAGATGACCGAGGGGCTCGGTCTGAATCCATCGTCTGACAAGTTCAAGAGCTACACGGCGTCGCAGGTGAAGAAAAAGTTTGGCGAATTGCGGTGAGTGTCCGTTTGTACCTACTTTGGGCATTGCTCGATCACGTTAACAAGGCTATCATGGAATTTGTGTGTGTGTGTTTTTTTTTTTTGCAGCTTCTGCATGGAGCGATCAACACCCGAAATGGAGGATGCTATTAGTGAAGCTGCAACGGAGTCTATGGAAACATGCGACGCATGCGGGGGAAAGGGAAAAACGAATGAGATGGCTAGCGGGTGGCTCGTAACCCGGTGCGGCAAATGGGTTCAAGCTATCGAGTCTAAGGGTGAAGAAGAGTAGCGAGGCTGTTTTACCGAGATGGGATCCGTTAGAGTCATATCCTAGAGATTTCGGAGCCGGGGGTAAGTCGTAAACTCGGTGAAGGTTCGCCATCGATTAATTATGACGTGTACATGTCTTTAAATATTCTCCCAATCCACCTATAGACATTATCGCTTGACGCCCACTTCTGACAAAAAACACAATACCAGATAGCAAACCAAGCTGCCAGTAGGTGCTGGTGCATAAGTCTGAATACCTCTCTGCTATTTCATTGGGTCGTGCGCACCTCTGACTCATTTCTTCAACTACCAGACCAAAAGCCATGCGAAAAGATTTGCAAAACGCACTTTATGCCGACTTTCCCCAGCTCTATCGTGAACACAAGCTCTCGATGGACAAATCGTCCATGCCCTGGGGTATCTGTACGGGCGACGGCTGGGAGCCCCTCATCCGGAGACTCTCTGAGAAGATCACCGCCATTATCGAGCAGCTCAAAGCCAGTGGAGACGAAGACTGGGAGAAGATCGCGGCGAGTGGGGTGAAGGAGAAGTACGCGGAGCTGAGGTGCACCAATATCCAAATTCTGAATCCCATGAAAAACATTCTGATGCTATTCTGTGATGGTAGGTTTCATATGCGACTTGCGACGGAAGAGATACAAGAAGCTATAGACGAAGCTAAGGAAGAGTCGCAGCGGACGTGCGAGACGTGCGGGGCTGCGGGGTCTATTCGTGATATCGGCGGATGGTATACGTGTGTATGCAATCTGTGTAATGCTGAGCACGAAGCTTCCACAGACTAGTGATCGGAGCATCCTGATCGCAAGATATGGGGTGACCATCTGGTATGCACGCAACACAATTCACATACACAAAAAGGAGTCAAGTGAGGAGCATTTGCGTGCTTCGACCAAATCCCAGATTCCGGTCATCCGAGTTTGAGCAAATGGATATAGTGGTGATATCTATGGTACAACTCGGAAAAGCCAGAGTACGACGTGGGAGATATATTAAGTCGTTTGCTTGTCTACAATCTTCCTAAATAATTGAAACAAGGATCAACACCGACGGCACGGGGACCGTAGGGATAGCGAGTTATTGAGCGGCAGCTAAATGCAAAAGTGCACTAATATCGCCCCTTTGCCATGGTTGATGGATCCTGCCTTTTATCGCGCTAGCCAGCTTAGCAGAAGTAAGTACCTAGAGATTTAGTGGAGGAAATATACTGCTTATGTATATGAATATCAGCCGATTCAGCTCTAAGTTACATGCGGATCAAGGTCCCTTCAAGTCCATTGAACTCCGTCCACCACCGCCCATCTCGCAATTTGCCATAAGTGCCAGATAGCATGCGAGACGACCTCGAAGCAGCCCTATTCGCAGACTTTCCAAACCTGTACTGGCGGCACACGCTCCCTATGGCCGAGACGGCGATGTGCTGGGGCATCTGCACAGGCGATGGATGGGAACCTCTCATCCGGAGACTGTCCATTCGCCTCACCAAGATGACCGAGGGGCTCGGTCTGGATCCATCGTCTGACGAGTTCAAGAGCTATATGGCATCGCAAGTGAAAGAAAAGCTCGGTGGATTGCGGTGAGTGTTTATTCGTACTCAGACTCTACTCGATTCGCGAATGTAATCCGCGATGTCTCACACTGACAAGCCTATCATGCAATTCGTCTTCTTTTGCAGCTTCTACATGCAGCGATCAACGCCTGAAATGCGGAGTGCTATTAGTGAAGCCGCAACAGAATCCATGGAGACATGCGATGTATGCGGAGGAAAGGGGGAAATGAGCAAGACGGCTCGTGGGTGGCTCGTAACCCGGTGCGGCAGATGTGCTCCTGCTGTCGAGTCTAAAGGCGAAGGAGAGCAGTGACTATTCATGTCACGTTCGCGAGGCTGTTTACCGAGATGGGATCCGTTAGAGTCATGCCCCAGAGATTTCGGAGCCGGGGTGACTTGTAACCTCGGTGAAACTTCGCCATTCACGGATGATGTGCAGATGTTTTTAAATATTCCCCCAATCCATCTAGACACTACTGCTTGACGTCCACTTCTGAGAAAAAGATAATAATACCAAGCTGAGTTGCAAGTAGGTGCTGGTGCATAAACCTGAACACTTCTCTGCTATTCCCTTGGGTCGTGCGCATCTCTGACTCATCTCCTTAACTGCCAGACCAAAAGCCATGCGGGGAGATCTGCAAAACGCGCTCTACGCCGACTTTCCCCAGCTTTATCGTGAACACAAGTTCTCGGCGGACGAATCGTTCATGCACCGGGGTATCTGTACGGGCGACGGCTGGGAACCCCTCATCCGGAGACTCTCTGAGAAGATCACCGCCATTATTGAGCAACTTAAAGCCAATGGAGATGAAGACTGGGACAAGATTGCGGTATGTGGGGTGAAGGAAAAGTTTGCGGAGCTGAGGTGCGTTATACGAACTTTAACCATGGGGTCGCTCTGAGACCATTTTGTGATGGTAGATTCGATATGCGACTCGCGACGGTGGAGATACAAGAAGCTATCCACGAAGCCAAAGAGGAGTCGCAGCGGACGTGCGAGATGTGCGGAGAGGCGGGGTCTTATCGCAAATTTGGCAGCGGAGGAGGCGCGGAGGTATCGTGTCTGTGCGATGCGTGCAATGCTAGCGTCGAGGACGATTTCGCGGCGGGACACTGATGATAGCGGGGTTTTGTTGTAACACACGATTGGGGTCACATAGGATGCATGCGATACCGTGCCTGCACTCGGCGGAGGCGACAGAGGCAAGAAGGGGGAGTACGAAGCAAATCCCGATAGCAAATCCCAATCAAGTCCCGATCTCCGGCCAGTCAATTTTGAGATACGATAATAGTAGTACCGGTACTGGTACAACTCGGGAATGCAGGATGTAATGGGGAAGGCGCATCAAGCCATTTGCTTATCTGGGGTGAAATTGCTTTCCGTACATAATCGGGATGAGAATCAGCGTTGACGACCGCAAAGATAGCAAGGAATTTGGTGGGCGCCTTCTTGAGTGCTGCCGTTGATATTCTCGACGGTCGAGTCTCTCTCAATCACGGGTTGTGATAAGATATGTATATGAACTTGAAAAGGGGGTGTGGGAGCTTGCGGCTTCGGCGGAAGCTCGTCATCGATGAAGAAGCGATGGAAGCGCAAATATTTTTCCATCTCCCCAGCTCCCTTCGATGTTACGCCCGACGTCTACCTTCAAGAAAGAAAGCCCCAGGCGAGTAGAGACTGCAAGTAAGCACACGCGCATGATTTTGAGGGCTTTTTTGCGACTATGCACACGTTGCGCTCACCCTACTTTGCGCTCCACAGTCACTAGATCACGTCATGCGAAAAGACCTACAGGACGCACTCTATGCCGATTTTCCCCAGCTCTATAGGGAGCATGCAGTGGAAGGGTCATGCATGCGCTGGGGCATCTGTACGGACGATGGCTGGGAGCCCCTCATCCGGAGGCTTTCGGAGAAGATCACCGCCATTATCGAGCAGCTCAAAAAAAGCGGAACAGAAGGGTGGGAAGACATCGCAGCGGCTCAGGTAAAAGAGAAATACGGGGGGTTAAGGTGCGTAACGGTATAGTCCAGTCTACACTCTAACCTCCGAGAATGAGTACCTCCGAAGATACTGATGAGTATGGCTTCGCGGGGGCAGGTTTTATATGCGACGCGGATCGGAGGAGATCAGAGAGGCTATACATGAAGCTAAGGAAGAGGCGTATCGGACGTGCGAGGCGTGCGGGGCTGAAGGGTCTCTTCGCGACATCGGCGGGTGGTATACGTGCATATGTGATGCGTGTAGTGCTGAGCGCGAAACTTCCACCGATCAGTAATTGCAGCGTCCTGGTCGCAAGGTATGAACATATAACCGCCTAGTTCACACGCGGCAAAATTCACGCATCCAGCAGAAATAGGAATGTCAAGTGAGCATGCTTCGACCAGGTCCCGGACCCAGTCATCCGAGTCCGAACAAATGAATATCGGTAGTGGTGCAGTACAATTCGGGAAAGCCTAGATATGGCGCAGAGTTGATATCAGGTCATTTGCTTGTCTGGGATCGGAATTTCTTTTCCTAAATATTTGAAACAAGGATCAACGCCGACTACTCGAGGGGCCGTAGGAACAATGGGATATTGCGCGCGCACCAGTCTTCATTTCGACGCCTTCTCGGATACCGTCGCTGATCTTCTCGGTGGTAGCGTTGCTCTAGTTGAAAGAGTACTGAGATAAATAGAGCAATTGGATAAGGGAGGCGCCAGCACGCACCAATTGATGACCAGACTCTTTCTCGGCAAATTCTACACCCTTGTCGAGTGCATCGCCGTTACCTCCACCCGCTTGTCCTTCGACGGCGGCAGCAGTAGCGTTATTCATAATGCAATATATGGGTGTACGAGGGATTTCGACTCGAGGGATGGGAGACGAAGAGCAAGGCGCGCAACTGCTTTAAATATACGAATCGAAGTATCCCTTCTTGCTGCTCCAACCAATATCCAAGGATCCACAGTGTCATCGGTTATAGCTTGGGGCCGACGACGGTGAAAGTCGTCATAAGCAATATAGAGATTGAATGTAAGAGTTCTCTGGCCAAGAATGAACGACGTCACTTGTTCATATCGTTGAAATTTAGCGCGTGGTGGATGCTACGCCCCTACGTCAGCCTAGTTTAAGTTGTATGCTCGTTAGCTCTGGTAGGTAGATGCGCGCGCTTCATCAATAGTGTATCTCAGTGTGAATTTGGATGCCCCATGCCAGTACTAGTGGTTGGGAAAGGTTTTGCAGATAGAGCCACGCTTCATGCTTGTCCAGGAAAAAGGAAACTCGTGCCTAGAATCATCGAAAAGAGGCCGCTAGCATCGAAGAAAATTTGCGAATGTGCGCCTAATACCACCAGTGGGTGGTACTTAGATCTTGAAAGCTTGAACGATATCGATGAATGCCCTGAAGAAGCTGAACCTATTGCACGCAGTACTAGTTTGCCTGGCCCAAGGGCTGGCTCGGACTCAGAGGCGACCCAGGACCTGAGTCTCAATCTTTACGTAATCATCCGTCGGCTCCAGACCGGATCCGGAAGGAGATTAGATCCTGCAAGTCCCGGACCTGTCACCTTCTGCCACCGTCCGCGAGCTCGGGAGAAGCGCTATTAATATTGCGCGACCACCACATGCAAGTTTCCCAGTTTCAAGTAAAGGATTGTGGTCACCAGACAGACTGGAGTTAATGTAGCAGGTATGTGTACACTGGAAATTGGGGCTACAGTACGAGCTCTTACACCTGCGATGCCCGACGCCTTGCTAGACATTATTGAGCTAAATAATGCAGTCGCTTCTCGGCGGGATTGGTGAGCGGGGATGTCTAATCTTTCCCTAGAAAAAAGAAAAAGAAAATTTTAGCATGGCCCCCAAAAGCGAGGGGATTGGCTTTAGATACGCACCCGTCAGCTTCGCGATGCCACGTTGAACGTTGTCGGTGATTCTTTCGACAGTAGAGGAGCCCTGGGTAGGATGAATATCTGGTCAGCAGCGATAAAGAAATAGAGGACGGCGATCGGCAGAGGAACTGACTGCTGGATGCCCGGCCTTATTCTCCCCTCCTTTGCCACCGCTGCTGCCTATGCCCAGCAGGGTCGACAGGCCTGGTAGCCCGCCTCCTACGCCGCCCCCAGCAGAGCCCATTTGAGGGTGGCCAATACCCGAGGTATGATTGTTCGCGATGTTATTCATGATGTTCAGGGCGATTCGATTCAAGAGCAAGCAAGTGCGGGTGGGATTGGTTACGGCTCCTTACCACGACTGCATTATAAAGTGTCTCACACTGCTCCAAGCGAGGGTGATGATGTGGTGGTTACTTGCGGTCATCACTATCGCTGCCGCCGCAAGCGTTGACGATTTGATATAATGACGACGTCATGTTTCCACCTCGCCGTCACCTATATATCGCTGATCGGCTGTTGCGGCGCTCTAGCCCTTTTTTTTACCCCCCGCCGACATGTTGCTCAACCGAGCGCTGCAGTGCCTATGAGCTCTAGATCTCCCACCATGCCAAATAGGGCCGCGATGGTCAACGGGGATCGTATAGACTTATGCGACTACTGTACAATTGGCTGACAAGTTCCCCTTATCACCCACTCTGACTTGCCTCCAAAACTTGTGCGCAGTTTAGTATCACCTTGGTCACCCAATCTTGCACGCGGGGCCGATCGTAATATTAATGCACACCTGTTTGTCCCTCAGGTACAGGCTAATTCTCAATGTCTTGTGTTTAAATATCCTGTGGTTGACTACTAGGTACATCGCAATGGAAAACCTAGCGTCTGACGGGAGGCTTGTACAAGCATACGAGGCACGCCGCTTTCTCGAGTATCCCCCTCGTTGCCTCTGGCTCGTTCCCTAACTAGAAAAATTTTGCTGCGCAACTTGGAGACTCATCTGGGGTAGTACTTGCGATCGGAAGCGGAAAGTATATGGAAGAAGCAGTGGATACAGCTTGAGACAGGTAATCCTCAGTGGAGTGAGTGGGGTGAAACTGAAAAGGGGGACAATGGTCATTATTGATGGGATTCACCACATAGCCAATTCCTCTCGCACCTTGGGGGGCCACAGGGATATGGATAAAGATGGAGCCCTTCGCACGGTGTGTAGTGGGGATGGTAACATCCTGTCAGTATATTCGGCTCCTGACGATGCGCCGGCGCCGCCTGGATCCTTATTCGTACGTATCTCGGCCATAATTCACAGTGGAACTGTTCGCGAGTGATACTCGCCGCTTTATCTTGGGAGCCCTATCGTAGCAGCACTTGCCCGTCTCTTCTGGGAGCCTGATTACTCGGGCTATACTAGAGCGAGCCTCGTATTACGGACCGCTGTATCCATGCTCGTCACCGGCTAGAAGGAGGCTGCAATATTATCCCTGGCAGACCATTATTTCACAGCTTGATTTTTGGGCTCGAAATCACGTACCTATAAGTTATAACCAAGATAACTGCCTGCCTATGCCAGCCCTCTCCCCTGCCCTCTGGACTTCAAACCGAAGGTAAGCAAGAATTCGTCCGGAATGAATGGCTTTAACCAACATACGTACATGTTCTCGCACGCGTGTATTTCTTGAGGCTATCGCTGAAAAATGGCTTGACGATTTCCACCTTTTTCAATACCTTGCAAACACTACAGCCGAGGGAAAACGAAAGGTGCCCGATTACATAATTCTGGCGCTCGCTCCAAGTCAGCTAGATCCAGTAACCTCAAGGAATTCGTTGAGCGTTTATTCGGCCACGCGGCTCAAGCGCTCAGCTCAAGGCTGCGTGCTGCGCGCTAGTCTCATGCTCAACAACACAGCTTGCTAGTGGTATATAAAACCAAGAGGCTACCCATTCATTATGTCCACTAACGCTGACCAAACCACCGCCGTCGTCGTCCAAGCATTCTCTGCCCGACTGCTAACAAATACTCAGTCAAACGGTTTAGTCCACAATAATGGCTGACCTTGCAGAGGTTTGTATCTAGTGATGTGAGGCTGTTAGTCTGACTCTGAACTTGTTTGATAGATCCCAGCGCGCGCTTCCCTAGAGTTGAGCAATATGGCGAAGATGCAGCAGATACGGGTGCGTGCTGGCGAACTACCAAGACATTTTTCGAGACTTATTTATGGACATAGGAGCGCGTACTCTTAGTGTCATCCGAACACTCAAAGAATCGACTCATTGACGAACTCTCACAACTTTACACGGAATGCGGGCCATATCCGTCGGAACCAACACTCTATGAGTGGGAGTTGACCGTCGCCGATAGTAGACCCTTCAGCTCTGGAGGATTTGGTGACTGCCGGAGGGCTTCACTCCTCGGGCGCCATCCCGTCGTTATGAAGTGCTCGCGCGACTGTTTCACTAACGAGGAAGCAATAAGAGTGAGCCCTTTCTCACTATTCAGTGACTCCATCCCATGCTAGGGGCCTCAATTCCGAACTGGATCCATAGAGAGCCAAAAGAGAGATGAAAGTGTGGAAGAATCTTCAACATCCGAATGTCCTATCATTCATCGGATCGTTCGAGCTTGACTCGCCATCGAGGCTGTATATGGTGTCTCCGCTGATGGAAAACGGAAACTTGAAAGAATACTTGGAAGCCAGCCCCGATGCAGATCGGCTGTTGCTGGTGAGTCAATGGCTGTCTTCAGAGTCAGTGGCTACTTAACTCAACGCCCCTCTCTACCCCGAATCCACAAAGGTCATAGAGATCGCCGACGGACTTAACTATCTCCATACTCGTGAACCCGCGGTTGTCCATGGTGATCTGAAAGCGGTGTGTTTCTTTCTCGTGTCCAGGCTAGGCGCTCTACCTGACCATCTGTTTTTAGGCAAACATCTTTATTTCGAAATTAGGGAAGCCCCGTATTGGTGACTTTGGTTTATCAGAAACCGTGACCAAAAGCTCAGAAAACAGCGCCGGTAGCAACGGAAATTCCCCTGCGTTTAAGAAGGGTGGTCATCCGAGATGGCAAGTCCCAGAGATCATGTTCAACCATCTTCAGCGCACGACGAGCACAGACGTGTTTGCGTTTGGACGGGTGATTTACGAAGTACGGAGTCCATCCCTTACTAATATATATGCCCGTTCACACAGCCGGGCTGTCATCATAGGTTTATGCAGGAACAGTCCCTTTCGTTGAGCACGAAGAGCCGTATCTGGGTATTTATGTAGCAGTTAGGCGGGGGGTGTTGCCCCCGCGACCGGCTGCATTTAGCGATGAGTACCTGTGGCTCCTTATGGCACATTGTTGCACGACGAATCCGCAAGAACGGCCTAGCGCACAGGACATCATCCGTTATTTGAAGTGCGACGATGCGACTCGCAGAGGTGCCATGCTCTTGTCACTCCCGCATAGCGTTCAAAAATCCCGAAACAAGAGTCTCACGTTAAAGGTGAGTGTCTTATTAGCTTCAGCTTCATGAACCTCGAATTAATTCCCCATTCGATCACGAAGATTCCCATTGGTCTAAATCTTTCTACGCTACGAGAACGACTTGGCCTTAATAATGCTGCGGGTCAAAGTATGTCATCTTTACTAGGTCTCGGGATCAAGCCCAGTAAAAAACGGCCGATGATAAAATGCACGGTTGTATACACCCCATAAAAATGCATACTATTGCGCAGATTCCTATTGATATACCAGACTCCTGCCCAATTACTACCCGCTCCGCTCGCTGGGGATTCCCTAGGTGGGATTTATGTAGACCTGTTTAGCGTGTTTGTTGTTTGAATCACACAACACAAAACTGTTCAATGGGTATGTATACAAAGCTGGGAATAAAATGAAACAATGAAGGAATCGGCGCACTTGCTTGTCGGCAATGGGGATATTTTTCCCACAGAATGGAAAGGACTGTTTCATGCTAGGAAGGCGAGTAAGAAGAGAGGCTGAGTGCACAGCTGTTATTTTCGTAAAGCCTTTTCGAATGCCGTCGCCGATCCTTTCAGTGACAGAGCCGCTCTACAGAAATTTGGATAAAAGTCCTCAGTGGAATGGGGTGAAATTGAAAAGGCAGAGAGGGGACAATATTCGTTATTAATGGGATCCAAGTATTGCATAGCTTATATTTATATTTATCGCGCCTCGGAGAGCTACAAGGAATGGATAAATATGAAGTCCTTCCTACGGTATGTGTGTTGAAGTGTAGGGTTGGCAGACGAAAGTCGAGCTGGCGTTGAGTAGTGTCGTTACGTAATTGAGATGCTACGCGTCTCTATTGTCTGGGCGGAGTTTGAAGGTGTGCCAATTGACTGTGGTCCGTGTGCCCGTGCGCACGACGGAGTTATTTTATGTATCTTATATACCCGGATCCAAGGGACTCAACACCTCAGCGCATCACAAGTGTACTGAGATGAGAGTCCCCCGTTTACTTTTTCGCTCTAAGAACATGTTCTCATCGCATCATGCCATACAGATTACATTAGGTGCCTTTTCTTTCAATATCATAGCGCACCACGAGTGTACTGAGATTACATTACTGCTGATAATGTAGAGCCTGAGGGTAATGGTGACCAAATGGTGACATCAAGTTATCAGTACATTCAGCCCTTGTCGATACGCCGGCTCCGCCCGAAAGCAATTATTCATACGTATTTCAGTCATAATCCACAGTAGACTCTAGAGTTGCCGTGCGGTAGGCTCCCGGCGACTCATATGTAACCCCCTGCACCCAATCTGCCCGCAAAATCATAAACTCCCCTCCGGGGTGTAGAGTCAAACGGTCGCTTGACCCCCCCCCCCAAACCCCTCTGGATTTAGAGTCAAACTGACCCTGCGAAGAGGCCTGGAGGGTTATTTATACTAGTCGCGCACGTAGCGCACCGGCGCCGGCCCCTGAGATGTGTACTTAGTGGTAGTAGATTGATATTGATACAGAATTATTTATTGGGTATGTATAGGGAGGGTTAACAGATATGCAAACGAAATGAAGCAATGGAGGAATCAGCGCATTTGCTTGTCGGCGATGGGGATGTTTTTCCCTATACAAAGCGGAAAGGACCGTTTGGTGCCAGGGGGGAGGTAAGGAGGGAGGCTGAATGCGCACCTGTCAGTTTCGTAAAGCCTTTTCGGATGCCGTCGCTGATCTTTTCAGTGGTAGAGCCGCTCTACAGAAATTCGGGCAAGTCATGTCAGAGACCAACCAATGTCAAAAAAAGGAGCGTGAGCGAGCGTACCGTTGAATGTCCGGCCTTGTTCTGGACGAATGCGACTGCTTTGTCGAGAGCATCGCCGTTGCCCATGCCTCCACCACCCCCCATACCGCCGCCCATGCCGCCACCCATGCCGCCATTGCCCATGCCGGCGCCAGCGCCACCGCGACCGAAGCCGGCACCAGTGCTACCGGGACCCGCGTTGTTAAAGAGGTTGTTCATTGTGAGAGATCGAGAGGAGATATTTGTTATGATGTGAGAGTGGTTCGAGTGGTGTTGATGGGGAAACTAGAAAGCTCACCACAGTCGCTGCTTTATAGCAAGTTTATAGGCGGCCGAAGCCGCGGTGGATGGCCCACGTCACCATGACGCGTGTGGAGTCGCGCTCATGCTGTGCAGTGGCTGTGTCGTCTGTTTGGCCCGTGATCGAATCTTCAACTTGTCCAGGCTCTCGAGCTTCAACTTCAAGCGCGCGCACATATGGGTTTCATGAGGGAATTATCAAGGTCACAAGACTCACACATTCTCGAGGTCATATCGTGAATCTGCCCAACGGTAATACATAGGCGCTCAGATACCAGCTATCTCCTTCAAGAACAGATGTAAACATGTCGTATAACCCGCGTACCTACCTCAAGCACGGCAGAGAACCCGGCGAATCACGCATCAACACCCGTTTCACCGCCATGGGATCGTCATCATGCTCAAGCGTTAGCTCATCACCATCCATTCCGTCCAAGAACTTATATGCCAAAGAGAAAGGTTAGTTCAATGCGATGCCTAAGCGCTGAGCGCGAGCGGGGTCAACGTACCATAAGATCATGGGAGCTGCATCGGATAGGGATAGGAGCCCAACCGACATCGACGGACTCGGCACCTGATGCGCTTCCCCCCTTGACCCTCGTAAATTCAATCGAGCGGCGTGCTGAGAGCATCTCGCCCTTTGTTTCCGACGGCACGACGAAAACAAACGCCCTTGAATCGAATGTGGTTTCCGAGGTAAAGCAGTCGAGTATTTTGCGTATGCTATCGAGGTTGATCACATGCTTCTCCGCAAGTGTCATCTGGAGCAGAGTGAGACGCCTGGCATTCTCCGTAACAGCGACAGCATCGATTGTGGCAAAACCCACCGGGGGGATGTAAAGCGTGTTGTCCGCGGGCGCGAAAGGCTTTGCAAAGCTCTCAGGAAGAGAGACGACGTCCAAACGGTGCGAAAAGGCGAAAGACGTGCCGCACGCGAGAGTACATGTAAGAGGCTCCAAATCCGGGAGGGACGAGAGCGCCTGTACCGCCAGAGCTGTGTACACAAGGGCAGCAACCTTCGGGGACGACCTGAGCTTCTTCAGAAATTCGAACAGTTCACGGGGCTTCCACGTGCGAATTGGGTCCAAGAAGAGTTTTTGAAGGAACGCTGTGGGGATCATGTAGTTGATGTCAGGACCATGGCAAAGCCCACTCCCGTCCGGTGCTAGTGGCTTGCGAGGGGAGGCGAGGAAGAAGCCATGGAATTCTTCCATTTGAAGTATTGAGAGGATGTTGGAACCACCGAGGGCCAGAGCGAGGTCGAAATGATTTCGGACGAGCGGACGGGAGTCCAGCTTGAAGTAGCGCGCAATGTCTGTCTCCGGGCTCCCTGTTTTCTGGATGCGTCGAGGCTTCAGACACGCCCGCGGAGATGGTCCTATGAGGTCAAATAATTCGATGGGAGAGTAGCAGTTGGGCTGCGTTTTCGTTTGTGTGCTAAGTAAAATGGAGATTAGCAGAACCGGAGGGGGACTAGGCAAAGGTGATCGCACCTTGCGTTCAGGATTTCCTCCCTTCGCCAAGCGCTCATAGTCCATACCAAGGCGTCCTTTTGCGTACGCCAACTACGCCACTGGGAGCCGTGCGATGCTGCGTGGACGGTAAAAGCGGGCGAGGTCTTCCAGCCGAAAATCATGGGCGGCATGAGGACTTCTTGGTTGGTATCGCAGAGCGCGAGAACGCCGTTCGGTAGAAAACTTGCGTCCATGGTGTGACTCAAAGTTGCGACGCCAGTCCGAGTGAAGAGAAAAGACGAATGGTGGCGAAAACAAACCGCCACCGGGCGCTCGGCCGCGAGTGCTTTTGCGAGCGCGTAATACAGGAAGCTTGTTTTGCCTGCAGATTGCAATGCGCAAGGAATTGGGATTAGGCCGCCAGCAAAACCCGGCCGGGTGCAGAAAGTAGCGAAACAGCGCACCAATTCCAGGATGCCCCCATAGCACGAGTCCACCAAGCCGATCTCTATAATCCTGATCCAACTGGCCTTCGATGTACTTCCAAATATGCTTGTATTCTTCCTGGATATGAACCGAGTGGGGCATATCGAAGCAAGGATGGAGGGTCGAGTCGTCTGAAGTGATTGCCTCTGGTTCCCCCCACAGAAGAGACCAGATTTTGTTAGTCCACGCCTGCATATGACTTAATTTGTCTTTTAAGGGCGGAACGTAAGTAAGCATGGAGCGCGAGCAGAGAGTATAAGTTCGACGTACGCCCCTGCACCAAGATATGGATATGCCGATATTCGGGCTGTGATGGAAAATAATTTCCGAAACGTAGTGTTGATTTCATCGCTGTGGCGGGTAAAGGCGACTTGGGACTGGTGTTGCGTATACTCTGAGCAATCGTGCGTATCCGCTCAAGGTAGGGATTGTCTTTTACAAAGATTGGCGGGTCGAACTGTTTTTTTGGCCGCCAAAATCGTTATGCTTAAATAGGAGTTATGAGGTATGCAGGAAAATTGGTCCACCTTCCAGCACGCAGTAGCCTCGTATGGATCCATGCGGAGTGTTTTGCGTGCATGATTAATCAGTTCCCCCATGTCTGCGACGGTGTTTTCTTGGGTGACCTCGATCCGAACGATTCCGAAATCTCCTTCCGTGACGCAGTATAACCGCAGGTTGGCTGGCCGGCATGCGTGTGCGTCGGTCATGGCTCCGAGAATGTGGGATGGCGACGGAGATGGTGGCCGCGAAGAGCAGGAGGGGTACTGGTCTCATGTGAAGATGCATCCGCTGTCCGGCTCCGCCAAGTCTATAGCCTCGGGCTTCCTCTGCCAATATTGCAACGACTGCATACTTTGTCTTACAAGTGTATAGGTTGATCGCCGCAAACCACTAACAAATTTCTGCTCGGCATACCTTGGAAGCTTGCATTAATGTTCAATTGACTTTGGCTCCAGCTTGGCTAGCTTGACTCCTCTAGCTGTGCTTACAACAATCCGATCGTTATGGTAGGCATTGATCCCATTCAATACACTCCCGATCTCCGAGCGAGAGCGGGAAGAGATGCTGGTTCATTCATGATAATACACATTATTAATGTTGAAAGGAGTAGGTGCGCCAATGTATGGCAAGGATATTCGAAGAAAATTCGCTGGTCGAATCACCGCATTTCTTTATCGGCGATTGGGATATCTTTGCCTGATTAAACGCAAGAGGTAAGATGTGAGCGTTGGAATGATTAACACACTCGAGGTGCCATGACATGTACCTGTGAGCTTTGCAAAGCCCTTTCGTATCCCGTCGCTGATCTTCTCAGTCGTAGAACCGCTCTGTAGAACACGATGAGAATGAGCATTGAGGAACAAAAGATAAGATGGAGTGGCAAGCACGTACCATGGGATGTCCGGCCCTGTTCTCCCCATAGGCAACAGCCTTGTCGAGGGCATCCCCGTTGCCTGCGCCAACGCCCATACTGCCTCCCATGCCGCCTGCGCCGGCACCCGTGGTTTGCTGAGGATAGCCAGCACCGTCGGCGGCAGTCGTGTTGTTGTCGTAGAAGTCATTCATGGCGGCGATAGCAGTAAAAGTGGATGTGATGAGTTTCGGGTTCGGTGGAAGGGGTGGGACTTGAGAGGGAGAAAACGACCGGCTTTATATCGGGCTTGACGCGACTAGTGCTCGATCGCGGGGGACATCAATGACGACGTGTTTGCCCGAAGCCAGCGATCGCGCTCCGCAAATCGAACAAACGACGTCATTTCTCCTCTACACGTTTTCTTCCTATCCAGAAAACGTGCCAATCTAGAATAGGCAGCATTTTCCCTTCACCTCCTCGATCTTACTAAGTAACATCAGTATACGTTACCCTCTACCCTCAAGCTCGCCGTTTGGCTCACCTTTGGTCGGCGCATGAAGATTTGAGGGACCCAGGGTATGTTTCAAGGCACAAAAGATAAGCACTCTTGCTTCGTCAAAGTGTTGGCTGTCAGAATGTTGAATATTGCATGCTAATGTGTGAAAAATCACAGCCTACAGGTCCTGGTTAACGTTATCGAGAATTACAAGTCCCAAGGCCGCAAGAAGAAATAGGCGTCGGGTTGACAGCGGACACCTATCTCTCCGCGCGATCATCTGCGTGCCCTAGGTCACAGGCCAGGTGCTGGACGCACAGGTAAACAGGCAGGTGTGATAGGTACATATGCACCACGAATATGCGTCTCGAGCAAACTGCGTTCGGATCGTCCCAGCTTGCGAGCTCTGTAAGTCCCCTCCTCCTCGGGGCACAGAAGGGAAGGCACACATCCCTGAAACAATCTTCGACTTGGTGTTCTGCAATGCAAATGCAACGCGCACGCGCGAGGTTCGATAGCGAAGGCTGTTGCGTGGGCGTTGGGCACATATAGCGCATACGGAGCACAGAACCAATGAAGCACCCGGAGCGCAGGAAGCGCAGGAACAGTGTGGGGTACACCACACACGGAGAGAGTTAAGTAGCCGAGAGAAACAGAGCGGTTTGGAATGTCGGCAGCGAGGTCGACGGAATGAGCGTTTCGGAAGATGAGAAGGAGAATCCAGGGGTTCCAGGAGTGTCATGAGGTCATAAAAATTTGGTCGGAAGAAGGTGCGTGTTGTTCGTGGCACATAGTTGTGGCCGTCAGTTCACCGACTGACCCTGCGCTCGTCGTTCTATCATTTTGATATGCTTATTCGCCGACAGTAGATGCCAGTGATCGAAACGCCTGGCGGTCCTGAGCTTGAGAGCGAACCCCGCTCGCGTTCTCACACGTCCCAGCTGGCGCGGGGGTTGCGCATATTTTTAGCGCGCCGAGGTGCTGCCAGTGATTCCTATTGGATTTCATCGAGGAAAAAAATGAGCGCTCGGATAGGGCTGCGTATATTGCGCAAAGAAATCAATGCAAGGGCGATGTCGAGGGACGCGGGTGTAGTAGGCGCATTCATGGAAAATCGAGGGGACGACTTTGGTTATGTCTTCACGGTCGTCAAGCTGACCTGACGTGATACACGAGACGTAGATTCATACGCCGTCCCGCCCGTCGACCTTAAAAGTTAAAAATACCCGGTGACCGTGGCGGAGAAGAAAGGCAGCCCCGAGAGACGTGCGCGAAGTGAGGAAGGTATGGAGTTGAGAAGTCGAGCGGGACGCATTTTATTGCTCAGGGACGGGGCTCACTGCCCAGTTCAACCGAGGAACGTTCATTAGTACAAGACAAAGCCAGTCTATTCGACTGCTCAACGGGGCAGTCTTGTGTGCCGAAAGGGGTCATATGGATAAAGCGCCCGCGGTTAAAACGAGCTTCGAGGGTCCTGTTCACCAGAGGATGAGCCGAGACCGCTGAACTGGGTTGATCATGGCGCAGGCTCTGGCTCTGGATGGACTCTGGAGGCTTGCAGTTGCTCATTAATCAATGGTCGTTGCCCAATGCCCGCAGGGCACGGTGCACTGCTAAGTAATGGCCCAGTGGGGCGATAAGTTGGTGATTGGAGGGCCAGATTTTGCGTCGCGCTGAATAAAGAATAGGAGGCGCCGTTTTTTCCCAGAGATAGTCACGGGGGTTGGAATAGCGAGGCCAGACGGGTCTCTTGAGTCATAGGGCGAGTGGAGGTCGACGACGGGCGTGTGCAGGACGAGGCTGCGCAGCGGGGAGAAAGAGGCAAACACTAGGCCGGAAAGCGTCTGTGGAAATTACAGCCAGCCAGCACGGGGGCTTGCTCTTCGCGAGCAGACCGAGTGAAGCAAACGAGGGTCCAGCGAAGCCACGGGGACCATCTGGGGCCATCCGGCGCACGCATGGGAGACCGGACGCGCGCAATTCTCGCGCGCGTCCGATGGCCCGCAGGGACTCCGGCCTCTCTGCGGCCGTCTCGGACTCGGACGGCTGGGGTGCGGGGTGGCGGGGTTTGTTTGGCGGCCGCACTGCGCGGGGCGGATGCAAACAGCGGGCCACGCCCGAACGAGAGAAAATTCATATCAGTCACGTGCCGCAGTGTGTGACGCGCCGGGGGGAAACTCAAAGATGAGTGGCTTTGGTCAGGCTGGCGCAGCCTCAATCTTCAATCTTCACGATCGAGCAGAGGGTGCGTCCCGCTCAATGGGCGAGACGGCAATGCCGCGGCCACCTCAGCTCGGGCGTTCTCTGGAGATCGGCTCGTCTGCTGGCCACCTGGCCCCAGCCAATTGGGAAACAGCCGCTGATTACCCATGGCCACATCTGCAATCTTCGTTTATTGCGTTTATTCTCTAGTTTCAAGGGCAGCCCGCCCGCCGGCGATCTCTATAAATCTGCCAGCTAGCCTCTGATCTCCAACGCAAAAACCTTCTCCTCTCAACCTATCCGCCTCCACCACCACCAGCCCACCGACTCGCTCCAATGGCTCCAACCTGCGCTATGCGTGACGGCCACAACCTCGAGATAACCTCGGACGCCGTCGACACCGGTGCGCGCCTCCTCACGCGTCTCTGTCTCTGTCGTGCCCAGCACTAACTTCTCGTGGTCTAGTCAACGCTATCAAGGGCAAAATCTGGGACGCGGCCTCCGAGTTTGACGCGGGCAAGGACAAGTCCAAGTTCCGGCAGTACGTCGACGCGTGCGACAGGGTCAAGGCCTTTTACGCCGAGCAGCACGCGAAGCAGACCGTCGAGTACAACATCAAGGTCCGCGTCGAGTTCAGGAACAAGAAACGCGCGCGCATGAGCGTATGGGATGCGATGGAAATGCTCGATACGCTCGTCGACGAGTCGGATCCAGATGTGAGTGGCTGACCATCGTTACCTCGTCACTCTTTCACTGCTCGCGTTCCCTCGGGCGCTTTATCACATCTCGCCACCATCTCCCCTTTCTTCGGAACCCGAGAAATAGGCTCATTAACGTTTTGATTTGACTTTGACACTCCAGACCGACCTTTCCCAAATTGAGCACTTGCTCCAAACGGCCGAAGCGATTCGGCGAGATGGGAAGCCAGAATGGATGCAGGTGCGTTGACTCCTTCTCTCTCTTTCTGAGCTATTTTTGCTGCTCTCGAATCGGGACGATGTTCTGATGCCTCGGACCCGTCCGTAGGTCGTTGGGTTGACTCATGATTTGGGGAAGCTCCTTCACTTCTTCGGGTCGGAGTAAGTACTTCTTTTTGTCACCCAAAAGATTTTAAAGCTCATCACCACCTTTATTTCCTAACTACAGGGGCCAATGGGACGTCGTCGGAGTGCGTTCCCCTTTCATTTCATCTCGCTTTGGAATATATACTTACACAGCCGTACACGCGTTTGCAGGATACATTTGTAGTCGGATGCAAGGTATGTGCCACCACCTTAAACTCGGCTCCCTCGCAACCGATTGACGAACCCTTTGGCGTCCAGTTCTCTGACAAAAACATCTACCCTGAAACTTTCGCTGCCAACCCCGACTCGTACGACCCCATCTATTCTACTGAAAATGGCGTCTACAAGCCTGGATGCGGGCTGGACAATGTTATGCTCTCCTGGGGCCACGACGAGGTACGCCACCGTAATACAGTAACGCCCGCCCCGTCCGTATTTACTAATAGACGAGTGCAGTATTTATACCATGTATTTAAAACACAAAGCACGCTGCCCGAGGAAGGGCTGGCCATGATCCGTTACCACTCATTTTACCCGTACGTGGCTTTCAAATTCTCATCAATCTGTTCCCTTACAAAGGCATCTTCTCCACCAGATGGCACCGCGAGGGCGCCTATGCCCACCTCATGGACTCCAGGGACCACAAGTACCTTGCGGCCGTACGGGCATTCAATCCGTACGACTTGTACAGCAAGAGCGACTCCCCGCCCAAGCCTTCGGAATTAAAACCCTACTACCAAAAACTCATATCGAAGTTCTTCCCCGAGGAGCTCGACTGGTGAGCGCGCGCGGCAAAACGGTGGCCGGAGGAAGAGCGCGTTTGCGGGACAGACGGTAATCATTCTGGCGAGTACTTATAGACCGTAGCATTTAGTATCTTATTTCCCTTCTTCTTTCCGGGGCCCCGTGGATTCGAGCCTTCGTCGAATTCCGCGCGCGCGGTTGATATATCCATAAGCAATTCTCATCTTCTCTCCCTCTTCTCCTATACAATGTTCCTTCCCCATCACTGTGTCATCCTCCTTCTTGGGTTGTTGTTTGTTCTGCTTCCACTTCCACGGCTCATACCATGTAGACGCACACAAATATATAGATATACATATAGATCCATCTCATTCTGATAGATACGTGTTGAACCCGAGCACCATATATACCTTTTTTCATCGAGTGCTTAGCGCCCATGAGGGATATCCGCCGGCTCACGCGCTCGAGGTTCGAGATTTGCAGTTTGTGGTTTCAAGATTCGAGATTCGGTGACCCCATCATCCATTCTCCTCGGACCTCCAAAAGTCAAATTCCAACCTCTGATCTTGAATCTGTGCTGTCCTCTGTTCGGTTAGTGTTAAAGATAGTATGTAACTGCGCATTCACATTGAGGCGCCACTAATGCTTATTTTAGCGACGAGCCACATCTTGGAGCCTGAGAGGTTCCGTGCACGGTGCGCCGTTCCCCACGTTTGTGGAGTGATGTGGCGGACTGTATCTGGGTGTCCGTGGAAGCGGAAGACGGGGAAGCTCCCGAAGGGAAGGTAGGTTTGGAAGGTACGAGATTCATCAGATTCATTGTACTTAGTCGGCGCATCGGAAGTAGAAGAACTCGGGGGTGCCTTAGTGCCAACAACTGTGCTTGTGTGGTGAAGTAGTGAGAGTGGGGTGCAAGAGCGACAAGCGAGTGCTTCCAGCGTGCTCGGTGAGATGTGAGCGAACTCAATCTTGTGAGTGGTCGGTAACTCGGTGGTGATGGTAGGGCGGAGGATCGGGGGCAGGTGGGTCTGGAGTTGCCGAGCCAAGGGTAAGCACTTATATGGAAATATGAATATATACGGTTGCGATAGTATTGGATTTTAATAACGCTTGGGCGTGATATCTAGGCAGTCTCCCCTGGGCGTTGTGAAGTTATACCCGTATACAGGGACGTGGGTGCATGTGGGAAGGCGTAGAGTATTGCTTGCTACGGGCTATGTTGCAGCTGATGAAAGGTTGGGCGGAGAAGCAAGCTAAACACGACTATGCGCAAGTAGCCGTAGGAGAAAGTTGGTCTGGTCTGGTTGTCTGTGTATCAGACCCTCTGCTTGCCCTAAGACGCAAGGACGCCTTCTGAAGACTCAAGCCGTTATGTCATGGAAAGGGTATGAATAATGAAATGGGTGAACAAATAGGGAAGTGCTTCGAAGCTCCGAGTCTAAGATGCTCCGCAGTGCGCAATGCACGAGCATAGGCCTTATCTTTTTCCACGCTGAACGAGTCCGAGAATGCGGACGGTGTTGGATACGATATCGTGGCGGGTATCTCCGCCTTTGACAGTCATATTGCGATCGCACGCATGATAAACGGCGTTCAGTAGCCTGACCTGGGTGATACTGGACGGCTGCGTATCATCGGAGAGCGGTTTTTCCTATTTGTTTAATAAAATGGCTGTCGCGCAAGTTTGGAAACAGCCACTAATAAGCACACCCAAGCCGAGGTAGCACCTTACTTTTGGCATGAGGTCCTCAGTTTGAGAGCACACTTGGTGGGTATGTTTGGTGGGTAGAGTAGCCATCCTTGTGAGAGGGGGACTACAGTATAACGCAGGTACAGGTGTGCGTGAGAGAGCAACCTCTTGATCAGTTGCCATTGCCACAAAGCAGACAAAGATACCCGGCGATGTGAAAGTGATGAGCAAAATAACCTCAGACGTGAGTTGCAGGTCCCGGCGAAAAACGGAAAAACTATGCTTCGGGATCATCGGAAAAGACTCACGCAGAGTAGTCACTCGTGCGAGAGGGGGGCTAGCGTGTGCCATGGTGCAAATCGGAGTTCCAGAGTGCGTGAGAGCAGCATTTCGAAATTTTGACATTACCGCGAAGCAGAAGAAAATATCCGGAGATGTAGGATGTGGCATGTGATGAGCGAAATAGTCTCAGAGACGAGCTGGGTCCCGGAGAAAACGGAGAAACTGTGCTTCAGGATCATCGGAAAAGACTGGGCGGAGGTACTCATGGTATTCCCCTCAAGATTGCAGACCCAGCAGCGCGCGCGAAAATGCACAAGAAGATAGACTGTTCACATGCTTTTCGACGAAGCCGACAACCTCACACTGACAGATGGTTGTCGGAGAAAGGAGTCCAAGAAGCGGATGCAAATTGTACAGAGCTTTCCAGCTGCCGGCTTCAAACGACGCGCTCGCCTTCCTCCTCATCTTAAAGCTTAAAGCTCAAGAACCATGGCCGATACTACGACAAGTATGCCTTTGATGCTCTCGAAACCAAAGCTGAAATTACTCGGTAATAACCATATCAATGTGTAGATGAGTTTGAGATCGAGTCAACACCGAAAGACGGTGTTTCGTCGCTTTGTTTTTCGCCCACATCAGACCATCTCATTGTATCCTCATGGGACATGGTATGCATCAAGACTAATTTCTTCAGGGATTTGCTTAAAAAAGACTTTATTTTTTAGACATTACGCTATTACGACGTCGCGTCAAATACCAGCAAGTGCACATTCCAACACAAAGCGCCCGTGCTCGATTGTGCATTCGACAGCACAGGTGCAATTGCTTTCAGCGGAGGGATTGAGACATGGGTGAGAAAGTCAGTGACATTATTTCATTCCTTACTGAAAAATTAATACTCATGTGTGGGTGCTTCAGATTTGACCTCGAAAATGAGACTGCAACAGTACTGGGCGGCCACGATGATGCCGTCTCGAGTGTGGTGTACTCTAAAGATACCAGTAAGCTCTACTCATTTCCATTCATTTGATTGTTGAGTGACATCCAAAATTCACAGACACGCTGATAACCGGCTCATGGGACCGCACCGTTCGCACATGGGACCACCGCGCCGCCACACCGCAGACCGCATCGATAGCCCAACCCGAGCGCGTATACGCGATGGACACGGTCCAAAATTACCTCGTAGTCGCTACTGCCGCGAGACATATCCACATCTACGATACGCGCCAGATGTCCGAAGCGTTGTACAAACGGGAGAGCAGTCTCAAGTTCCAGACGCGTACGGTCGGATGCATGGCGGACGGGAAAGGTGCGCATCTCCTATTCATATATTCTATCTTACTTTCCACTTTAACTTTGAGCTGTTTGCAGGATTTGCCACCGCATCTGTGGAAGGCCGTATTGCGGTGGATTACTTCGACCCCAGCCCCGAGTCACAAACGAAGAAATACGCGTTCAAATGCCACCGACAGGCCGTCGGTACCGAAGATATTGTCTGGCCGGTCAATGCCATCACCTTCCACCCGCTGTACGATCTCACCCAGCTTCTGTCTTCCTCGCTCACGTGATCTAAAACTTCTGGTCACTCTTGTCTTCCAGACACAACACATTCGCGTCTGGAGGTTCAGATGGTACGGTCTCCATCTGGGACCACACCGCCAAGAAGCGACTGCGGCAATATCCCAAATACCACGCAGCTATTTCCTCGATCGCCTTCAGCCATGATGGCCGACGCATGGCAGTTGGCGTGAGTGATATGTGGGACAACGGAGAGCAGAGCACGGAGTCGAGCAGGGTTAGTATATTTGTTAGGGAGGTTGGAGATGAGGCGAAAGTGAGTGTTTTTTGATTTCAAATGACTTCCTATTTGCGATTGTGCTAATCATTTGCAATTGCTTTGCTTCAGCCGAAAGCCAAAGTTGCACCTGCGTAAAAGTAGCTCCGGGCTAAAGAGTAGTGTATATATAGGTTCTCGTAAATCGAAAAGCGTGCGTCGCACACGATATAAGCTCTGCAGTGAAATTGAGACTACTGAGCAGGGGGAATCAAGTGTTACTATCAGGCACCGTGAAGGCACATTTACGAAAAACGCCCACAGCGATCCCCATAAGTATGGCTACAGCAGCAGGCTCGCGAAGGTTGCGGAAATGAATAGGAACATGAGATGTGGCAAAGTTTGGGTAGGGTCCTCAAAGCACTCCCATGAGTCCACGCATCCGTCTGTGAAGAGTTGGCCAATTATAGGCAGCGTATTAAACCTAGGTGTAAGGTATCCCCCAAACTTTGAGGTGAGTGTAGCGCGCCCCGATGGCAGCACCTCTCAGCTTGAGCTGCGATCGGGAGAGTGGGTATCTGGGCGAAGAAAAGCCATAGTGTGATGACAACGCACCACACCATGGATTACGGATGAAGTGGAGGAGGCAACGAGAGTGACAACCTAGGTGGATGTTCATTATTTGTCGTTGAGTCGTGCGACATCCACTGTGGGGTGTACATGAACGGTGAAGGGGAAGATCGTGATGGTGCGTGATTCGGAGGGCTGGGCGTGTTTCGATGCTCCAAAGGCATCGCGGAGTCGAACGGAGTAGGCGTTGGTGAGGTTGTTCCGTGATAGTATGTCGGGCCAGCTGAAGGGGTAGCGGCGCGGGAAACGACAGGAATAACACTGGTGCGCGTGGGGGTATCGTTGGTAAACCGTGATAATGGAGGTGCCCATCGGCGAGAGGGCGTTTCCGCCATCATCCTCTTACGGAAAAATAATAACAAGAGGGCGCCTAGGACGACGGCGAGAATTCCAAGGGTGCCTCCTACTGCTCCTCCAATAGCTGGTTTCGAGTTTGTGCTTTTGCTTGTAGGGGAATGGAATAAGAACGCGTGGGAGGGATTGTGTGTCAAGTTGGAACATACCCAGCGGTAGTGGTGGAGAGTGAATCATTTGCGTACATGAAGAAGTCGAGCATCACCAAAGAAGCAGGGCTGAGCGACATGGCCACGGTGTGCAACTGATTTGTGAGCCCCTCTGCGGCAAAGAAATTGACCCTATACTGATAGTAGGGCACATTGCTCGCGGAGTCGCTCAGATATTGTCCACTTGCAACGCCGTCCAATGTGAAGCTGAGATTGGTCCTAATTGTGGCAGGGCCCGATGGAGCCAAGATGCCGAAAACATAGATACTCGTGCCTGTATAGTACGTCAAGTATTACAAGTCAGCTATGCGCATTACGGGGCGTGGGAACATATACCAGTGAACGTGAACGAAGCTGAGAGGGGCACACTGGCTGTCGCCGGTTGAAACCCCTCGTGCCAGGTTCCATCGCAGATGTAACCAAGCTCTGCCGCTGGCGGAATTGACGGGCATGTTGGGCAGTTCTGGTTGTCCCACAGACCAGAATATACAATCCGACTGTCTGCGTCGTCAACTGTTATGCTGGAACGAGCCAACTCTGTCGTGTCCAAACTGCCAGTGGTAATCATCCGGACCAGCCGCTGGGTGATAGCTTTCCTCCGAGAGCGGATGCCAATTTTGTAGAGCGAAGAAGGATTTCCCGAGAACCGTGGCTCGTGAGGTGGGTGCGGGCAGTACCCTCTGCGGACAGGGGTAGACCCGGCTTGGGAACCTGAAGGGCGGTTTATCAACCAGGACCCTCCTCCCAAGGGCACCTGTTCTAGGCCCGTCTTCGGACCGGCTCTAGTCTGGGCCCCCCTCCCCCCCCTCCCCCCCCTCCC